>PVIJ01000084.1:0-415881 GCA_004024925.1 Scalopus aquaticus
AGATGTAATCTTCTATGTCCATATTATTGGGTTCTGAAGAAGGATTTTCTTTCTGTGGTGTATTGTTTTGAGGGTCATTTGTAATTTTTTTTCTTCCTGTTGTTGGCCTTCTGCTTTGCTCTGATTGTTGCATTCCTGTGCTGTTGGTGCCGGCAGGCATGGTTCTTGGTTCTACTTGCTAGAGGGCAGCAGCGGCTCAAAATGTGAATTTTATACTCAATTTGCATTTATTCCTCCTACAGAGAAGGGATTTGCCTCACATTAGCAAAGCAAGTGATTAGCTGCTCAGTTTTGAGAGGAAATTGGATGCCTTTGCCCTTCTAAATCCTTTTGAATTAACTGATCTGTGTATTTACTGAAAGATAGACACAGGTAGAAAAGAGAGGAGGCAGGTATAATGACTCAAAGCAAGTCTTTATTGAGCTCCGGGCAAGGTTTACAGACCCCTAGGGTGAAGTCTGCAAAGTCGTGCCCTGGGTCAAGTGAGGGGAACTTACGTAGGGCAGTGTTTAGCCCAGGGGGTCTTGGAGGGATCTTCAGTTACACAGGAGGAGTTGTTATTTTCTTTTGTTCCCCCTTTGTCAGACTGGGCTATCTGGTGTTCTGGTAAGGGTGTTGAGGGGGTGGGCGCCTCGGTGTCGGGAAGTTGTTGTTTTTCCTTAAGTTGTTTTCCGCTTAGGTGACTGAGAGGCCATCATGGCTTCCCATCTGCCAACCCAGGCCCAGGCCTAACATTTACCTAACATCATCAACATCTAAGCAGACATTTGAGCAGAGAGGACAGAAGATGCCGGTGATACCTGGTCAGTTTGTTGGTCTCTAAGAAATGGGAAGACAGCAGGTGCTTTGAAAACATAATATGAGTGGCTTTTGGTAAGTGCCAAAGTGGCACCTGTAGGGTCCCATGGGCAGGTTCTCTGCCCTTACCTCTTACTAATACCGAGTTTAACCTCCTATCAATGAGAAGGGTACTAGAAGTTAACTTCCTTGAAGTCCAAACACCTTTCTGAAGTAGGATAATCTCTAATGTTTCTGACAAACTGTGACTTTTAACCACTCACAAGATTTCTGGAGAGTATCACATCTGTTAGTTGTGTCTGCTCTTAACCTTACTCTGAAGTGTTTGTCCCCATTGGAAGGACAGACTGGCAAAGTGGTACTGTCACAAAAGGCAATTCTGATCTTGGAAACAATATTTAAGCTTGCTCCTTAGGACCAGTCTAAGTTGGGATAGAAAATGCTTATTTAATTGCAGCTTATCCACTTTAGATTTAAATGAATGGTTAGTTAAATTTCTTGAGACATCTATTGTGAAACAGCTCTGTTAATCTTGTAGCACGGAAGATACTGCCCAAGGCAATTTAATAGAACTTCCCTTTTCACCTCTAAATTTAATGGCTTATAAAAGTAGATTGCATTATTGTTTAAGACACTATTTCTCATCTCACAGATCCTAACTTGGTGGCCACATTTTGCGAGGGTCTTACCAGTGTCATTCAGATTCTTGTCAACTCCATATTTGTTGTCAGTTGCCTTTCTCTTTGATAATAAGCTAGAGTAATTCTAAGCATCTTCATGGTAACAGATCTTTTCTATTGTTTGACTTGAGATATAAAACATTGCCTTTCTTTTTCTTAGTTCTCTATTTGCTGCTTTTTCTGTTAGGACCTAATCAATCATAATTATAATATAGGATATGTTGAAGTCTTCACATAATATCTATTTTTTGCCTGAGTCAATTTAAGATGTATCTCCTAAGGGATAATACAATAAGAATTATCTTTCTTACCCACAGTGAATTATATCAATTTCTGACAAGTAACAAAGATCATTGAGATCAAGTACTTCATTTAACTTTATAGTACTGGAAGAGACAAGAACTGGTTTTAAAAATGAATGTGAGTTGAATGTGGATATAGATCTGTATTTAAAAACCTGTTAATGAGGCTAATATCACCTCCTACACAATGGGGAGGAAAGATTTAAATTAATGGGTGACTGAGACCACTAAACTTTCAGGGTTCAAAGTCCCTAATGTTTGCAGTGACATTTTTATAAGTAAGAAAGAAAAGGGAGATGAGTAACAGGGTAAATGGATTAATAGCCTTTTATCATCTAAATTCTGGGCATATATTAACTTCATTCTTGTGGTCAGAAAACAGAGGAAATCAGAGTTCGATTTGTGATTTGAGGAATTTATGCAAATAGTTCTGTTAAGCATTAGTGACATCCTCTAGGACAAGATAGTTTTTTAATTTCTCTGAGCCTCAGTTTTCTTATTTACAAAATGAGTTTTAAAATATCAATCTTATGGCATATTTTGGAGAATTAAATGAGATGGCATATGTAAAGTCTTCCTAAATTAGATCAAGAAATGTTAGCTCTTTATTTTTCTTCTTTCTCCTTTCTCTGTTCCCTACTCAAACCTACTTTTTTCATCTTTTGACAGTAAGACCTGCTATAAAAAGAGTCAAAACAAAAAGAAAGAATTTCAACCAGAATTGATGGGCAATAGGGATTGGCAAACTTTTTCTGTGAAAGAAAAGATAGTAAATATTTTAGGCTTTGCAATCACTTCATCTGTGTCACAATTCTTTACTTTTGCCACTGCAGATGAGTGAAGGCAACTATGGACAACAGGTGAGTGAATGAACATGGATGTGTCTCAATAAAACTTTATTTGTAAAAACAAGTGGTGAGCTGGATTTGGCCTGCCTGATAATATTGGTAGACTTTTTTAGAAATCCATGAAATTTATGCAAGCATTTTGCAATGGGGACTCACAATCAGAAGGAAAATAAAAGAATTCAAATCTCTCTTTACTGGTAGCTAGTTGGTTGACTTTACAAGAGTTACTTCACCTTTCTGGGCTCTATTTGCTCATTTATAAAGATGAAGAAACTGGGGTACAGAGTCTGTGAAAAAACTGTCATCTCTCAAAGTCTAGGATTCTTTGGGAGCCTGAAATCTCCTGGAGAGAATCACTAAGCATTTGATTTGTTTGTTCTTTCATGGTTGATCAATGAATCATAAAGAACAACAGAAGCGCTTGGTTCATAAGGATGACTTATTTGATGAAAAAGGGAAAAGATAGCATTTGGTAAAAATAAATGTTTTTTTCTCCACACACACAAAGAAGCAATCAAAATACTTATTAAATTCTAAATGTCACATATAATTTCATATGGTTTCAAGTCAGGCTGCAATGCCTATGGATGAAGACCTGAACATTCAGTTGCTTTTTTAAAGAGAGCAGTGCACTCACTCTAAATGTGATGTATTAATTAGGAAGCAAAAGAAATCAATCAAAATTGTTTTTCTAAATGGAAACCATTGTGGAAGTCTGCTTGTATGGAAACAATACTGGTGCTATGTCTTGCAAGTAAAAATGCTTGTATGTATGAGAATATAATTAATACATTGTCTTAAAATGCAGTGAAAAGAAAAGTGTGTAAATAGAAATTAGAACCGACTTCTAATTCTGACTCTGCTACCAACTAGCTTAGCCAAGATGTGTCCTTTTCAGTCGATTCGATCTCTCATAGAAAACAAAACTATTCTTTGTCGAGCCCTCCTTGTTGAGCCCTGGGCATTATTTCTGGTGTATTATTTCTATAAAACCTCACTGAAATCCATGAAAGAAGTTCTCCTATTACTGCTATTTTATAGATGAGGAAACTGAGGCACACACAAGCCTGCAAAGTATTTTGGAAGCAATGTTGAATATAGTTACTCTCTACTATGCTCCCTCCTAAAACATGGTTTACTGGTATTGCTCCCACTATAGAGATCTGAATCCTAATGGCCTAGTGGTTTAAATCTCCCCACCTCCAGCCAAGACAGTCAAATTCCCTTCTCACGTGACCCAAGTCTATTTCCTCACCTTACTCCTCACTCTCCCCCTTTGGTTAAAGAGCTCTCCCCACCTGGCTCCTGGAAGAATCACCTGCATTCCCTTTCACCCCTTTGCTCTCCTAGACCTCTGCATTTTGTAAAGCACTTCTTGATCTCTCCCCATTCATTTCCTCTAAGTCCTCTGGAAGCAGGCACAGTGGACAAAGGTTACATGAATGGGGCTTTGTCCTGGTTTTGTACTAATTCCATGTGGGAACTGGGAAGTGTCATTTAATCTCTCTTAATCTCAATTTCTTGATCAATTGAATGATGGCCTAAATTTGAAAGTTCCAATCTTATTAGCTATTCTTTTAATCAGTAGCCCTCTCCTCTAATAACTCTTCTGAACACCTAATACCAACCCAGAAAGACACGGTTGCCCAGCTGGAGCAGAAGTGGGTGGCCTGACGCCAGTGTGCCCTCTCCTCCTCCACCTTGGCAGTGCCTGAGCCAGGGAGGGATCTGCATTGCAAAGCAGGAAGACACGAGACTAGCTTTAGTCATTTATAGACACGAGACTAGCTTTAGTCATTTATGCACATCCTCCACAATTTTTTTCTTACCAAATTGGCATAGGTCATGCCAATAAATGATAACATTTATTTCAACGGTCTTTAAAACAACTCAGCATTTTTACTTAAATACGTGCCATCTGAAAGGAAACTTTAAAATCATTGCAAATGGAAAAACAGTACCACTTTCCATAAATAGAAAGTAGCATTATATATTATATGCATATCTATACTTTATTATAGAGACACATCATTGTACACCAAGTATATACATTATATATGTATAAAAATTTTAATTCTACATACACACACACACACACACACACACAGAGGAAGCAACATTATTACATTATTAACTGCTTGAGAGCTACTGTTATTGTGTAGCCTGCTCTCTCTTTGTGTTAACCAGCTGACAGAATCCATGCCTAGGAGATATCCCACTGCAGGGTGAGACATCCACTCCTGCCAGTGGATAATTACAAACTGCTGGTGCTTCTAGGTGATGTTTGTTCCCTGTACCTGTGGCTTTCCTGGTTATGAAAAAAAAAAAATAGGCAAAGATGTACAGAGCATCAGATGGAGAACACTGGGTGTTGAGTCCCAGGGGGTAGAGCAGGACCCCCCCCTCCCAGCGCAGTGGGAAGGCCTGCCTTCCGTGACAGCTGAGCTCTCTGCTGACTCTCAATTGTGCCATTTTATTTTTATTTTTTCCCCCAAAGATTGAATTATTTATGAATACAAGATTGGGTGTAGGCCAGAGGTACAAAGGGTGAGAGGATTCACTAGAGACAGAGTGGGGAGCAGAACAGGCGAATCTATTAAAGTACACTGCTGAGGAGAGCAGCGGGCGAGGCAGAAGAGCTCTGCTGCACCATGTGGGAATCTCCCTGGCCAGGGATAGAACTCATGTTGCAGTGGCTGGATAGTTTGATAGAGCTGTGACTTAACTCCTGCACCACCAGGGAGGCCCTCAATTCTGCCTTTTATAATGAGGTTCTTGCCCATGAAGTATTGAGAACACTTTGGTCTCTTTTCTGATTTCTTTTCCCCAAGAAAATACCTATTCCTGGTGTAGGGATCTTTAAACAACTAGGAAAAAAAAGCACTTTGCCGAAAAATCAGCATAATTTTATCTGCACTGAAAAACAGTCCTCCCTATATTCTGTAGTGCAAAAAAAAAGTTACAGGATCACTAATTCAGCTGAAATTTATAAATGACTTCTTGCATGCCATATTAACCAACCATGAAATCCTAGACAACTTTCAGAAACTGTGGCCTGAATGTCCCAAACCCACTCAGAACACTATTTATAAGAATGCCCTATGTGCAGTCGTCTTTACAGGTATTTTTTTCTTCTCAAATGTTCTTTAGCCTGTGTAGATGGCATTTATGCAATTCAGAGAGAGGTGTCTCAACAGGATTAGTCAGCAGCTAGTCCTCTGACGCAGCTTCTGTGATGTAGTTAAAAATAGGAAAGAGGATGTTTTGCATAAGTCATCGCCATTATGCAGTATCAGAATTGACCAGTTTTTTTTGGTTTCCACATCCTGTTACTTTATCTAAAAATAGATGACAACACTGTCCCTGAATTTTTGGACAAGACCTTTGCTTCTGTGACCGGGGCTCTCTGGTCCTTCTTTCTCTGCTTCTTTTGTTTGCTTTCCTTCACCCCTTGCCATTTTCAATACCAACTCCTCATCTTGGGCTCAGACTGCAACTTCTTCCTTCTCCCTGGGGCTTGCAAACTCAGGCCTACAGGGCTAGGTATATAATAAGGGATGGAACTTGGCCAGGTAGACGGGGCAAACCAGCCTCTGGCCTGTGGCCCATCTGAAAGGCGGGCAGCTCAAACTCAAATTCTCACGGATCTACCAACTCCTGCCAGGGCAGCCAGGCACCCAGCTATTTATGGTAACTTGCCTCATCCTTAAATATTGGGACTCAATTCAAATATTCATATAAAAATATGAAGTAGAGGTCAAACCCTGAGCTGGAGGCTATGGCTTTCTACCACCCATCCTCCTTTGGGAAGTGTGTGCTCTCAGCTGTAGGCAGAGTTCTAAGAAATCTCCATCCTTAGGTGTCAACCCTCTCACTTTCTCCAGTTTTTTTTTAAAGATTTATTTGTTTATGCATACAAGCTGGGATCTAGGCCAGAGGTGTGGGGGTGTGTGTGAGAGGATTCGCCAGAGACAGAGTGGGGAGCAGAACAGGCCGCTCTACTGAAATACACTGCTGAGGGGAGCAGAGGGCAAGGCAGGAGAGGTCTGCTGCACCATGTGGGAAGCTCCCTGGCCAGGTATTGAGCTTATGCTGCAGTGGCTGTGGATAGCTTCAAAATGCTGAGACTTAACCCACTGCGCCACCAGGGAGGCCCCCCGCTGCTCCAGTTCTTGACTTCCAATCTGGAAAAAGTGCAGGATGATAACAGCAGGCCTGGATTCTGGCCTGCCGTGTGACCTCACAGGGCAGTGGTTCGCGTGTATAAAATGGGACACTAAGGTCAGTGACTCAGGCTGTGACTCTGACAGGGCCTCTTTCTTGCCCTTCTTGAGCTCAAAGATCTACACTGCCCATGACCCAAGTATTTCTTATTTTTCTCAACTGAAGGATCGACTTTATCTGTTACTCTGCTTCTCTCCAATACTCAATCAATTCTATTCTTACCTCTTTTTCCAGTGTTGTCCACATCTCCTTACTAAACCACTGCATTTGCTTGTATCCCGACTCCAGCTTCTCCATCACCTTCCAGCTCTAGAACTCTTGTCCAAAAACAAAACAAAAAGCTCATTTAACCAACAGCTTGTTCAGAACTTTTTCTTGGAAGAAGATTTGCCATGATCATTTATCATTCCCATTAATTATCACATCCAGTCTCCCAGCTGTCTTTGTAGGTTACTGAGTCAACTCAGACAGCCATATTTAGTTCACTAGCTGAACTTGACCGGAGCGTTGGAAGGCGTGCCTCACGGTCAGAAGTGACTCTCAAGTAGCCTCTTACCAAATATCAGAAATGGTATTCTAGGAGGAGAGGCAAAAATTTAGGTAGTATCTCAAATATAAGTGTCTAATATTTATAGGTCATAATGTTACCAGTGTCAGGGCGGATGAACTCTCTCTCGCTCTCTCTCTTTTTCTTTCATACAAAAGCACAGCAAGTGTTTTCATCTAAGAAACAAACTGGGCAAATTCCCATTTATCCTTGAGGGAGTTGAGCTTTGAAGGCACGGCAAAATTCTAGAGAGTCAAACCTCTTAAGCTGGCTTAGTTTTCCCGTTGGTTAATGTATTCATTTTCTAGGGTTGCTACTACATATTACTACAAACTGGGTGCCTTAAAACAACATTGAAATGTGTCCTCTCACTGTTCTGGAGGATGGGAGCTGAAGTCAGGGTGAGGGTGGGGCCATTGTCCTCCAGCATCTCTCTGCAAACTTCTTTTCAGGTCTCTTCCACACTGAGATGTCTGGCACTCCTTTCGCTCCTTAGCTCAGCGCAACATAACCCCAATTTCTGTCTCCATCATCACATGAGTCTTCTTCTGTATCCAGTATTCTCTCCCTAATAGGAATAGCCATCATTGGATTAGAGCTCATCCTAATCCAGTATGACCTCATTTTAATTGGGTTATATCTGCAAAATCCCTATTTTAAATAAGGACACATTCACAGGGACTATGAATTAGGACTGGAACGTATTTTTTTTTTTCTGAAAACACAATCAACCCAGTAAAATGAACAATCAGTAAAGATGTTCCCTTACAAGAATTATCCCATGAACAGTAAACAGAACCAATTCCTTTAAAAATATCTTTCCTGTAGTCGTAGGAGAATTTCACAGGTAAGGTAAACTTCTTATTTCTGCTGGTGGACTTTATCTCTAAATGAGGGCATGAAAGGAATAGAGGAAATAAGAATTGAATTTTTAAAAAAAACTTTACTTATTTATTTGTGTAGAAGAACTGGGGTGTAGGCCAGAGGTGTGGGGGTGAGAGGATTCACCAGAGACCAAGTGGGAAGCAGAACAGGAGGATCAACTGAAGTACACTGCTGAGGGGAGTAGTGGACGAGACAGCAGCGGTCTGCTGTACCATGTGGGTTAGCTCCCTGGCCGGGAATCGAACTCAGGCCACAGGGTTGATAGCACTGAGCCTTAACCCCTAGGCTACCAGGGAGGCCCACCAGAATTGAATTTTTGAGGTACAGTCAGAGGAAAGTTGTTCCAAGGAAATGGGGAATTATACTTTAGCTACAGTAATGATCTGCCACCTGGCAACTCATTGAGCATTGAGAAAGGTCGAGACAGAAGACCTCAGTAGTACATGGAACTGAGGTTTTATAAGTGAGAGATACAAACTGGAAATTCATGTGATGCTTTATGATAAAGCGAGGGAGGGTGGAGAGCAGGATGAGCTCCTGGATCGAGGACAAGAGTCCTCACCCCAGCTACCCAGGAGCCAACAGCAGTGAAATTCCACCTTGGAAAGAAAATACAAGCTGATTGCTTCTTAGAAGTCTCACAAGTTTACAGCTGAGAAAAAGACAATAGTCAAGGTACATCCTGGGAGTGGAGCAAGATGGATTCCAAGATCGAAATAGATAGTTCCTTTTTCATGAAATTGATGAAAACCATACCGGGATTCATAAAACACAAATAGGCCTGTCTACTAAAAATGACGCAGTAAAATAAAATCAAATGTGCACGGTGGCTCTCATACCTGCATTTTCCTGAGAAGATGCCCAGCTCTCTTCAGTAGCAGGAGTCTGATTATGACAGTGACCGGCAGCGTGTAGGGTCCACAGATGCAGGTGAAAGTCTGAGAGCCAGACATTGTTTGGGGAGCCAGCTGCTTCTCCTCGACACTCATTTCAGTGCTGATTTACAATATGCATTCATAAAGCAATTTTGAGAAAAAAGTCAATGACAAGAGCTCAAAAGGAAACATTTCTGTGCAAGGAAGTTGTGCAGAAATTTCCTATTTCTAGTTGAAAAAAAATCATGCCATAATGTGTTTAAATGCATTTTTAAAGTTAATTTCTGAGATGATGTTCCTTTAATGTATTCCATATCTGAACAGAGTATAAACCTGGCTGGGAACTGCCGTGGTTAAAATCTGAATAAGGTACAACTAGAGGCGGTTGGGGATGGCATAATGAAGAGGTAAGTCGGCTTAGAAACAAGACTCTGAGTGGCCCTTTACCATCCTGAGCACGCCCCCAGTTCAAAGAGAAAGCAAGGAGGTCGGAGATGTGCCAAGTGGCCAGGAGTTCTCAGGAGAGACCGTGAGGGTGGGGTCCGCAATGGTGATCTGGCACCAGAAATAAAGCCAGAGGTGATGGCTGTCAAAAGTCACCAAAAGCGGAAATAAAATTTAAAACTGCTGAAGTACATTGAATTTGGCTTTATTCATTTGTTGGTTCATTCCAGCCAGCACTGAGAGGCTCCGGCATGACGGGCCCTGCGCTAGGCCGCATGCTACGAGAACCAGAGAACGAGACACAGTCCCAGGTCAGAGGAGCCGCTACCCCTCAGCACTCTCGGGAGGCGCCAGATGTAAGCTCAAGCTTCCTGTCTCACTCCTGAAAGTCAAGCCTCCCTCTGCCCTGCACCTCTGGTCCTGCTCCAGGGGGCTGCCATTTGCTCCCTGCCCCATCAGCATCCTTGCCACCTGCCTGGGATTCCAGCCCCTTCAGAACTGCTCTTCTGTCTCCAACTCCATCCCAAGGCAGGTTCTGGCACACGTCATCAGCCTCTGCTGCCTGTGCAGCCACATGTCTGTTTCCACCTCGTCACATGGCCTCCTGAGTGGCTTCCTCAGATCTTGCCTGCGGCACATGTCTTCATTCTGGTCCTCCCTGCCCAGCATTTCAGCTCCCCTGGTTCTTGAGCACAGGCCTAGTCTCAGCCTGGCATGTCTGTTCCTGGCCCTGGCTTTTGCATGGGACCCTGAATAAGAAGGCACAGTGATGCAGAGAAAATGCTCACATCACAAGCTATTACCCCAACTCCATTCCTCTGCCCATAGGTGAACAAATCCACCTGCTTCTTCCCTTGGGGCCCAGCAACACCTCCTCCTCTGTCACCAATGCTAAACTTCCTGTTCAGGTTCCAGTTATTTTTCTCCATTTCTTGGCACCCTCCCCTCAAAAATGCCCTTCTGTGATTACTGTGATCTCACCAATCTATTTTTAAATTTCCCATGGCCTTTACAATCTCTCATTCTGAATCTATTTTTTTCACCACGAATCAACTTTCCAGGGTGACTGACTTTTTGAGTGTGACATTGAAGTGATCATCATACTTTACTCATCACAAGCACATTGTTTTTATTGTTCACAAACTTCATTTCATTTGGTTCAATGCAATAAAATTTAGCCGGGCAGGTATTAATTACACTGGTCAACAAATGTTTACAAAAGGCATGTTACTGAAATAAAATAAATAAAATTAGTCATTTCCTATCAATTTGTATGTGCTCATGAATATGACAGTCAAATTCTAATTTTGGCTCTAGTTTTTTTGTAATCTGCAATAAATGGATGTTTACATCACGAAATACACGCCAATAGTAATAGGCCTACGGTTAATGCCTGTAAAAAATCAAGTCATAGACTACTTCTTAGATTTCTTCGCTCGTCTCTTGTACAGCTGTTCAGGAGCATCTCTGGGGCGTGTCCAGCAGGAGTCAGCCAGCATTGTAGTGGCCCATTTTCCCTGGTATCTTTGTTCCATTGATGCGATATCTTGATGAAAATGTTTGCTGCCGTGTTCATCACTAACCATACCACAGTTTTCAGGGACGAAATCCAGACGGGAATGAAGGAAGTGGATCTTTAGAGACATATTGCAGCCAAGTTTCTGATACTGCATCCGCATGTCTTCTACTAGTTCCTTGTAGTTTTCTGCCCTAACATTCCCAAGAAAGTTTGTAGACACTGGGCGAAAAGCATTCCATGCTTGTTTCGCATCACCCTGCAGCAAGCTGTTGAAGAGCTCTCGAATCTGAGGACCCACAAAAACACCTTCTTTACTCTTTGCTTCGCTGAGACGAGGAAATTTTTCATGCAGGTATCAGTAAGCTGGCGAGGGCCGGTCCATGGCTTTCATGAAATTCTTCATCAAACTTAGTTTGATGTGAAGGGGCGGTAGCAGGATTTGGTGAGCCTTGACCAGAGCTGGGTACTTGATATTCTTCTCTCTCTGGGAGTCCATTCCTTCCGCAAGTAGTGCAATTCACTTGCTCGGCTATCCCATTCACATAAACACATGTATTTTGTATATCCCTGCTGCAGTCCCATTAAAAGGGCAACTAGTTTCAAATCGCCACAGACGTGCCAGCTGTACTTGTTATAGTCAATGGAATTCAGTAGCTGCTTTGTTATCATATGTCTTTTTCATGTGGAGAGCATGCGCAGGCTACTGGAATAGATGGAAGACGGTTTCCACTGTGCAAAAGCACAGCCTTAAGACTCAGTTTCGAAAAGTCTAGAAATAGTCTCCATTCTTGTGGGTCATGAGTGATTTTTAAGGCATTCATGAGGCCCTCGATATCAGAACAGAATACCAGAGTACTTTCCTTTCTGAAGAAAGGCTCCAACTGCTGGTGGTGCTTTTGCTATAAAGTAATTGTGACATCTAGAAAATTCCATTGTTGGAGTCTTGATCCCAGCAATTCTGCCTTGTTCTGGGATAAGTCCAAATCACGAACCAGGTCATTTAGTTCTTCCTGTGTTAGTCTGCGTGGGGTTGATGATGCACCACAGTGAAAATCTGGATCACTGCATGCTGATGGAACAGGAGAAGAACAGGTCGGCTCACCCTTGTCCTCATCAGATGAATCAAGAGAATATTCTGCTGGAGGTTCTGGAATAGGAAGTCCATCACCATGTGGAACTGGTCTCAATGCAGATGGAATATTTGGGTAGACTATTCTCAACTTCTTTTGCTTCGTTATTCCGCCAGAAAGAGGAGGAACCAAGCAGAAGGAACAGTCTTTTATGTGGTTGCTTGGCTCTCTCCACTCCATGGGGACTGCAAACGGCATTGATGCTCTTTTGCCATTTAACCAGTGTGAAAGTTGTGTTGTCCATGTAGCACAGCATATATGCAGGGCCCAAGGCTTGTCTTGGTCACCAACCTTGCATCCGAAGGAAAGATGATAAGCCTTTTTCACTTGAGAAGTGATACTTTTCATCTGGTTGTCAAATGTCACTTCCCTACAAATAGAGCAGAAATTGTCCATGCTCTTAACACACTTTCGAGGCATTACTGTTCTGTATTGTGCCTAAATTAATAAAATCATAACAGTTCTATGGAGCCATAGTTTAAACTGTCTCGCACAAGGTCTGAAATATTTTCAATGCTCAACCTTTCTGACAGGGCTTTCTATAGTGCATTGCTGACGTCAGCTTACTTCAGCAGCCGCCTGGCAGTAGTATTGCATTGCATCAGAAAATGATGTAATCAACTCTGGATGATGTGTGCATGATGGTATTATGCAATGCCATGTAATAGTACATCATTCTAGCTGATTTAGGATGTTGTTGCAGTCCTACTGGATAAATGTACACGGTGAAACACATAAAATGAATTATATAAAATATCTTCAAAATGAGAGCTAATAAAAAAATTTCAGGGTAATACTCATGCTCAGCACCCAAGATACTACAGATTAGGTCCTTTTAAAGTCAGTAACATCTCAATGTTGACCAGTGTTATCATGTCCATTTCATGGAACAAGAAATTAAAGTTCAGAGAGGTTACTTTCCCCAAGCCACACAGTACTGAAGTGATGAAGGTGGCTGATGACGCCACCTGGGATAGATGTAATGCCTCCTTTGGTGTGGGGGGCACTACCCTTTGGAGGCTCTGAGCCTTTATCCACACCACCCACTATTCTTATCCTAGGAGAGCACCCTGAGTTTTAAGCCAGTATACGTCTAAGAATTTCCATAAACAGAAAGATCAACTCATGCCTTCATTTCCCTTATCTCTTCAGACCCAGCTGCACATTTGTAGATTCCAGGATCCAATGACTAAAATTTGGGAAGCTGCCTTTGTCCTCTGTTGCAAAACAAACAAACAAAACACAAGAAAACTATTTTTTAAAGGAACTCCCTTAAAATCCTTGCCTGCAGAGTATCCACGCCTAACTCCCAAGCAGTCTAGTGATTTTTTTACTCTTCTTGTAACCCTTTATTATAAGCTTCCTGGAGGCTATCTCTACACCTTAACACGCTTAAACCTCTCCCCCTCTCAGCAGACCTGTGCAGAGCCAGGGAGTATTGGTTGGGGGGGTGGGGTATGATGGGGGTTGGGGAGGGGGAGCGTGTTCCTTTGAAAAGACCAAATTAAGCCTTCCGGTTACTGGAATTCCCAAGAAGACAAGTATTTACAGTGAGATCCGACATAGGTGTATAGTAACTCAGAATATTGTAAACCACTTAAGAAAAGAACACAGAACTTGGGGAGGTGGGGGAGTGGAGAATAAATAGCAGGCAAGATGTGCGTGCGCGCGGTTAAGTCGAGTTCAGAAAGCTCTCCGCAGTGGGGGTAGGAGGAGAACCCACTGACCGGTGACGCCCCGCCCACCCTCCGGGCTGCCCATTGAAACTCATCGCAGTGGCTCTCGTGGAGTGAAGAGCACCGGCACGTACACTGGTGTGTGGGAGGCTGTGCTGAGGCTTTCTTTCCTGCAGTTCCTTTCCAGGGACCTGCAGTGACTCAGAGAAATGGTGCTGCCTGGAAAATTTGCTATCGGGCGTCAATTACCTATTACGCACCCCGGCCCAGCTCCGTGCTGGAGCTTAGTGTGCTCGGTACAAACTTCTGACCAGCAGGATACCGCTCCCATTTGCCGGGGAGAAACGTGAGGCTCAAGGTGGTTCCTCTCCTGTCAGAGGTCTCTGGGAGGGTAAATGCAGGTTGTCTATCCAAAACCTGTGCCTTCAACCCACACTAAATATTAGCTCTTACCTGAATCTGGCATCTGGTAGATTTCAAAGCAGTCTCACCACGTGTGCCTCACAACATCCCTGTGACATAGATTTGCTGAATGTTATCACCTCTAATTGAAAGTGAAGCTCAGCGAGATGGTGGGACTTGCCTGAAGTCACACAGCCAGAAAGGGGCAGAGGAAGGCACAGAGCACAGGCTCTTGCACGCTGGTCTCAGGGACCCATGGACAATGGCAAATCTAACTGTGGTCAGGCCTCCTGACGATGAGCAAGGTCACTACTGGGAGGCGCCCTCCCACAGGGTTTCCGGCTGGGGAGTGGACAGAGTGTACAAGCAGGTGACCTCAGAGGCAGAAAGGATAGAGCATGCAGGGCAGAAAGCCTGGCACAGAGAAGTGATCCAGAGATTCTTGTGGCATTAACAAATGAATTTGATCTGGAAAAATGCTCATTTGCAGCAACTGCAGTCTACCAAAACTGTTTCCGTAACCAGCTCTGGTTCTAATGGTGTTTCACAGCAACAACTGCTGAGTGCTAATCTCTCACCATTTACTGTCCCTCTCTGATCATCTGGAAGCACTTGGTTAAATCTGGGAAGAGAGTTGAGGGGTGTTGCACCTGCCCCCCTCTATTTGTGTAAATGTCATTAGGAGACATTCACATTCAACTCCTAGCTCCTCACCTTTCCTGACATGAACTTTCCTTCCAACACCCTCACTTACATAAATCAACTTATCTTAAAATGGTTATGTGTGCCTAATGTCTTTGTCTTTTATTGTGATAAAACACAACTTAAAATTTACTGTGTAACCAGTTTAAAGTATATAATTCAGTGACTTCATACAGTCTCAATGTTGTACAACTATCAGCACTGTCTAATCTCAGAACATGCTTATCAATCAAAAAAGAAACTCCATTACCATCAAGCAGGTGACTCCCATTCTACTCTTGTCCCAGTCTCTGGCAACCACTAATTTGTTTTCTGTCTCTGTGGATTTGCTTTTTCTAGATATTTCATACAGATGGAAATATACAACATATGGCCTTTTGCATCTGGCTTCTCAGCATGTTTTAAAGCATATTCATCCAAGTTATGGCATGTATCGATACTTCAATTCCTTTTTATAGCTGAATAATATTACATTGTTTGGATAGACTACATTTGGTTTAAGCATTCTATGACTGGAGGATATTTGTTTCCACCTTTTTGGATATTATGAATAATGCTGCTAAAAATATTTGTGTACAGATTTTTATTTCGACACCTATCATTGGCTGTTGGGGTTATATAGCTACGAACAGAATTACCAGGCCATATGATAATTCTATGTTCTGACATCTTAAGAACTGTGTCTATCCCTGGTTTGGCCTCATTGCTGGACATACAAAGATTAATAAGACACAGTCCCCATCTGAAGTCCTCGCCAGAGCAGTAAGGCAAGAGAAAGACACTCAAGGAATCCAAACAGGAAAAGAAGAAATTAAACTGTCTCTGTTTGCAGATGATATGATAATATATATACAAAACCCTAAAAACGCCATAGAAAAACTACTCAAAATTATAGACCAGTTCAGTAAAGTAGCAGGATACAAAATCAATGCACAAAAATCAGTAGCCTTCCTCTATGCAAACACCCAATCTGAAGAAGAAGAAATTAAGAAATCCATCCCCTTCAAAATCGAAACTAAAAAAATCAGATACCTGGGAATAAATCTAACAAAAGATGTAAAAGACTTATACAAAGAAAACTATAAAACACTGTTGAAAGAAATACAAGACACAAGAAAATGGAAAGACATCCCCTGCTCATGGATTGGAAGGATTAACATTATAAAAATGGCAATCCTACCAAAAGCAATTTACAGATTCAATGCTATTCCAATCAAAATCTCAATGACATTCTTCAAAGAAATAGATCAAATATTGATGAAATTCATATGGAACCACAAAAAACCCCGCATAGCTAAAGCCCTCCTGACTAAAAAGAAAGAAAATGGAGGAATTTCACACCTGATTTCAAACTATACTACAAAGCCGTAATAACTAAAACAGCATGGTACTGGAACAAAAACAGACACAAAGACCAATGGAACCGAATAGAATACCCAGAATTAAAGCCGCATATCGATGAACAACTAATCTCTGACAAAGGAGCACAGAAAATGCAGTGGAACAAGGACAGTCTATTCAATAAATGGTTCTGGGAAAACTGGACAGCCACATGCAAAAAAATGAAGCTAGACTACTACTTCATACCCTGCACAAAAACCAACTCAAAATGGATAAAAGACCTAGACGTAAGACCTGAAACCATAAAATTTATAGAAGAACATATAGGCAAAACTCTACACGACATACATCTCAGTAAAATCTTCAAAGACACATCCCCCAAAGCAAAGGAAGTGAAGGACAGGATAAACAGGTGGGATTACATCAAAATAAAAAGCTTCTGTACAGCAAAAGAGACATTAACCAAAACAAACAGACACCTTACCAACTGGGAAAAGATCTTTGCACACAATACATCTGATAAAGGACTGATAACAAAAATTTACAAGGAACTCACACAACTCAACAAAAACAAAGCCAATAACCCAGTCAAAAAATGGGCAGAAGAGCTAAAAGGCACTTCTCCAAAGAAGAAAAGCAAATGGCCAACAAATACATGAAAAAATGTTCAACATCACTTATACTCAAGGAAATGCAAATCAAAACCACTATGAGATACCACCTCACACCTGTGAGGATGGCACACATTAAAAATATAGGCAATAACAAATGCTGGAAAGGATGTGGAGAAAAAGGAACTCTTCTACACTGCTGGTGGGAATGTGAACTGGTCCAACCACTATGGAAAGCTTATGACGATTCCTCAAACTGATAAACATGGAGTTTCCATACGACCCAGCAATACCACTTTTGGGAATCTACCCAAAGGACACAAAAACACTAATCCGAAAGGATATATACACCCGTATGTTCATTGCGGCACTGTTCACAATAGCAAAGGTATGGAAGCAACCCAGATGTCCAAGAATAGATGACTGGATCAAGAAGATGTGGTACATATACACAATGGAATACTATTCAGCATTCAAAGAAGATAAACACATGCAATTTGCAGCAACACGGATGGAATTAGAGGGGATCATACTCAGCGAAACAAGAAAGAAAGAAAAATATCAACTGGTTTCACTTATAACAGGACTACAGGGAAACCAAATAGGAGAGAGACACTTGGGGTGGTGGGGGGAGGGGTAGGATAAAGGCACAAAATGGAGTAGAAAAGGACACAAGGCACCATGGAGATGGATCATGGGTGAATTGGTGGTGGGTTACCCAAGGGAAATACAAAATGTAGAAGATATAAATAACAATAAAATTATATATTAAAAAAAAAAAGAATTGGGATTGCCATGTGGTTAAAAACTTGGACCATCATGTATGGAAGTTTTGGAAGCAAAACAAATCTCCAGATTAGGTGAAGCCATTTGTCAATACTTTAATTATGATATGTAAAGGTATTTAAATTCTTAAAAAAAAAAAAGACACAGTCCCCATCCGGAGGAAGTCAGTCAGTTATGGAGATAGGCACGTGGTAAGGGACAAAAATGGGAATGTGTAGCTGGTAAATTTCTTTCTTTTTTTTTTTAAGGTTTATTTATTTATACATACAAGAGCTGGGGTGTAGGCCAGAGGTGTGAGGGAGTGGTGAAAGGATTCACCAGAGACAGAGTGGGGAGCAGAACAGGCAGACTGACTGAAATACACTGCTGAGGAGAGCAGTGGGTGAGTCAGGAGAGGTCTGTTGTGCCATGTGGGTTAGCTCCCTGGCCGGGTATCGAACTTGTGCTATGGTGGCTGGTGATGGCTTCATAGTGCTGCGCTTAACTCATTGCGCCACCGGGGAGACCCTGAATTTGTTTTCTTAAAGTCAGCACTTCCAGAAGCTTTGACAAGGCAAGGACTCTGATGGAGACAGTGCTATGGGAGATTGGAACTCCAGAGTCTCCCCAGATATTTATTGTTGGGGGATGTTAGAGCTGTATGCCACAGCTCAGAGAAAGGACTGTGAAAACCAAGAATGGCTTTGGAGCTTGGACTAGACATAGAAACAGCACAGATGTAGAAACAAGGGGGAAGATAACATCATTAATTTATTGTTAACTGCCTATTGTACTATGGAATAACGATGATCATAAGCTGTGACTGAGACCAAAATCTCCCAAGATGTCATTAGGTGGCTACGTATTGCCTCAGCTTAGGAGAATAAAACTGTCAAACTACAGGGTACTTTAATAGTGTTGGTAAAGTTTTACTTCTTAGAAGGGATGATAGGCACATAGCTGTGGATATGCTAATTTTTTTCTTGCTTTTTTGCATGTTTTGGTAAACTTGTGCATCTTTTAATTTTAAAAATTGTTCAAGGCCTCATGGCTAGTCAATAGAAATTTCGAGCCCATGTTTTTTTGCTTCCCAGTATGTCATGCTGTTCACTGGAGGATGTGGACAATGGAAGGTGAGTATGGAGAACAAATGCTGCTCATTCTGTTTTCTTTGTGCAGATCTTAGAAAGGCAATTGCTTGGTGACAAAGGGATCTTACTTTATATAGCAAAGGCAATCTTGGAAAACATGCTATTAAATATAACTTGAATCATTTTTTCCCACTGCCTTACATTGTTATGATTTAAAATTGTTTCTACAAAAATATTCCTGACAAAGCCTAATAAAAAGCCACAACAGGATCTCTACATTCATTTCAAATAACTTCATTGATGCAGAATCCTATAGCTATTTCATTCTCCCAAATAGATTCAGCAGCTAGATAATGAATTCGTATTCTTCATTTAAAGTGCCCTTTACACTAAAATGAGCCACAAAATTTGTTCCTATTTTCTTGAGGGTTCTCACTAACTTCATCTGTATCCATTTAGGAACATAGTAGGAACCCCTTCACTTCTTCCCTTATTCAAACATTAATAAATATCCACTGAATGCTCGTCAATTTTGAGGCCCTCTGGGAGATGCTGGAAAACCATGAAGCAGATTTCCTAGTCCCCACTGAGCTTTCAGTTTTCTGGAAGAGACAGACAAGCAAGGCTGGTAATTCCAGCACACAGAGGGATGGTGCCGTGAGACTGTATTGATGGGGTGTGTTGAGGGGCCCCACTGGAGGACAAAGATGAGGGACCTACCCCAGTCACTTTGGTTGGGGAGGCCTCTGAGAGGAGCTGATATTTAAGCTGATACCCAAAGATAAGTAGGAATTACTATCTAGACCAGAAAGCAACATAATTGTTTCTTTTCAGAGGGTTCAGTTGTCTTATTGTGGAGTTTCTACTGTCAGCCAAAGTGGAAGAGAAAGGGAATACAAAATTTTAAGGAATCTCCTATCTGAGAAAAAAGACCTGTGGTTCTTTAGATGTTATTCTTGTCATGTGTTCAAAACAAATGACAACTGTGGAAACGAGTCGCTACGGTTTCTCAAATGTGCTGACAACCCCGATCTGAGTAAGTTAGGGTGGATGGACCTGCCATGAGAGTAAAACTGCCTGGTTTCCTCCAAGTTTTGAAATCCCTATTGACCTATTTAGCTAAGACAAGTGACCTGAGCTCAGCCCGAGCACACCGGAAGAATCAGAGCAGAGGCCAGGAACAGCAAGGGAGGGGAGAGCAAGGGAGGGAAGGTATTACTGTGCAGCTGGACACCCTCCATTTTGCAGCCAAAAAACACCCCTAGACTCTCTCTTCCTCCTCCCCACCCCACCCCCCCATCATGATTAACCCCTCCATGTACATTTCTGGGAACTTGGAAATTTGACTGTTACATCCTAATAAAATTCTTGTGGTACCACAAGCCAACATCCACTGGTGGCTGAGAAACAAACACCCTGCCGGGGAAGTCAGTCACCTGGACTCAAGCCACCTAAACTGGTCGGCACCTCCTGGGGCCTGGAAATGTGGCCCTGACTCCCCACACGTTGGCCATGTTGGATAAACGCCTCCATGAAAAGACTTTGCTCCTGCTTCAGAGTTTGACTTTCTGGGTGCAAAGAAAAAGGCCTGGCTTGGTGGTTTCTACAAATGCAGCATCACTCACTGGTGCTCATTCCACCTCATCCTCTCAGCCCTGCCCTCATCAGTGTGAACAGGTAATTTGTGGTGGGGTATTCTAAGATTGAGCACCGATTTGACTGCATGAGGTTTGCTGAAGGACCTGGTTTCCAAGAGTTGCTAAAGGTGATGTCACCCAGGAAATGATGTTAGAATCAAAACCAACTTCCTAGAGTCCTCATCTTGCTAGTTAGAAGACACACGGAACTCAGAGAACAGGGTATAGAATGAAGATCTAGATGTTTATTAATTACAATGAAGATCTAAATGTTTATGAATTATGATGGACTGCAGGATCACAGATTTCTGTTTTTAAACAAATGTAGCCATTACAAAAACTTTAAACCAGAAAGTGATTTTTTTAAACACAAAGAAATCTAGTACAAGCTAAGATGACACTTCAGGGTATCATCAATGGATTTTCACAGAGATTTTCCATTACAATAATACTCATTTATATCTCCAGTCCCACATAGCAACAAAGTCACAGTCAGAAAGACAGCAATTGCTTCTGACGGAAAATCAAAGAGGCCTGGAGCGATTATTTTTTCAAAAGGATCTTGGGAAGTTGAAATAAGGCCTGCTTCTCCACGGGTTGACAATGTTTAACTGTGATGGGAACAGCAGCATCTTTTTCTCTGATTTTACCTTTAAACAGAATAAAAGGAACTCAGTGTAACATTCCCCCTCACAAAGAGTTGCAGAATTCAAATCTAACTCCCAAGAAATCCTATAATCAAAGTAAATACCAATTTCGCTCCTACAAATGCTGTTAATAGCACAATTTAGCATTCAATAGAATTTCTTCTACTTGCTAATCTGTCTCTAAATTTTTAACACAGTCTTCCTGGACTGGAAGACTAATTCCAGTAGTCGGAAATGACAAAAATGCTGAAACTTTGGCTCTATAGGACAGTTAAAGATGCATAACATTCAATAATGAAAGCACAGGGGAGAACACAGCGCTCATTATTTGAGTCACAGGGTTTATGGAGGGAAGGCCAGGTCCCCATAGTGTGACAATGTGCAATGTCTTATGGGGTCTTCATCAAACCAGTCCTTTGACAAATAGTGTCCCTAATTAACACAAGCATCTATCCCATGCAGCCCATCAATCTCTTATGGAAGTCTTTTGCTGATTGCTATGCATAGAATCAGCTGAAAACATGTCACAGATTTAAAAAAAAATTGGAGCCTAATGAAACTGCAAAGCTGGAAAAACCACACAGATGTCATGAGGTCAGTGGAAGTGATGTTAGAGAGATGCTCATATTCCAATAAAGTCACCACAGGTAGGCATCCTGTAGAAAAGGACCAGAAAACAAGCAGAAGAGAAAGAAAATAGGCAAGAATGCTGAGAATAGGTGCTTCACGAAAGACAGAACTGAATGTCAAAAGATCAGAGAAATCTGATAAAGCACTCAAGTATTTTTTCAAATATGACCATATCTATACTATTATTCCAAAAATGAAGTGTGAAATAAAGTATACAAATACTGTCAAAGAGTTTTCCTGAAAAATTCCCCAAAGAAACATTTGATTCATTTTTCATTCATTCTGAATTCTAGAACATAGTTGCCTTTATAATATGGAGACTTGTTTTTCCAGATAAAGCCCTCATCAGTTTGTAAATTTTGACCATGAAAGTGTGCTTCCTGTTCTAATTACTGCCAATTTTCTTCAAGAGCAGGTCTCTCTGTGCCACCAACTCATGGGCTGCCACCCATGTTTGGTCCTACACGGCTCTGTGGCATGTTTCCTAACATCTGAAAGACTACTCCCTAGCTAGTCTGAGGCCTTCCAGCTGGGAGGCTCAACTAAGCGTTCCTTGTCAAAAGGGTTTTTACCCTTCTCCCCTGGGCTAAGAGGCGCCTGATGTTTTAGATCACTTTGAAGTCTTTGACCTTGACCTTGGTCTCTTCAACTGTTCATGAGAGAGAGAAAGATGCTAATATCATGTTTTCAGGAATATTTTCTTTACCATGTCCGTCACCAATGGCACTCCGCTCAGGGATGAACTTGTTTCTTGGTCCCAGCTGTGGAGTCCTCTTTTGTCTCTCTTGATTTCAATATGGCGACTTCTCCCTTATAGGGTTCACGCTTCACAGGAGAAGGTGTGCACACCTGAAACAGAACATTTTATTTCACTCCTGTGATTTGTTGACTTCTTGAGTTCAAAACAAATTGAAGCTCCCTTAATGAATTGAGAGAGCAAGAAGAATTTCATGAATTTCTCTCCCTTGCCCTTTCACAGAAGTTCCCTACAATCTCAGGTACCTGGGTTGCCCCAGTATAGCTAATGTAAATGGCTTCAGACAACATTCCAGGGAACACTTTCTAAGGAGTATTCTTTTTTTAAAAAAAGATTTATTTTTTTATGCATACAAGAACTGGGGTGTAGGCCAGAGGTGTGGAGTGGTGAGAGGATTCACCAGAGACAGAGTGGGGAGCAGAACAAGCAGATCGACTGATGTACACTGCTGAGGGGAGCAACAGGCGAGGCAGGAGAGTCTGCTGCACCATGTGGGAATCTCCCTGGCCGGGTATCAAACTCATGCTGCAGTGGCTCTGGATAGCTTCATAGTGCTGCGACTTAACCTGTTGCACCACCAGAGAGGCCCCGGAGTATTCTTACCACTGCAACTTTCACTGGTGCCTCTATATCTCCTTGTGTCCTATGAGTGATATAAATGTCCTACAGTCCTTTCAAGCATTCTACCTTTCCTCCAGTTTCAATTCTAGGTGGCTATATTTCTGGAGTGCTTGGTTGTACTCACCTAAGAATTTGGCTTCAGATTCTAGCAATGTGTGTGTGTTCTCACTTTCCCAGTGGCCTTTGTGTGTCACTTGCCTTTCACAGACTCACATCTCTAACTGCACCTCTTGGTGACCCAAGGGGCAGCAGAACCCTCACTGAATTCAGCAAGTTCATCCAGTGCTTTAGAAGAGCTTTAAAATCTGGACTTTATAAACAAAGGAATTCACAAGAAGCAACTAAGTCATACTTCTGTAAACATGCACATAAATTTATCGACAAGCCAAGCAACAGCAAACCACAGTGATTAAGAGCATGAGCCAGATTGCCTAAGTATGTTACTTAACTGTGCTTCAGCTCCCTTTTCTGTAGACTGGAGGTAAATAGCAGCACTTACTTTATAGCACGGCTGTGAGGATTAACGGTAAGTAAAGCAATTAGGATAATACTTGAATATACGCTCTTTACAAGTAAATAAATAACCATATGTATGTGCACGCATGTGTGTGTATAATACACACAAAGAAAGACAAATACAACAAATTATGGGTCTTATTCGGACCACCCCAACAAAAATATTGCTGTGGTCAGCAGAGTGGGCTTCATGAAAGAACAAACAAAACTAAACCAAAACAAACCCTAGAAATTGGACTGCAGGATTGAGGCTACCAGAAGGGGGACAGCGGGGGAAGAGTGGAAAATACAGTGGGGAGGGAACTATGTTGGAGGATTATGGGTGCTTTGGTGGTGTGTGTTCACAACAAATCTGAAGAGTTGCGAACCTATATCCCCTATTCATCCACAATGTTGTAAACTGATGTTACCCCAATCAAGAATGATCTTGCAGGGCCTTCCTAGTGGTGCAGCAGTTAAGCGCTGTGCTATGGAGCTGTCGGCAGCGGTGATGCGTGTTTGACATCTGGCCGGGGAGATTCCCACATGGCGCGGCAGACCTCTTCTGCCTCACCTGCTGCTCCCCTCAGCAGTGTATTTCCGTTGATCTGCCTGTTCTGCTCCCCACTCTGTCTCTGGTGAACCTTCTCGCAGCCCCACGCCTCTGGCCTGTACCCCAGCTTGTATGCATAAATAAATAAAGCTTTAAAAAAAATAGAATGATCTTGCAAATGTGGGTTTGGGGGTAAGGCAGATATTTGAGTTCTAGCTTTGCCATGTACTAAGTGTAAGAAAATGGCAAGTTAATAGATCCCTCTGAGCCCACTCACTCATCTGAGAAATGGAGGACATAAAATCCTTTCCCAAATGTGTGCACTTTCCCAGAGACAAAGCATTCCCTTCACGCATTTGATGGCTCTATATTGAGCACACACAGTCCCAGATGTTTTGCCAGGTACAGAAGATAGAGCAGAGAACAAGACAGAGACTGTCCCTACAGTTCCGGAACTTGACTTTTTTTTTTTTTAATGCATACAATAACTAGGGTGTAGACCAGACATGTGGGGTAGTGAGAGGATTCACCAGAGACAGAGTGGGGAGCAGAACAGGCGGAGTGACTGAAACACACTGCGGAGGGGAGCAGTTGGTGAGACAGGAGAGGCCTGCTGTACCATGTGAAAAGCTCCCTGCCTGGGGATTGAACTCGTGTTGCAATGGCTGCGGATAGCTTCATAGTGCTGCGACTTGCACCACCAGGGAAGCCCTGGAACTTGACTTTTGAACTGGAACTTGGGAAGACACCCTGCCCTCTGCTCACCAGTCCAAGCCTCGGTCTATTTTCTTTGTCTGGTTAAATGCTTTGCTGGGCCTCCATCTTGGCTCACTGCTGACTCAGCCCTTCTCTCCACCCTGGGTCCTGCCATCATCTGGAAGAATGACACAAGGAAATGAAGTGCCTGTTTCTCCCCAATTTCTGCCACCAAGAGTCTTGACATTGTGGTTACCTGGAGTCAATCCATACCTGAAACTGAACTCATGTAATAGCCTACACTCTGACCACATCCTCCTTTTCAGGTCTTTGGCCTCTGTTTTTTCCTCCCCTGGTTTATTTGCCAAGTCAGACAGTTATGATATATCCGTGGGTGACCATATAATTTTTCATGCAAACTGGGACCTTTCTGAGAGTGTAAAGGGTGCTAAACATAATTAACAGGCATAATTCCAGGACTATCTAAGCAAACCAGGATTTATTTCCGCCTCCTTCAACTTCTCTCTTGTCTACAATCTAAAGGATCTTACTTCTCTTTTCCCTCTAGCCTTTGCAGTCAGAAAACCCATGGCCCGTAGCAGGATACAAAATCAATGCACAAAAATCAGTAGCCTTTCTATATGGAAACACTCAGTCTGAAGAAGAAGAAATTAAAAGAATTATCCCCTTCAAAATCGAAACCAAAAAAATCAAGGACCTGGGAATAAACCTAACAAAAGAGGTAAGGGATTTATACAAAGAAAACTACAGGACACTGTTAAAAGAAATAGAGGAGGACACAAAAAATGGAAAGACATCCCCTGCTCATGGATTGGAAGAATCAACATCATCAAAATGGCCATCCTACCAAAAGCAATCTACAGATTCAATGCTATTCCAATAAAAATCTCAATGACATTCTTCAAAGAAATAGAATGGATATTGATGAAATTCATATGGAACCACAAAAGACCTCAAATAGCTAAAGCTCTCCTGACTAAAAAAAATATAAATGGAGGGATTACACTCCCTGATTTCAAACTATACTACAAAGCCATAATAATTAAAACAGCATGGTACTGGAGCAAAAACAGACACACAGACCAATGGAATCAAATAGAAAACCCAGACATAAATCCACATATTTATGGACAATTAATCTTTGACAAAGGAGCAAAGAATATGCAATGGAACAAGATTAGCTTGTTCAATAAATGGTGTTGGGAAAACAGGACTGCTACATGCAAAAAAATGAAGTTAGACTACTACCTCACACCATGCCCAAAAACCAACTCAAAATGGATAAAAGACCTGGAGATAAGACCCCAAACCATAAACTTTATAGAAGAAAATATAGGCAAAACTCTATATGACATACATCTCAGCAAAATCTTTAAAAGCACTTCCCTCATAGCAAAGGAAGTAAAAGAAAAGATAAACAGCTGGAACTACATCAAACTAAAAAGCTTCTGCACAGCAAAAGAGACAATAATCAAAACAGACACCCTATTAATTGGGAGATCTTTGCACACAATACAACTGATAACAAAAATCTACAAAGAGCTCACACAACAAAACAAAGTCAACAACCCAGTCAAAAAATGGGCAGAAGAGCTAAAAAGGCACTTCTCCAAAGAAGAAAAGCAAATGGCCAACAGGTATATGAAAAAATGTTCAACATCACTTATAATCAGGGAAATACAAATCAAAGCCACAATGAGATATCACCTCATGCCAGTGAGAATGGCGCACATTAAGAAAACAGGTAATAACAAATGTTGGCGAGGATGTGGAGAAAAAGGAACTCTCCTACACTGCTGGTGGGAATGCAAATTGATCCAACCACTACGGAAAGCTGTATGGCAGTTCCTCAAACTGCTAAAAATGGAGCTTCCATATGACCCGGCAATACCACTTCTGGGCATCTACCCAAAGGACACAAAAACACTAATCCAAAAGGATACATGCACCCGCATGTTTACTGCAGCACTGTTTACAATAGCTAAGGTATGGAAACAACCCAGATGCCCAAAAATAGATGACTGGATCAAGAAGATGTGGTACATATACACAATGGAATACTATTCAGCATTCAAAAAAGACAAACACATGCAATTCGCAGCAACATGGATGGAACTAGAAGGGACCATGATCAGTGAAATAAGCCAGAAAGAAAGAGAAAATTATTGAATGGTTTCACTTATAACAGGAATATAGGGGAGCCAAATAAGAATGCAACATTCAGCAGAGGGGAGGGTAAGGGCTCCAGAGGGGGAAGAGGGGAGCATGGGGGACTATGGTGATGGCTTCACGGGTGAACAGGTGGTGGGTAACCTATGGGGAACACACAATAATGTAAAAGATATGAATAACAAAAAAAAAAAAAGAAAACCCATGGCCTATTTCAGCTCAGTCATCAGCCTTTTCTGCAGCAAAAGCCCCTGGTGAAAGTGGCATCGGTGGGCAGATCTTTGTCCTTCCTTCCTTGTGCTGCATGTCCATCATGCACTACTACCCGTCTCCTCTTACCCTGAGGTTTCCTTTGAAACTTTCATGCTGTGGTTTTCAGTTGTTACTTTTCTGTTTCTCCTTGAATGCTTCTTGGGAACTGATGGTTGACACCAATGGAGCCCCATCCTCCTATGTGGGGGTTCCCTCCACAAGCTGGTTGGTTCTTAGAGGACCCCTGGGCCCAGCTGCAAGCCAAGAGCAGCTTAGGACTCAAGCAGGGTGAATCAGCATTCTTCTTAGTATCTTTTTGCCAGGGCCATGCCTCTCTCAATGTTTGTCTTTTTTGCCTAAATAGATCTGCAGTCAGCAGTCCAGGCAGCTTTAGCCTTCCCACCACATCCACCATCTCTTACCACTGCTTTCTGTAGTTACTTGTCTACCTGTCTGTCTCCTCCAGCGGACTTGGGCTGATTCTCCATAAATACTCAGTAAATATTTGATAAATTCCTACTGAGATGGGAGGGTGTGAAGGAGAGATCCCCCTCTGAGCGTTATTTCCTGTTTGTGGTGACCTGGTCTGGGCTGCCTCAGTTTCCCTCAGATTCCTTTACTCTCCATCATTTATCTGTTCCCCTGGGTATACCTACTCTTTGGTCTGTAGCCTGGCTGGTCACACTGATAGCGAAGTGTCTCTGTCATGCCCAGCTTGTCTCATCTACACACAGTCTTACTCTTTGTCAACCTCTGCGGCTCGGGATGGGTGAGGACAGACCAGCCTGGTCACAGGACATTAACCGCACCTGCCCACAAGCCACGCCGTGCTCAGGTTCTTTAGCTGGTCCACACCCCACAGTCTTCCCTTTTGAGAGATGAATTAACAGGAATCAAAGGAAATTTAAATTTTGGTCTCAAGCCTCCCAGCACTTCCAACATTTTAGCAGTTTCTTATCCTTGGTGATAGGTTCCATAAGCTTTTTAAGGCCAGACTCTAGTCTCTTCATCGATGTACTGTCTGTAGTTCCTGGGCATTGGATTCCGTGTGTATTTTAGAACCTCACTAGATGTTTACTGTGAAAAAATGGGAAGGTAACGGCACTCATTCTGCACGGTCTAAGCCATACTGCCATCATTTAGAATGTAGCTGCACATTTGCTTTCTAAGTAGATTTACGCTACAATTTAGAAACATTAGTCTTGTTCCCTCTCTCCAGTGACCATGGCAAAGCCTGATCTCAGTGTGAAGTACCTGGTGTAGACATGGGTGTCAGCACCCAGGTGCTTCATGTCTGCAGGTTATCATAGCAGTTGGGTCCCAAATAAAGTGAGCACCTCAAGGGACTGGTGTCCGGAGAACACACTTTTACAAGATTAATCTGGATTGGCAGCTCTCCCCCACAATACCAACTGGCCCAAATTATATGATCACACCTCCCAGCTGTCTTTCCATCTTGATGGTACCACAATAAAATGGAATGGAAAGTAATGTCCGTATGAGAAACACAGATGGCCCTTGCCTCACAGGGTGAGGGGCTGGTGGTGTACTTTGTCAGATGAGAGTTCAATTTGAGTTCACAGTATTTAATGACGATTGTCATTGTAATGAGTTAATAGAAAGGCAAAAATGAGAATTACATCACAATATGCATAAATATTCATTGCAATCTTCATTACACCTGTGTAATTGCAGAAATGCTTTTTGGTGAGTCGATGGGAGAAGAAGTCATAGGTTGATAGAAAATTTAATAGTATTGTCAGCAGGAGCGAGGTGCTGGGGTACCGGATTTTCTGAGACTAACAAGTCCCCTATGGAAGTACACTCAGTACGTACATCGAACTGAGTTTCCAGGGACTGTGAATCACAAGCACACAGGTAACCATTATGTTCAACAGTGGTGATTTGCAACGGTGAAAATTTATACTTGGATAATGTTTTACCACCCATCAAATCTTCCTTTAACCCTATTTAACCCTATTTCTCAAAAACAATGTGAACAAGTTGGGTCCTCTCATTTCAGGGCTGGCTCCTCTGGGAAGTTTGCTCATCTCCAGGAAACTGAACCCTGAGTGCAGAAGGGGAGAAAGGGGGAGGGCTATCCTGACAACAGGCAGGAGGTGGCTGCGTGTTTGGGTGGGGATTAAACTTTGTGATTAATATGCTGAAGTGGTAGAAGTTAGAGAGAGCGGTTTTGGAGATAGAAAAATCTGGATTTGAGTTCTATCACTGCCACTTAATTACTATGTGACCTTGCTAAGTCTCAATTTCTTAATCTATAAAATACGGTTACCACTACTTACTTGAGAGGTTTGTGGTAAAGATTAAAATATGCCTGGTTGGGGCCTCCCAGGTGGCTCAAGGGGTTAAGTCTCAGCACCATGAAGCTATTGGCAGCCACTACTGTACAAGTTCAATCCTCAGCCAGGGAGCTAACCCGCCTGGCGCAGCAGACCTCTCCTGTCTCACCCACTGCAGTGTATTTCAGTCAATCCACCTATTCTGCTTTCCACTCTGTCTCTGGTGAATCCTCTCACACACATACACCTCTGCCCTACACCCCAGCTCTTGTATACATAAATAAATAAATCTTTAAAAAATAAAACAAAACAAAATATCCCGCTATATAATAGGTCATCAGTAAATACTTAGGGAATGAGTGTTGAATGGCTGGATAAAACACAAATAGATAGTCTTCAGAAAGGCTCTTTTAGAATGGAGTGCTAGCACACGTGAACAGCTAACTCTGCCTTTATCTCATTACTTCAAAAGTCCAGATTTATAGCACTTACCTATTTCCCTGTGTAAATATTCATGCCACAGTTGATTTCAAGCTACCAATGTGAGATTGCTGAATGAGGTATTGGGAAGAGATCTATGCAAGTGGCCCTCATGAGTCAGAATGATACAGATGTATCATTTTTAGTGATTATTAGCAATCAATTTTAGGAAATGGAGATTATATCGCAGTTTATCACATTTTAAATGATTTTCTCTGGGCTGTCACACTGAGAAAAGACATGCCAAAGTTTTATTTCAGAAATGGAGAACACCCATTTCAATGACGAGGTCTACCATCCACTCAGTTTTCTCTTATCTAAAGGCAAACTATGCTATGCTTGCACAATACAACACAGACATAGACCTTGGCAGTATTCTGAAACCATGAATTACTCTGTGAAGAGATTCCTGTTTCTCTATAAAATGCAACATGACCCTTATTTTCCAGAATAAATTGGGTTGTTTATTATGGAAAAATGAGAAAATGAGATGTTAGACATACCCATACTTCCAAATTCTGGTGAAAATTGCAACACTGAATTCACAAAAATTCTGGAAATAATATCCCATTTGAGTTTAAAGAGCTATATTGTTGTTAAAGAATTAACAGCATAAAATATAATTTTTTTCAAGATGCTCATGAACCACTAAGCTGTTGTGACTTTTTTCTTCCTCTTTTATTTTTCTTGTATCAACCCAAACTCTTCCTTAAGTGACTATTTATATAAAACTGAAATATATTTTTTATTATATTTATCAAATAAAATTTGATGTCATACCTTCTGGTTTAATTTTTTTCCCTTAAGAGTTAGCTGTTTAAATGTTAAAAATAAATGAACACCCCAGCGCAGTCACATTAGCTTTAAAATTCCACACAATATCTGATAATAGTGATAACTGACGGCAAGATGCTGATAAAATGTATTAAGTAATCAAATCACAACTAAGATTTAAGCTCACTAATAATAACCCTACTATTTGGGATGAGGCAGTGGTCAGTCTTCTGGGTAAATTCCTTTAAGTTTCATTCTATGGGGCCTCCCTGGTGGTGCAAGGGGTTAAGTCTCAGCACTATGAAGCTATCAGCAGACACTGCAGCAGGAGTTTAATCCCCAGCCAGGGAGCTTCCCACATGGCGCAGCACACCTCTCCTGCCTCGCCCCCGCTGCTCCCCTCAGCAGTGTATCTCAGTCAGTCCACCTGTTTTGCTCCCCACTCTGTCTCTGATAAATCCTCTCACCACCCCCACACCTGCCTACACCCCAGCTCTTATATGTGTAAATAAATAAATCTTTTAAAAATAAAAGAACTAGGATTAAAAAAAATTCACTGACAGTCCTTGCTCCTTTCATTTACAGTTTATTTATTTATCAAGTGCCCACTGTGCACCAAGTACTGGGCATAAGAAAATAAGACACTGTCCTTAAGGAACTAACACTCCATCAAGGAGACCAGTCAAGTCCCTGAGCTGGCAGACACTGATGTGCCTTTGGAGTGCAGAATAGCATGAGATGAATTTTCTTAAAAAGGATAACAGGTGAGCAGGAAGAATGGGATGGCTCACTCCTGCTGCCTTCAAACTCTTATCCTCACTTACCGGTGAAGGAATCAGAAGGTTCTAAATGAAAACCAAAGCGAGAACTCTAATAACCTCAAGTGAATTTGCCAACTAGGGATCCTAGCAACTCTTTCCCTCAACCTCAGTGTGATATTTTCTTCTATAAAATTGTCTGCTGAGTGGAGAGAAAAAATGTCTGAAATGCTTCTAGATGATTCCCAAACCTCATTTATCCAATTTATGGATACTTTTTCCATATCAGCATTTTTTTTAAAGATTTATTTTATTGTTGCATGTAAGCTGGGGTGCAGGCCAGACATGTGGGGCAGTGAGAGGGTTCACCAGCGACACAGTAGGGAGCAGAACAGGAAGACTGACCAAAATACACTGCTGAGGGGAGCAGTGGGCAAGGCAGGAGAGGTCTGCTGCGCCATGCGGGTATCTCCCCAACCTAGGCATCGAACTCGCACTGGAGCTGCCAACAGCTCCATAGTGTGCGCTGCGCTTAACCCGTTGTGCCACCAGGGAGGCCCCATATCAGCATTTTTTAAGGTAATGCATTCCCACAAGATTTGAGTTTCAGAATCGCTTTTTTCTTTTTTTGATATACAGGGACCCTGTGATAGTGTGAGAATCAGAAAGGTCTTATCACAAGTCCTGGCTTTATATTTACTTCCTGCTTAGTCCAGAGGAAGGGACTTAATCTTGCTGAGATTTAGCTTTGTAGTCTGTTAAATGGAAATGGTAATAATTCCCATATGGTTTATTGTACTGATTAATTAAAATAATGACTATGAGCCACCTAATACAGTGCTTGGCAGTTAATAACAGCTTAGAAAAACATGATAATCATGATAACTATTAGTTGTTACTGAGAAAACAATATGCACTGTCTGTAATTTCTCCTTTCGAGCCTGACATCCCAGGAACGTGTTAGACAGAGTGTTTGTGACAACACCAACAACACCCAAGAGCAGCTGGCAATCCAGCCCATGGCACCAGCCACTCCCTCACAACTCACCTGGTCCCGCTGCTGGATCCGCTTGTAAATATATTCAGCAAATGGCTTTCGAGGAATAAACTTCCCATCTCCAGGTGTGACACTGAAATTGCCAGCTTCATACACCACTTTGCCTCTTGAAATAGTCACAAGGGGCACCCCATGGCAAACCATGCCCTCGAAGATGTTGAAGTTAACAGCCTGATGATGAGTTGTGGCTGAAATTGTCCTGTTTATAGAAACAAGGAGGCCTCAGATTACCAGTTTATTTGACAAATATAAAATATTGAAAGAATGGGCCTCCCTAGTGGCGCAAGGGGTTAAGTCTTAGCACTATCAAGCTATCAGCAGCTTCTGCAGCATCGAGTTCAAGCCCTGGCCGGGGAGCTTCCCACATGGCACAGCAGACCTCTCCTGCCTCACCCTCTGCTCCCCTCAGCTGTGTATTTCAGTCAATCTGCCTGTTCTGCTCCCTACTCTGTCTCTGGTGAATCCTCTCACCACCACCACCCTCACCTCTGGCCTATACCTCAGTTTTTGTATGCATAAATAAAAAAATTAAAATATTAAAAGAATGAGTCAAAGGACAATTTAGCAACTCTATTAACCCATAACTTCATCACTAGAATGTGTGATTTAAAGAACAGAAGATAGCATTAATATTTATTACAAAATAATTACAGTTTTTTGAGGAAAAAAATCAATAGATTACTTTTATGGTGGAGCCTGAGGATGGGGAAAAAATGGCACTGTCTCTCACATTTAGATTTTTAAAGTACTTTTTATGCATGTGCTTAAAGAACGAAATGTGAAATGTGAAACATTTCAAGCACGGGTGAATCTGGTGAACACTGACCTCATCCCCAGTTTTACAGAAGCTTCACTTCTCACAGGAGCAGCTGTGGCGTCCTCAGCCCCCCTCCCAAGTCCATCATGCCTGTGCCTCCCTTCTCAAAACCAATTGACAGTTATTAAATTGAACTTGGTAGTTAGCAAGGAAAATTACATCTTGATATTTTTTTTTGGCTTGTCTGTGGCAGAACTGGAATTTTGAAGATAATAAAATCCACAAAAATTGATAGAATAAAACATCTTAGCCTATGGCTATGTGCTTACATATTAATCATCATTCTCGTTAATTTAGTTATTAGTACCTTTTTATCTTACCAATATGACTGATGGTTTTCAGACTGGATCTTTGAAAATGCTGGCTGTTTCCTTTCCTTTAACACATTAAATGGAAAAGGGGATGAAGGGTGGGGGGAGAATCTGGCTGTAGTAAATATGAGCATAATATGAGTTCTGCTAGAAGTTTCTACAAACTCTCTCAAGAGTAAAGAGAAGTACATAGATTATGATTTAAAAAGAAAAAAAACATGCTGGGTTCAAAGAAGAGCAGTCAAAAACCCCCCCAAAGCTAATCTCAAAGGGCAGACTGGAAGCTCACAGCTAGTGTGTGCTGAGAGATGAAGGAGTCCATGCTGACCTGGTTCTGGATTCCAGAATCCCACACCCAGCTACCGACTTGGTTTCCACCTTATCAGGATTCTTGATTTGCAGTGTGCACTACAACCTACCCACTTGAGTTTGTCCTTCCTTAAATTTCTTGTCTCTGTAATGACACCACCATCTACCTTCCCGCACCCTTCAAATCATTATCAAGCTTACTGGTTCTACCTCCAAAAATTAATTTCATATCTGCCCACTTCTCTCCCTTTCCACTGTGCCCATCCAAGTCCACACCACCATCCCCTCTCATCTGGATGATCTAACACCTCCAATTGGCTTCTGTCTCTACCCTCAAGCCCCCTCTCCTATACTCCTCTCTACTCTCCAGACCTGCTCAAGAGACTTAAAAATGAAAGTCAGATCATATACTTTCTTGCCTGAAACTCTCAAGAGCCACATGAACAGCTGTAAAACAGTCCAGATGATGATGATGATGATGATATTAATAATGATAATAATAAAGAACATTCTCCTAATGAAAAAATGTCACCATGGGGGGGGATGATGAAGTAGATTCTTTATAACATCTTATTTCATCTTTATAATTCCTCATCAATATAAAGAGTACTTCATACTGAATAGCTAAGTAAATTGAGACTTAGAGAGCTGAAATAACTTGTCAAAGGATTGAGGACTAGTTGATAAAACTGGGATCTTTTTATACTTTTAAATTAAGGTACAAATTAGTGTTTAGTTTTATGAATTTTGACATGTACAGATTTGTTACCAGAACAATCAGGACATGAACAGTTCTATCATCCCCCAAAACTCACCCTTTCCTCCTTTGTCCTCACACCCTCTCCTCACCCAGAACTCCTGAAAGCCATCAATCTGTTCTCCATCAATATAGCTCTCTCTTTTCAGAATGTCATATAAATAGAACCTTGGCATGTCACCCTTTCAGACTGCTTTCTTTCATCTGGCATAACTGTTTTGAGTTTGCTGTTGTGGGTATCAATAGCTCATTTCCTTTCATCACTCAGTAGAATTGCACTGCATGGATATATCACAGAGTGTTCATCCAATGGTCTATTGCTGGACATTTGGGTTGTTTTCAGTTTTTGACAATAACGTCTAGCACTGTTGTTGACATTCATGTCCATATTTTGTGTGACTGCCCTTCTAGTCTAAATAGCCAGGAGAGGAATTGCTGGGTCATATGACCAGTACATATTACATCAAAAAAAGAGCTTTCAGTGGCCTTAGGAACCAACTTACTGAAACAAAGAACAGTTTAAAAGATCACTAATGAATAGCAGTTGGTACAAATATAACAACAGTAATTTCAAAGACTAAAAGGGAAGGAAGGCTACTGATCAAATAGTAAGTGCTGTCACTATAGCAGGAAAAGGGACAATATATTTTAAGGGTTACTAAGAAAAGAATGAGCTATGATCCTTTATGAATTAATGATGAAGGATAGAAACTCCAAGAAAATAAACTAGGAAACAATACAGAGGAACTTCAGCTCCTCAGGTGACATTTTATGACTGTCACAGTGTCTTTGTCACAATATTTCCATAATGGGGGCTGCTGTTTCCTACACTGGTGGCAGGAGCTGCTGGGTTCGTGTGGCTACAAAAACTGATCAGAACCGATGCACTAATAAGGCTGCTATACAGAGAAAGTAAAATGCATACAATTCATGTTGAAATGATTACACTGGTCAACAGTGAGATCATTACTGACTTAAAAAGGCCCTAATCTGTAGTATCTTGGTGTGCTGAGCATGAATATGACCCTGAAAATTTTGACAGTTTAAGTTACTGTTACATAAAACTGTTATTCTTTTATCCATTTAGGCACAATACAGAACAGTAATGCCTCGAAAATGTGTTAAGAGCATGGACAATTTCTGCTCTATTTGTGGGGAAGTGACATTTGCCAACCAGAAGAAGAGTATCACTTCTCAAGTGAAGAAGGCTTATCATCTTTCCTTAGATGCAAGGTTGGTGACCAAGACCAGCCTTGGGCCCCGCATATATGCTGTGCTACATGGACAACACAGCTTTCACAGTGGTTAAGTGGCAAAAGACCATCAATGCCGTTTGCAGTCCCCATGGTGTGGAGAGAACCAAGCAACCACATAAAAGATTGTTACTTCTGTTTGGTTCCTCCTCTTTCCGGAGGAATAACAAAGCAAAAGAAGTCAAGAATAGTCTACCCAAACATTCTGTCTGCATTGAGACCAGTTCCACATGGTGATGGACTTCCTATTCCAGAACCTCCAGCAGAATATTCTCTTGATTCATCTGATGAGGACAAGGGTGAGCTGACCTGTTCTTCTCCTGTTCCATCAGCATGCAGTGAGCCAGGTTTTCACTGTGGTGCATCATCAACCCCACACAGACTAACACAGGAAGAATTAAATGTCCTGGTTTGTGATTTGGAATTATCCAAGAACAAGGCAGAATTGCTAGGATCAAGACTCCAACAATGGAATCTTCTAGAAGAAGATGTCACAATTACTTTCTATCGAAAAGTGCCACCAGCAGTTGGAGCCTTTCTTCAGAAAGGAAAGTACTCTGGTATTCTGTTCCGATATTGAGGGCCTCATGAATGCCTTAGAAATCACTCATGGGGGCCTCCCTGGTGGCACAGTGGTTGAGCGCTGCGCTGTGGAGCTGTTGGTGATGCGAGTTCGACACCCAGCCAGGGAGAATCCCACATGGTGCGGCAGACCTCTCCTGCCTCGCCCGCTGCTCCCCTCAGCAGTGTATTTCTGATCTGCCTGTTCTGTTCCCAACTCTGTATCTGGTGAATCCTCTCACCGCCTCACTCCTCGGGCCTGAACCCCAGCTTGTATGTATAAATAAATAAATCTTTAAAAAAAAATTAAAAAGCGATTAAAAAAAAAAAAAAAGAAATCACTCATGACCCACAAGAATGGAGACTATTTCTAGACTCTTTGAAACTGAGTCTTAAGGCTGTGCTTTTGCACAGTGGAAACCGTCTTCCATCTATTTTATTCCTGAACAGCCTTATAAGAGACTAGCAAAGAAATCTAAGAAGTATTTTATGACTTGATTTTACTTAACCGTAAGCCTATTACTATTGGCAAGCATTTCCTGATATAAACACAACATCCATTTATTACCGACTACAAAAAAAAAAAAACTAGAGCCAAAATTAGAATTTGACTGTCATATTCATGTTGAGCACATACAAATTGATAGGAAATGACTAATTTTATTTCAGTAACATGACTTTTGTAAAAATTTGTTGACCAGTGTTACTGAAGTACTAGAATGGGAGGTGGAAAAGGGGAAAGTTCTAGGGGCCTCCCTGGTGGCACAATGGGTTAAATCACTTAAGCACTATGAAGCTATCCACAGCCACTGCAGCAAGAGTTCAATCCCTGGCCAGGAAGCTTCCCGCATGGCGCAGCAGACCTCTCCTGCCTTGCCTGCTGCTCCCCTCATCAGTGTATTTCAATAGATCTGCCTGTTCTGCTCCCCACTCTGCCTCTGGTGAGTCCTCTCACCCCCCAACCCCACCCCTCTGGCCTACACCCCAGCTTGCATGCATAAATAAATAAATCTTAAATAAAAAAGAAAAGGGGAAGCCCTAAATCATAAAACTATTTTTCCTAATGGGCAGTCAAGAGATACTGACAGTCTGGAAAATAACCTAATAGAAAATAAAGCTCTAAGCTCAAAGACTGGCATTACAACATTGCTTAAACTATTAAAAAAAAACTGATGTCTAGTAATTTCCCAATGGCTATGTAATGAAATATTGTGTCTAAAAACTAGAATTAAGAATACTTTAAGAAAGCAAAGGAAAATTATTTAATATTAAATGGAAAAAAATGGGGAGTATGTACACTAGATTTACAAGAAAAATACATACACATGTGGACAAATATAAAAGGAAACAGACAAGTAAAGTGTTCTGTGGGCCAGGAGGAAATGAATATGCCAAAAAAATATGAAAGCAAAGGTCTATGACAATCAAATGTAAAATGAGATTTCTCTTCTTCAGCCAAACAAAGGTCACAACCTTGACTTTCTCAGCCTTGGGGTTAGCACTGAAAGAAGACAATTAGGCAACATCTCAGTGAGTCTTTATAAAAAGGCATTATGTAAATGAGGTCAAATTAACGCAAATGTAAATTCTAGACATTATCACAGCAGCAAAAAGAATGTGCTTCCGCTTTTACATTCAAAGGTGTCTGACAAGGCGTCATTCCTCACCCAATTTTTTCCTTCCAGTCTGAGTTGCAATTCCCCAATTCTTTTGTAACATTCACACTTCTGAATCTTCAAACACCCAGTTCTCTTTACCCTGAACGCCCTCCTCATTGCTCCTGTCTGTTCCTCTTCCTTCTCTAAGGTTCCATTCAAGAATTCTGGTCCCATGTCAATTGTATCTCAACAAAGCCTAAGATTGTGGAGCCCGAGAAAGAATCCTGGTCTCCAGAAACTGACCCCAAGGTCCCAGACTATGCTTAGCATCTTTCCACTGTGGTTTAGCATTATCTGAGTCAACTGTAATGATCTCCTTCTCTCTTCTCCTATTGGTGAACACTTTAAGAAAGAGATCATGTTGCTTTATCCCTAACACACAGTAGATGCATAATAAATATTTACAAAATAAACAAAAAAGAAGCATACAATTTTCTTGTTGGTTTTATTTTCTGCTATCTTCTGGGATGTGACTCTATATTGGAAACAGAGCTTTGCATTAAATGGGATGTAGACATCCAGTCCCAAAGTTGTTGTGACTACCATTTCTGGTGAGATGCACAGATAGTAATAAATAAATAAATAAATTGCTATAATTATCATTATTAGCTGCACCATATCAAGTTATATGAAATATTTCATCAATACCTAGTAATACTCAGCAACACCATCTTATTAATGCTAATAAGTATAAGTATTAATAAGTTCTAGATGATATTGCTGTAATAGAACTGTGTTAAAAGCATGCCCAAGGTTCACATCATTTGATATTGAATGAACCTCTCAGAAGTTATACTGGTGTATTTGATAGCGGGAAAAATGAGGCTTTTTATATTTAACAAAAGTAGTGCCTCAACTGTTTACCAGTTACTATATTGGTTCTGCACCTGCGTGCACAATTATAAGGCTACTTAGGTTTAGGAAACAACAACATTGGGATTTATTTAACAAACAGGGAAAGGCAAAGAATTACTAAAATTAACATAGGAAAAACAGAGGATTACTAAAGTTAACATATGGCTGTTTACCTTACTTAAAATAATGTCTAGTCCTTTAAGTCTGAAAAGATAACAAAGGTGGCATCTTTTTGCCACTGTTGGCTGTAAAGCTCTTTTTCCAGACAATAGGCCACAATTCCAACTCGGCATCTTCTTTCTTATGTTGATGGAGTTTTCCCGCCACTACTGGTGTGGGCCCCAATTCCATAATGGCGTCTTCTTTCCGACGTGAACCGATCAGACTGCAGGCCAGGTTCCAACTTACGAGGACAACACAGGACACAACTGGAAATGCTTTTAAAACTGCTGTGATGCTCCAGCACTAACAAAACTGTAAACAGCAACTACAGCGGCCAGATGGCCCAACATACTGCACTCACGCATCTTAAAAGGCGCCCGCTTCAGGCGTCTGTCTTTTTTTTTCCCTTTGGCTCCGTTATTCGGCTACTTACAAAGCCTCCTAAGTCCCTGGCCCTAAATCTTCATTCCCACATCATGGCGGGCTACTGACTCTCCTCATAACAACAGTTCCTTTTAGTTCCACATAATGGCATCAGTCTGCCTTCTTCCCGAGACCCCCTTTATATTTTACAGACCCCGCCCATAGGTAAATCTGGCAGAATTATTGCGGAGTTTACCTGGGTTTACCTGGGGTTTTAAGATTACCTGGCTGTAATTTACCTTTAACAGTAAACCCCTGTAGGGGGCGCCACATTTTTACCGGACTTTGACTCAACCCAGATACATATTTATAACTCTGCCAGAGGAAGGTTAAAAATCTGTGGTTCATTTTCAATATTTAATTAATAGTTTTAAACAAAAATAGTATGTAATGTCATCATGATATTTACAAAATGTTTTTATAGTGTATTCATTTCTAGTGCAGTAAAGGAGAAGTGGTCCACTAAAATGGAACCAAATTCAAAGTCACACAGTTGCTTTTGTAAGGGCAGCTGTTGTTCCTTTGAATGTGCTTTCTCCAAAGCACAAGTCCTCTTCAAGGGGGAAACCAAAACGTGCCTCTGGCTTGCTTTGCATCTGGGAGCCCAGTCATCTGATGTGGGCTCCTCCAAAATGGTGTGTCAGTGTCAAACTTTGCGTGACAAACTGGTGACTCAGGAAGCAGGTGCCACAGGAATCTGTGTTGCAGACGGTAGACATGGACAATCCTGCTCTTAGGGCCAGCTGTGACCCAGGTTCTCAGGGGAGTCTGAGCCCCACAGTGAAGTGACACACGGCATCTTGCCCAGAGGTGCCATGGCAGTCTCCACTGCCCTGTGGCAGGGCTGGAGAGTGACCCTGGCCGCACAGCCTCTCAGCATGGCCCTCCAGCTTCTTGTAGATTTTCTGAGCTACACAGTGTCCCTTAATCTAGTCCTTGTCATTTAACCACCCAGAGTAGATTTCTCTTGGTTGAAGCCAAGAACCCTGCCTGACAAATCTTTCTCTTTCCATACTTGCAGTTTCCTTAGGACTTTTAGAAAAAACTCCTTTCGTGATAATCTTTAAAGTATACATTTGAGCCTTTCCTTGGCACGGTACGTGGTCCCACCTGCCCCCATGCCTTGCCCCTGAGATGGGCTCTGGACAAGGAATGAGCATTAAGCACCATCTCTGACTACTTGTCTTGAGTGATTACCATACAACAGAGGAGCAGACCCATCCTTCTTAGAACTTTCTGGAAAAATAATAAGACATCCTCCAGGTTTTCACAGTTGTTTAAAGGGCCGTCCTCGGGCACACACAGATCTGAAGGCCCAAACCGGAGCTGGTGAGCCTCATGTCATCTGCCGAGCAGCAGCGCTTGCAGCCCTGGGAGACCATTTTGGAAGAGAACAAGAGCACACAAGCCCAGGCTTTGACCAAAAGGGAGACTTAGTGGATGGACAAACGTGTGATCATCTTACGTGTGTCACTGTGAGACAAACTGGAGCAAAACGTGGATTTCTGTTGAGGATCTCAGCTTGTCAGTGGGTCACACACAGGATCCATCCTCGGGAGTAACTGTGGTTTTGTCCCCTTGTCATTTATTCTCCTTTCTGCTGGTGTCAGCACCCTAATTTTTTCTTTAAGAATCTTCTGCCCCAATGAAGATAATCTGCAAGTTCTTCCCTAACCAAGAGATGGGTAACTGTGTACTCTTTTCCAGAGATTTAAATCTTTGGCAGAATGAACGAGAGAGAGAGAGAGAGAGAGAGAGAGAGAGAGAGAGAGAGAGAGAGAGAGAGAGAGAGAGAGAGAGAGAGAGAGAATTCATCCCTGACACAGACCAATTTTTGCAGCAGGCTGCTCAGGGCTGCCCTGGTTTCGCCCTTCTAAAGCCGGGGGTGCTGCTGTTTCTTCGGTCTATGAGCTCCCCAGGCTTTCCCATGGAGCTTGTGTTTGCTTAAGTGAACACAAGTTGGTGACTCTGTTCCTTAGCCAGAGACCCTGACCGAAAGACCTTGTCCTTTGGAGAGTAATTGCCTTCATGGTGAGCCAAGGATGTCTCTGAGGCACAAAAGGTCTGCAACTCAAAAAGAATCCAGAGGCTATTTTCAAGCAAATTAGTGTGCAGAGCAGAGAGGAAATGTGGGGCAGAGCTCTGATTCCATTGTAAGCAAAACCAAAGGTCTTATAAGATTCACGATCAAATGGTTTTCAAATTTAACAATATGCAAACCATCTCAGAAGAGTCGCTGTGATGAGAAATACCTTCCCACTAATTGCTGTCAGATGGCTTGGCTGCTGTCCTGTCAGTGCTGACAGAAAGGGGAGGGATGATTAAAACCTCCCAGTCCCATGAGTGAGGCTGAAGTTCCCGGGTCACTGGCTCTTCGTTAGCAGATTCACAGAGAGGGTGTTCACAGTGGTCAGCCTGGCCCCAAGGGAAGTGCTGCGCTTTGTCAAGCTCACTTTGAGCTGGTATCAAACAGGCACATCTCTCTGCAGAGGGGTGTCAAGGTTGTCTTTCTGGGTCCTAATTATACACATCTCCAAGCCGAAAGCCCACAGGGAAGCCGAAGCCCCGAAGATAACATGAAGCTATTTTTCAACTTAGCCAATAGCTTTGATACCACTCACATCACAGCTGCAGGAAAACGTTGTGTCCCTTCACAAATAGCTTTTTATCAAAGAGCTGCGTGATCTTCTAGATGAGAAAATCACTGAAGCAAAGCCCGCAGGAGATGGCAACACCACCCCTGTGTATTCAGAGAGAACACTGGAGAGAAAAAGAGAATTTCTTAGAGCAATGTGGGTCTTCTCGACCCCCAAGAAAGGACTTCTTCAGGCATTTTGTCATGTTTTGCCCAAATCAGTGCCTTTGTCCATGGTATCGATAGATTCTTACCAGGTTGCCATGAGAACCAGAAAAAGTTAATAGGATGTCAGCACTGTTAGTAGCATCCTTAAAATTATGCCTCCTCTCTCTACACTGTGTGATATGGTGCCTTGTGTACTTAACACAAAAGATTAATAATCATTAAATCTCCTCAGCAATCCTAAGAGGTAGGTATTACTTCTCCCATGCAGTAGAAACAGACAATGAGGCAGAAAAAGGTTGACAGCTTATCCTGTGGGACACAGCTAGTAATTTCATGTAGATCAGATGAGATAAGAGATTGGGCACTTAACCACTAGATAATACTGACTCTTAAAAACTCTGTAGGAAGCTACCTGGAAGCATTCAATTGATGAAAATATTCTTGACTCACTAGAAAAAAAAAAAGGGAAACAGCTTATTCCATGCTTCCTGATGTTTCTTAGTGTGCATTCTGTTTAACAGCAAGGGAATAAGGAAGCTATAAAAATTCCTTAAACAGACGCGTCATTCTCAATGTGATCACCGTAGAAGAGGTTTTTTTTTTTTTTTTGGATGTGTGTTCCAACTGTCTATTTCAAACTACCTTTCTTGTCATTTCTTGGATGTGACAAGTTACATAAATGGGAAGCAAAACAGCCACATCTCTGGAAATGCTAAGTGGTACCACTTCAAGTACATTGTCATTATTAAGCAAAGCTGCTGTTGGCTGCACCCATCAATCTTCCACTCTCTACTCAGACGTCTATACCCACCTCCCACAGGAGAGAAAATGGGAATTGCTTCAGCCACGTTATTAAATCGAAATTGGTCAATAACTTGGAACTCCTTGGGTGCTCAATGTACAAGGTATTTAATGCAGGTCCATGAAAATGTTTCCCAATCATTGACTTCAAGAAAAAAACCTGAGCAGGTAAACCTTTTGTCCTTGGAGCTCTGTTCTAAAGGTCATGTATGGTGGTGTAGATCACAGTTCGATAAACTGGAGTGAGACACTAGAAAGGCGCCCTCGGGAGCAGACCCCACATCCTTTACCCGCTTTATCTCACTCATATAGTGCCAAGCAAATAGAGCACATTTCCATAGATGTATTTATCCGAAAATAAGTTATAAGCAAATTTTTGGATTACTACTTGACATAAATATTGCACATTCTAGATACTAGTTTTCAGAAAGTAGGGAGCTAAAAATAATTTAGTGCCTTGAAGGAATAGGAACTGGAGGTGAATCAGCAAAACCCAGCATGACGGTGGAATGTATGTCCTGTGAATATTAAACAGATGAGGGTTTCTGGGTGAGGTATGATTATTAGCTCTGGGAAGGCAAGGCTATTGACCTGACGGATTGGAAAGACTTAGAAGTCACATTCTGGGGTGGTGTATGGATTTAGCCTTGTAATTATATTGTTACTCTTCCTGGGACCTGCCTTGCCCTTGGCAAGAGGATGTTATTTGACAGACTATCTGTGGTAAAACTTGGGCAGGAAAAGATGTCAATTTTCTACACAGGAATACAATAGATAAAATCCACATAATACCCTTCCTGAAAGTTCAGAGTAGGCCAGGAACTTATTATGTTTAGTTCAGCTTTAGGGGAAAAAAACCAATGATTGGAATCTGAAAAGAGAACAGTGGGATTCTTAACTAAAGCGAGGAAAAAGAGAAAGTTGGATAAGAGAATTGTCTGGGGGACTTTTAGCTTTACTCTTTTTTTGAAAGAGATAAGATGACCTATTTTTCCCTCCATCCCTACCAAGGGGGATAAAAAGGTAGTAAGCATAAATGCCAGCCGAGAGATGTAATTTGACGCTAGAAAATAATTTCTTCGACAACCAAGGAGTGATGTATGTTCATGAAGGAAAAAAGCAAAGTCTGGTCAGGTAAGAGAATCTGAAATGCAGAACACTGACAAATTGTGTGACATCCACAAACAGTAGCTGCAGCACCCCATCAAGCGTCAGAGAGAATTTCTAGCTCTGCAGTGCTAAGAATTGGGGCTTGGCCTCTGGCATCTTGAGAAGGTAATGAGGCAGCATAACATCACAGGTTCTATTCCCAAGTCATAGTTATGGGGTAGGGGGGGGGAAGGATGTCTCAGAAACGCCACAATCACCCAAAACATTTTTTTTATAATAACCATAGCAAATCTCTATGGATTGCTTACCCTGTGACAGGCATTAAAAGCATCTTATTGAATCCTCACAGTAAACTTGTGATGTAGATATTATTATTATTCCTGTTTTATGGGGAGAAAAGTAAAGCTGCAGGGAGGGTAAACTGCCCAGGACACAGCCAGTGCACAGCATAGCGAGATCTTGAACTTAGGTCTGTGAAGTGAAAGAGCTTCCTTTTAAAGTTGAAAAGCAACTCATTTTAACCATAGGGCAGGGTCTACAAGTTCTTTGGAAGAAGCCCCAAATAAATAGGGAAGGACCATGGCAGCAGCACTATGCTTATACATTTCTGTGTGACTAGGAAGTTCTATTTAATGCTGACTGCTCAAAAGCCATCAAGCAGTTTTTAATTGATGGAGCCATTTATGATCCAAACATCTTAAATGGAATTTCTTTAGAGTCTCTAGACTTGAATGGTGTCCAGTTGTGAATAACAAAGTAACCTTTCCAACTGCCTTGATTCACCTTCGAAAGACTGGGCTGAGGAGAAACACACACCAAGAGCCACTGGGACATCAGAGGCTTCCTCAAGTGTCAGCCAGGATGTCCACCGAGGAGCTGACCCTAATGTTCCATGAGAGGAGACTGCGAGCACCAAAATTCTAAATCAGGGGCTGAAAGTCAAACCTGCCTCACAGTCTTACTGCAAATAAAGTTTTTTTGGAACACGACTGTGCTCATTTGTTTGTAGCTGCTTTCCTACTGGAATGGCATCAGGGATCCTATGGCCTAAATGAATCACTCTCAGGCCCATTACAAAAGCAGTTTTCTGATCACTGCTCCAAATGCCTCCAATGGTTAAAAAAAAAAAAAAAAACAAGACTCTTAAGAGGATTGGTAGACCTGAAACCCTGACAAGGGAGAGCAACACAAAAAGGAAAAACGGAAAAACCAGGAGAGAGAGAGTGAAAAAAGAAGAGGGATAAAGAAAAACAAGGAAGGCCTCCCTGGTGGTGCAATAGGTTAAGCGCAGGGTTAAGCGCAGCACTGTGGAGTTGTCCGCGGCGGAAGCACTAGTTTGATGCCCAGCTGGGGAGATAACCACGTGGCACAGCAGACCTCTCCTGCCTCACCCCGCTGCTCCCCTCAGCAGTATACTTCGGTTGATCTGCCTGTTCTGCTCCCCACTCCGTCTCCGGTGAACCCTCTCACTGCCCCACATCTCTGGCCTGCACCCCAGCTTGTATGCAAAAATAAATAAATCTTTTGAAAAAAAAAAAGAAATAAAGAAAAACAAAGAACTAGTAAAAATAATGCAAAGGAGGACAAGACAGGTGACCAAAAACTCTGGGGACATGACTGTTCCAAGTTGTGGCCGTGGCCACTGTCCATTAGCATCTGCTCTTTTCTGGGAACTTTCACCTACCTGGCCCCACTTCCCTCTCCTCCCTATTATTATCCTCATTTAACAGAGGAGGAAATGGAGCCTGAACCCACTGTCCTTCCACTATCCCAGGCTACCAGTGACCATCCCACCGCTGCCCTTGTCACTCATTAGAGATGTGACCAGAACTCTTGGAGTTTTAATAGTAATTACCTGCTTTCCGTCTGAGTGCGAACTCGGTCACAGCTAATCATCTATTTCAGCCATGGGTGCACTCTAGCGTTTCATCAACCCTCTTAAAATAGAGTCTTTGCGGGCTCTGTGAGAGCCAGCAGCACAGCCCCAGAGCCCCAATTAGCAACAAAGTTGTGTAGTTCCAACTTGACCTAACCCAGAAGGCACCTGTTTCTAGGAAGTTCTGTCAGCCCAGGCAGCTGCCAGGGCTAATGTAGTTATTACCACATCACTTCTGTCCCCCGGAGCAGATTCCAAGGTGGTGAGATGTTGAAAAGTTGCGGAAGAGCAGCTGAGACCTGACTCAGCTCCACCGGCGAGCCTGAGGCCAGCTCCTCGGTAATGGAGGCGGAAGGGAACTGCACGCAAGGCGGGCCTGGCAGCTTGCTCCGCTGCAGACACAGAAACCCGCTGACTTGGGTGAACTGGGGTAGTGACTGGCAACATTTGGGGTGCTTAAAGACCGTGCCCTGTTGCAAAGAATTCACATATATTAATGTCCTCACTCTGAAGCCTTTGATATGGGGGTTTTAATCATGTTCATTTGAGAGACATGAGGAAAATGAAACAAACCAAGGTCAGGTAACTCGCCCTGGGATCCACGGTCAGTACATAGAAAGGCCAGATCATGGACCCGGACCTGGGGGGTCCAGCTCCAGAGACCAAGTATTAACTTCTGTGCTGGAGCTGCTCCTTCCTTCCCTGCCCTTTTGGGAGGTTGTATCTTTGCAGTGCTTAAGAGATTACGACAACATAGATTTTGGTGTTTTATGAGTCAAGTGGACCTATTCCGGATCTCTGCCCCACCCTTTCCAGCTGTGTGATTTGAAGAAAATGACTAACCTCTCTGAACCTCAGTTTCCTCATCTGAAAACATATACCCACAATAATAATGGCATCTACACCTTCGAGGGTGAAGGGTAGAAGAGAAGCAGCAACCAGCTTGCAGCTCCGTTTGTCTGGGGCTCATGGGCTGGTGTGAGGAGCCCTGGCCGCACCAGCTCTACCTTCCCCACCACCTTCCTCAGCTGTGTATTTGGCCCCATGACCAAAGGCAGACACCACACACCACCACCCAGGGCAGAGAGCACAAGACCGGCTTGGGTTCTACCTCATCCCTATGACTCAAACTGTGTGGTTCCATCTTGTCCTTGGTCTTCTCACTTCATACCACCTTGTCGTCCTGATGGCCTGCTACTAGGCTTCAAAATCCAGCATCAGACATAAAGGTACTAGGGATCCCAGCCTCCACAACTGTGGAAGGTCAAATCATATATATGCATGTGTGTGCATGTAATGACTTGAAACATGTTCATGTATATCTGAGCATGTATGTGTGCACATATGTTTCCATGTTTGTATCTCTATCTGTATCTATATCTATGTCCAAATGATTCTGCTTCTCTGTTGAACCCTGATTGATATGTATCCTGAATGGGTTATGTCTGGGATAGATCCTGTCAGGGATCTCTCTTTCCTTGTCTTTTGCTGTCCAAAAGCATTCACCCTGGACATTTTCCTTTGCTTCTCTTGCATTTATTAATAACACCTCAGCGGCTGAAAGCCATGACCAAGTCATTTATGATGAATGTGATGATGATAAATAATCATATTCAGACACAACTTCCACTTATTGTATACTCATGTCAAACCTGATGCTAGAATCTTTTCACACATTGTTTTAATTCTCCTTACAATCTCATGCGAGTAGAGTTTTAAAAAACTCTTACTTTATAAATGAAAAAGAAGAGGCTTGAGGAAGTTGAGTAACTCACTTAAGGTCGTAGATAAGAGTTTATGGGACTGAAATACTGAGTGCTTAGCCACTGTACCTTGCCTCCTTCAGTAACTGATCTCACAGAACACAAGTCTGGACAAAAGGCATATTTACATAAAAGTTTACCCCATCTGCTTACAGATGTACTAAAACACACCAGAGGGGGCCTCCCTGGTGGCGCAGCGGTTGAGCGCTGCACTGTGGAGCTGTCAGCAGCTCGCGCGATGCGGGTTCAAGGCTCAGCCGGGGAGAATCCCACATGGCGGGGCAGGCCTCTCCTGCCTCGCCCGCTGCTCTTCTCAGCAGTGTGTTTCTGATCTGCCTGTTCTGCTCCCTGCTCTGTCTCTGGTGAACCCTCTCGCTGCCCTGCGCCTCTGGCCTATACCCCAGCTTGTATAAATAGATAAATCTTAAAAAAAAAAAATTAAAACACACCAGAGGGAAAAATTAATGCAAGGGACATAATTAGGGACAAAAAGAGAACAGAAAAATGGAAAAGAAGACAGTCTCAGCTACCTGTGGGTACTATAATTCACGTCACACAGATGATTTACTAACCAGGATTAATTTCTATGCAAAACCTTTCCCCACAAATAGGCAACCAAAGAATGAATCAATTTGAAGGCAGACTGTCATGTTTTCTTTTAGCTATTGTGTACAATTTATTCTCATAGATGTCAAAAAATGACATATGAGGCATTGGAGGACTAGGTTCGCCATGTATTTAGGAATTAGAAATGCTGGTATATTAAAAATAAAACAACAACTTGGCTGTTTCATCACACTGCTGGAAGCCATGCTTGGGTCATTAAACTGTTCTTGTCTCTGGCTTCTTACTTAAATAAATGAGGTAGAACTACTAATTAGGCTTACAATGTTGCCATAAAGGCATTTCATTTCTAAGAAGGGAATTTCTTTAGTCTAGAACTTGAGGCCTCCACTTCACAGCACTGGCTTCTAGCAATATACAATTCTATTCACTTCTGGCTAGAGGCAAAGAGAAAATGAAATGAAAAAGTCATCCTGGGGGAATATTGTAGAAAATCCATATTCATCTATGAATTTATCATATACTCATTCATTTAACATCTGTTTATTGATTGGCCACTCCAAGCCATGTATTATTGTGTTTTGGGGGATGCAACAGTGAATTAAATGGACAAAATCCCTTGCCTGAACGAAGCTCACACTTTAGTCCTATCTATTTCTGAATTTGCAAAATATCTGTTATAAACATGATTCTGACATGTGAACCAAGTTAATTTTTCAACAACAACATATATCACGCTTTACAGTTTACACAAAACACTGTCATGTAACAATGGCATTTACTTCTCAGAAGACCTTGAGGAGTATGCAAGAAATATGACAGTTTTTTTAAATAAACAGGCATATATTATTTTCAGGAAGAGTCTTTGCTTTTAAGAAGGGAAAACCTCAATGACTAATAAACATGAAAAAGTAGTCAACTTCCTTGGTACTCAAATTTATGCAACTTATAGAGAAAAGGTAACAATTTTATCTGCAAAGCTAACAAAAATCAAAGACCAGAAAAAGAGCAAGAAAGAAGTTTGTGCCCAGAGCTGGTGCAGAACCATGGGCTGGTGACTGCAGGGGCAGGTGGCCCTTCAAAACCTGCCCACCCCTTTGATACCTTCGTTCTGTTTTTACTAATCCACTCAGTGCAAATCATCAAAAATTTGAATTTGAATAGCAAAACAATTAAAATCTTCAGAAGTTACCCACTGCTGTGAAACCTACTTGAAAAAATTATATAAAGAGCCTTTCCTGAAAACAACTGCTAACTGCTGTCAGATGCTCCAAAATGGTTTATGACCCCATGCGAGGTAACTTCTAGGGACATGTCACCAAAAAGCAGCAACAGCTGTGCCTCCCGACATGCCCTCTATGAGCAGGAAGATGGTGTGTAAACAGGAGAGAAGCTGTGATTGAGTCGAGTGACCCAGTCCTGCTCTCTCTGAACCCCTTATCCTTTAGCCACACATCCATACACCCCGATCTGTTAACTTATAGTTATTTGAATTATTTGGAGTGTTTTTTCTCTTCCCAATGAGATCCTAAGTTACTTTAGAGTAAGACATATCTCACTCTACTTTGAGTACATCCAATTGTGTGATAATGTAATAAAGCATCACACCCAGTTATAAATAAACAACTTGGGTCATAAATGAAGACAGCTGCAGTTGTTTTGAAGTCACTCAATTTCTAATCTTTCACCAAGTTGTTGGGTAGGATTTTTCCTCCCAGAGGAAAAAATATCTTAAATCAATTCCCCCCACCAATTTTTGTTCCCATTATCTTGTCTAATGCCAGATGCCACCAACAACTTCTTAACCATTTTCTTTGATGCCAGTCTGGCACCCACTCATCTGTCTAAAATACTGTTTAATCAGAGTTTCCCAACTGATGAGCCCACATGCAAGATTAAAGCTCAGACCCCGTGGTGACCAGGGGTGAGCCACTTTTGAACAAAGCTTCTTGTAGAGACACTCCTAGGTCAGGCTTAGACTGAGGGAGTTGCTGGGACATGGAACTTTCACTGCTAAGACAGAGGAAGTCTTAGCATGGGCACATCCGGGGCAAGGGGGCTCTTCATTCCCCAGACAGCAGAAAGCCCCAATTATAAGACTGAAGGCAGATACAGTGAACCAATGGAAAATTTCCTTCAGGCCACATAAACTCTGTGAAAAGAACAGTATTGATCCATTCACCAACTGCCCAAAGAGAAATCAAGTTAGACAAAGGAAATTTAATGTGACTCCAGCTGCAGCTACAGAATAAACCTAATATGCCCCGACTCTGCTTCCCAGACCCTGGTTTGTACATCCATTCCCCTGGGAAGGCACCCAGTAGGTGTTTTTCATGTGCAAGAAATCTTTTAAATAAAAAAGTCAGCTGGGGCCTCCCTGGTGGCCCAGCGGTTAAGCGCTGTGGTGTGGAGCTGTCGGCAGCGGCGACGCGAGTTCGAAGCCTGGCCGGGGAGATCCCCACACGGTGCAGCAGAGCTCTCCTGCCTCTCCTGCCGCTCCCCTTGGCAGTGTATTTCCATCGATCTGCCTGTTCTGCTCCCCACTCTGTCTCTGGTGAACCCTCTTGACACCCCACGCCTCTGGCCTGTACCCCAGCTTGTATGCATAAACAAATAAATCTTTAAAAAAAAGTCAACTGCCTTCTGATGTCCAAAGAATCCCACAGCCAGGAGGATGTGCTGGGCCCTAGTGTCCAGGAGCACTGGCAGGATGGCAGGGATCCATGCCACATGCCACTAAGGCCAAGTGCACATCTTGTCACCAAGACGGAGCATGCCCTCCGCTGCCCACCGCACAGCCACGAGGCTCCAACCTTGGATTCACATGGACCTACACCGACGCGTGTTATTTAATCTCGGTTTACGTGTGATCAGAGTGGGGAAATCAGGGCCAATATAGGTTTGTGCAAAATAATGTGTGACTGTAACCAACAACCTGATAGAAGACAGACACTTGTCCAGGCACTTGTGCGTTGGCAGGTTTCCAATACGTGCTATTTCAAGGGTGGGGCAAGCACTTAGAGCAGTAAGATAGGTCGAAGGTGAATATTTGCTGGGTCACATCAGGGGGTGGAAAGGGTCCTGAGCCCAACTTTTCTACCTCCACTTCCTCGCTCACCCTCATCCCCCCTCCAACCCATCTGGTCATGTTTGCAGGGGCCAAAGGCTCACTCTGGCAGTGCGAGTTAAGACCTGGGATGGCAGACTCACCATCCAAACGACTGGAGCAAAAAGAGGAGAAAAAGAAAAAAGGAGTCACCGCCTCCCTGCCAGCCAGGCCCATGCCACATGGGCCAAGAGGGGGTTACGCCTTGTTCACTTTCTCCTTGAGTCCCCTACTCTGGTCTCTGGCACATGATAGAGGTCCAATATCTGGTTTTTAATGACTGGATAAATGAATGTGGGATAAGATAAATGTAACATAAATAGATGGAAAGTTCTGCATCTATTTGTAAGAATCAAGCAATTTTAAAGGTTTCTAGCGAAAAAATTGGACAACATTTCATATAAAACAGACCAGGGCCTAGATGGATTCCTAGAGAAACTAGCACATGTATAGAAGGAGGGGTATCTGAAGTAGTGAAAGACTGGAAACAACCTTAATGTCTACCAGCAAAGACTATATAATCAACTACGCTATATTCATAAAACAGAACACTAGACAGAAGTCAAAATGAATGAAAGAGCCTACACATTTCAACATGCATAAGTTCCACAAACATGTTGAGAAAGTCGTACAGTAACACATATAGGACAATGCAATTTGTATATAGCTAAAAGTATACAAAATTATATATAGGTATATATGTATGTCTATGTATATATGTGATTTGAGACTACATCTATAAGTAGAAATGCATTGGAGTAATAAACATCACATCCAGGATCCAGGTAGTTGTAGGAAGAAGAAAGGAGATGGGTTAGGGAAGGTTAGTACACAAGTGTTCACTGCATTATTCTTTGTATCTTCTGTTTACAAAGGCAATACAAAGACAAATATTGCATCTTTAAAAAATTTATGAACAGTGTAAATTACTAACTGCTCAAAAGCACTTAAAATTATAATGGGGGAAAAGCAACCATTTACTATAATTCTGGTCATCCTAACATAAACAGAGAAGACCAATACAAAGGTTTTAATGATTGACTGAACAAATGTGATACCTAGGAAATTCTTGTGAGATTACTCACATTTCCATGTGTTTAACCTGTAAAGAGCAGTTTCACAAAGTGCATTCTAGTGAAATGTAGTAGCAGAAATAGGAAGTTCCACATTCAATTATAAGCCTAACCCGCTGCAAGTGTCCCTGCTCTGCTGGTGATGCAGGCAGAACTGGGTCCAGTGTTGAGCTTTGCAAGTTCATAGGACATGAGAAGGGTGTGTGGAAGAGTGGCCGGGACATTGGAGTTCTGCTGACCATGGACCTCAGGATTCACTGAGGGATCTGGGAATGCCGATCTGGATGACAGGGCAGCTAACTGGAGGCCAATGACTTTCCTCAGATGGCTAGTGAATGAATGAAGGGTGGTCACATGAGAGCTTAGATCTATTCTCCTGGCTCCAGAGGCAAACATGTTAGGAGCTGGAAGGAGGTCAATTTTAACGAAACTGAAGGAAGACCATCTTCACAACTACAGTCATCCTAAACAGGACTGAACTCTTTGGTTAGGTAGTAGTTCCCTATACCTAGTAACAGTCAAACAAAAATTGTAAAAATCTGTTTGGACTTTATGAGTCCCATATTCTTACCACAACCCATGATGTTATACCAGAGGTTCTCAAGTTGTGGGTGCATCAGAGCTGTTGAGGGTGGTTAAAAGACAAATCTCTGGGCTCTCACTTGCAGTTGCTGAAGGAGCAAGTCTGGGGTGGTGCCTGAGAATTTGCATTTCTAGTAAATTCTGTTGCTGATGGTGCTAATCCAGGGAACATGCTTTGAGAATCTTTGATCTTTTTATTTTTTTAAGATAAATTTGCTTAAGTTGAGGGTTTTGTTGCTGTGGAGGTCATTCAAAAAGACTCTTTTCCCCTGAATTACTGCTTCCAAATAGGCTTCCAAATGGGATCTTCCTTCGAAAGGAAGAACAAACTTTAGTGATACTTTCTCCAAAAACCTTTGTAGAAAGCCAGAGCTCTTTGCTATGCTGTAAAAAATACAAGGACCCTGCAATGCATTTCAGGTACAGATATTAATATTTTTTAAATTTATTTATTTATGCATTCAAGAACTGGGGTGTAGGCCAGAGGTGTGGGGTGGTGAGAGGATTTCCCAGAGACAGAGCAGGGAGCAGAACGGACAGATGTACTGAAGTACACTGCTGAGAGGAGCAGCAGGTGAGGCAGGAGAGGTCTGCTTTGTCATGTCGGAATCTCCCTGGTCGGGAATCAAACTTGTGCTGCAGTGGCTGTGGACAGCTTCATAGGCTGAGACTTAACCCATTGCGCCACCAGAAAGGCCCAAGATATTAAATTTTTTTAATCTAATTATAGTCTGTCTTTTGTTCCCTCCAGGAGCAAGTGCCTAGTTTTTTTTTTTTTTAAGATATTGGCCACAATTAGGAGAGAGTCTGAGACCAAAAGACAGAGTTGCTCGAGCCACAGAAGAATCTAACCTGGCTTACGGCACATTCATGACTGAGGCTGGTGATTTCACTGGACACTGTGTCAGGAACACATCGTTGTCACCACTGCTTTGGAGAAGGAGAAGGCAGAAGTGCCAAGAATTCTTTTTTTTTTTTTTCAACTCAAAGGGAAAAAAATGTAAAACCTGGATCGCAAACCAGTTCCAGAAGTAAAGAAACAAGGTCCAACCAAAAATTTACACAAAATCACATCTTTGTTCACTGGCCCAAGACTACTAGTATCTGGTTTATTCACTAAATAATAATTGAGCTCCTATGAAGACTTGCACAAAGGATATAGTTGCAAATTAGACAGGCAAATGCCCAAGACAGAAAAATATATAATCTATGTCAGATAGGAAGAAAAATATAGAAAGTACTTGGTTAGAAAAATCTCTGCCTTTCATGTAGCCACTCCCCTTGGTTCTCATTTTTGCTAAAATTCTAATGCTTAAAATAAACTGTACTTGTTCTGGCACAGTTCCGATAGAATAGGTTACTGTGATCTATTCCTAAGCTGCTTTTCTAGTTTGAAAAAAATGACAGCTATTAGTAGTTAAGTCCATGGAAATCATTTCTAGTTCATTTGAAAGATTCTGTTGCACAAGAACATGTATAAATAAGCAACCTGGAATAAACAGTGGTTAAAATTTTACCCATGTGTACTCAACAAAGCTTGCTTTCTTCATGCAGATCCCAAACCTTGCTTTTGAAAAGCAAATGTCTTCTGAAGGCCACAAAATAAATCTTAGGTGGTTTGTTTGAACAGTTTCACTGCAGATAAATTTTAAAAGGAGTGGACTCCGGAACATTGTAGAGTCTGATGCAATCAGATTATCCCAAGCAGAGGAATTATCCAAGCTTCTCAGTTTAGTCATTGTAGGAGAAAATTGGAGGTGTACAGGAAACATAAGAGATAGAGCTTTGGTATGAAATATAATTCTAGTACCTCTCAGTCCTGTAATTAAGTCATTACTGCAAGGGTATCTGAATCACAGCTGGAGCTAACAAATGCTCCCACTCACTTGATAAACCGGCCACCTAATGCCATTGACCACCTATGATACTGGCTGAGCACCTATTGCTGCCAAGCACCGAGCATTTTAGGAACACTATCTTAAACAGCCCAACAATGCTATGAAATAAACATCATCGGCATCATCCCTGTGTTATAAATAAATAGAAATTCAAAACAAAGTCAGTAACATTCCCAAGATCATGCCCAGGTAGTCAGCAGCAAGTAGGAATTTAACCTAAAGCCTTTTCTTTGACACTCTGATTCTGCTCCTGCCCCCAGTAGCCAGGACTGGCAGTCTGGATATTTGTATGGGTTAGCAAAAGACACTTATTTCTCAAGATACTTAGCTCTCATCTGCCAGAAAATGGTTGTAATTGTTACATAAATCTACGGTATGTACATTAGGGTGCCTCTGTACCTGTAAAAAAGCCCAGCCTGGACAACCTTAAGCAGAGGCCCTGAGGTCATGTTACCACCTTGAAGGCGCCCAAAACAACACAGTGAAAACTCAGGGCATAAATCATCACCATGTACACCCCGGCACCTGGGACAAGACCTAGGTCTCACCTCCCCCTGGACACACAATGTGCAGATCTGTGGCTTCAGAGACTGGAGGAGAGTTAGTTATAAACACTCTGAGAAATAGTAAAAGGAATAAAAGGCTAGCCACTATTATAAGCAGTAACACAGTTGTTACGCTGATGTGCATGGGTGTAAATGTGTGCAAGTATGTGTGTGCAAATGCATCATTTGAGGAGTATGAAGATCATACTGTAAAAATTAATCACATGATACACAATGTGGAACTTCAAGGGTAAATGCCTAGTAGCTACTGTGTAATAGTCTCTTATAAAATAGCTATAATAATAAGGCATCATCGTGCCCCCTTGCCAAAGGGCAACTCACTTCTTTTTCCTCAGACCCTTGAACCCCCAAGTGCCAAGGACAAAAGTAATCATTCTTCCCTTGGTTTCTCTCCCACACAAGGGCCCCTCTAGAATTCAGAGGGGCACTTTCATAAGCTGCAAGTCATTACTCTTCACTGAATATAAAGTTAAATTCATTTATCTCTATCTTCAATGAGAAAGGGAATGGAATTAGCAGGAAAGATGGTACAATGCTTCCAAGAACGGTGAATTCAAGGTCAATCAAGTATAATTGAGTTTAAAAATAATAAACTAAAATAAGTGTGAGCAAAACATGCCTGCTCTGCAGACATAGTCCAGCTAGAAGTCTTCATTAAATGTTCCAGTGCACACAGTGTGTTAGCTGTATGTTTGTGTGCTTGAGATTCTGTGAGATACCCTGTAGCTTGTAAATACTGAAAGGGGAGGGTTACCATAGTAACTAAGTGCTATTTAATGAAAAGCAAAGAATTGAAGCTCATAGGATAGTCTGAAATTGCCAGAACATGAGTTACTGCTGCTACTATGGGCTTGCAAGTAACTGACAAGCTACCTTTCTAATACGATTTTTAACAAGTTGGCCTATTTGACCAGTTTCTGTCTTGACCACATGACAACTCAAAATTCTATCTCGTACCATATGAACACCATACTCCTGCTATTTTCCCCCTGCTTCTAAATACGAAGACATCCTACAGGATTGAACGAAACATTTAGAGAGGGTATGTGTCCTTAAATTGGAAGCTTTTACCCCCAAAGTGAAGGATCAGAACACAGACCCTTGTCATGAGCAAAGGACATTGGCTCAATGAGCCGTCAAGATGCATCGAGTAGACTCCTTCTACTTCTGAAAAAGGTGAATGCTCCTTATGCACCAAACACAGTTTGTTTTTATTGTGCAATGACACAGAAGAGCTGCTGCAGTTGATTCTTGCAGAAACCTTTTTTACAGGCTAGTAACGTCTTAGAGAATCTTTCATCAGGATGTCCAAACCTTCTCTACAGACTCCCACTCCCGTTTCTCTTTCACCATCCTTCAGCACATGGCAATTTCCTTCCCCTGGAATCATCTGGCTTTTTATAGGTTTAATAGGAAAACAGCAAGGCTGCTCAGCTTTTCTCCCCCTAGTTTTCCCTCAGTAACTTTAGTGAAGTTCATTTTTAAGGCTGCAATTGTGTTGCATGCATACTTACTTCTACATGCCATTAATAACTAATGAGAACAACAACAACAAAAGAAAACATCTATATACCAGGAAGCCAAAAATCATTAGCAAATGCATCCGTTCTCCAGAGGCTGCCTTGTTCTTGCATAACCAGCAACTCCAATGGCCTGATTGGGGCCCTTCACTCAGTGTGGACTGTGGGCGCCCCCTTCCGGATTTGTGGTGAAATACATGTTGGTCTCATTTAAGATACTGACAAGTCAGGTGGGCAACTGTCTTTGCTAAAATCTTTCAGGAAAACTTAAAGGAAAATTTTGGCCAACTTCTAATTGTGTGGTCAGACAAAAAACCTTCATGTCACTAGCTAATATTAAAATCAGGTAGGCAAAAAGGAATATGTTGCAAGGAAAAACCCCTATTGATATACCCATTTATTCCTTTGATAAGAGTGTTTCTCCACTAGATGAGTTCTGCTTAAAATTACCTCTAATAAAATTTAAACTAGAGGGAGGCAGCCCACAACCTCTTTCCTTCCTACTTCCTTCCACAGCCTAAAGCTGTGTCATACTGGCCTTAGCTGCTTCCACCAGGCCTTCCCATCAACACCTTGGTTTATCTTGCCTCATGTTTAACCTAGAATCTCAGGGCCAGACATTCCATTTACTCTCCTCCTAACGTGGTCCTATGCTGATGGCTTCACTCATGCAAGAATGATCTTTCTCCTTTGAATGTCAATGGCATTTTGATCCTGCCTGTCATGTGATATTACAATGGGATAACACATTTCTTCCAAGACTGAGAGTACAATATTTGACTTTATAGCTCATCTCTTTTCCCTAGACTGGGAGCTTCCTAAAGGCAGGATGTGGCTCTGTACAACCTTGATGTTGGGTCCTAGTTCACAGCCACAACCCCGTTGAGCGAATGAAGGAATGCACGGAGGCCATTCTCATTTAGCTTCACTTCTTCTTATAAGAGGTGGTTGACAAGTTAATTTCCCCCCTCCCATGAAAATGAAAGGGACACAAGTATGTCCAATGAAGTGGTTCTTCCTCCTCTCTTCTCTTTTTACTCACAGTCACCTTTATTCATTTAATAATCATTCATTGATAACTTACAGTAAGTTAAAAGCACGAAGTGAGAAAATGCTGTTTTTACTTTTCTTCTCACCGTGTTCTTGTTTCATAAAATTTCCCTAGGCCATTCTGTTTTCCCCTAGCTTTACTGAAATGTAATTGACATAGATTATTTAAGTTTAATGAGAACTTGATATACTTAATATTTTGCAAAATGATAACTTCCTTAGCATGAACTAACAGCCCCAAAATACTACATAATTACCATTTCATTTTGTGGTTATAAACACTTGAAATCTACTTTCCTGGGGATTTTCAAATATGTAATACAGTTTATGTCATCTCTTCATCACACCAATCTCCCAGGCAGTGTGGAAAAGTATTCCTCTCTCACCCATTCAACTTTCACTGTGTGTCTCCTCTGTGCTGCCCTGGGCCAGGCTCTAGAATCACTGCGAACATAAAAGTAGAGCATAACTCCTCACGCTGTACGTGTGAGTATGCGCACTGACTTCCTTTTAAAAGGTACACTGTTGATAGGTGGGAAAAGAGAGTCTGGAGAGTGGAGACACCTCAAAGGCACTACAGCCGCCTCATGACCTAGGTTAACACCAGCAGTGATGAGTCTTGTTGAGAGCAGGCACCCCTGAAAGGATGTGGTGAAAATGGCATTTTACCTCTATGGTCTTTCTCCCCAAACCCATAAATGCAGGGTTTTTCTTATGAGAAAAACATCAGAAAAATCACAAAGAAGGACATTTCAGCAAATACCTGACCTCAAACACCTCCTCAAAACTGTCAATGTCATTCAAAAATAAAGAAAATCAGACAAACTGTCATAGACCAGAGTCATCCAAAGAAACCTTATAAGCAAATGTAGTATCGGGTCCTGAAAGGGAGACTCAATGGGATCCTGGAATAGTAAAAGAACATTGGGTAAAAACTAAGGACATCTCAATAAACTGTGGCATTGCTTGGAAAAGCAAGCTATTTGCAACCGAGTCGTTATTTGGTCCTATTAATAACCACCTATTGGGGCCTCCCTGGTGGCGCAGCGGTTAAGCGCTGCGCTGTGGAGCTGTCAGCAGTGGCGACACGAGTTCAACACCCGGCCGGGGAGAATCCCACATGTCGTGGCAGACCTCTCCTGCCTCGCCCGCTGCTCCTCTCAGCAGTGTGTTTCTGATCTGCCTGTTCTGCTCCCCACTCTGTCTCTGGTGAACCCTCTCGCCACCCCACGCCTCTGGCCTGTGCCCCAGATTGTATGTATAAATAAAAAAAAAAATAAAAAAAATAATAACCACCTATTTCTGCAGCATCTAGCTTCTGTCAATCTTTCAAGGAGATTACATGTCTGAATTTTGTTGCCTAGACTGCTCTCCTCATCTCAATTTCCATATTTACAAAAATCCAAAGGTAAGAGATAATTTGCAGATTAGGTTCAAGTAGAGAGGTTTCTCAGAGATGTTCCACTTTGATGTTCATGCCTCTTAAATGTATTGGTTGTTCAGTAATGACAAACTCTACTAATGTAAACGAAGTATGGAATCTAGCTGCTAATAACCTATAAATACTGGTTCACTCATTGTATGCATATACCATAGTCATGTAAGCTAGCAATCATGGAAACCAAGTATGCGTATATGGTAATTCCCTGTACTATCTTTGCAATTTCTCTGAAAATCTAAAGCTAATCCTAAATAAAGTGTTTATTTTTTTAAAAACGAATTAGATTTGAAGCATGTTAATGAGGGAGAAAGACAGTGAAGGGGAGACTGGACACAGCATCGTCAGTGGCACGCAGCCTCCAACAGAACTCCGCCGTTGGGGTGAGGAGGCGGCTGTGAGGTGGTGGGGGCAGGCTAAGGACGGTGGACAGCCCTGGCTGATGTATGGATAGCTAGAGAAGGCTAAAAATCTTGCCGTGCTAGGGAAGGTCCTACTGGAGGTCATCAGCATAGATTTTGGCTAGGGACAGCCGGCCTGTCCATGACTAGAGAAAGCTGGTGCCAGGACCGACTTCAGCACACGGTTTCTGCAAAATCCTCTCTCTTTTAATAAAAGCCACAATAAATGCACTTCCTCCTTGTTCAAACATTCCCCCAGGTTCATTATTCTTTGAGGCCTCCTCTTCAACTGCCCCTTCTCTCCTGTTTCCCACCTTCTACAATTTTCACATTGAAAGAGATGAGTAGTAGGGGCCAGGGAGGCCCCCGGTGGCGCAGCGGCAGCGGTTGAGCGCTGCGCTGTGGAGCTGTCGGTGGCGCGGTGCAGGTTCACCCAGCAGGGAGAATCCCACATGGTGCAGCACACCTCTCCGGCCTCGCCCGCTGCTCCCCTCAGCAGTGTATTTCTGATCTGCCTGTTCTGCTCCCCACTCTGTCTCTGGTGAACCCTCTCGCTGCCCCACGCCTCTGGCCTGTACCCCAGCTTGTATGGATAAATCTTTAAAAAAAAAAAAAAACAGAAAGAAAGAGATGAGTAATAATAGTGCAAAAAAACCTGATGGTGGCTTAGAGAAAATTCTTAAAATAAAGGGTTGCAGAAGCAAGATATAGAATAAGTCAAAGAAATCCAAAGGGAGATCATTTAATTATCTCCTGCCAGTAAAGATAAAATTTCTCCATTTTTCAAAAGGACAGTAGAAAAAAGAAAGGAAACACCAGAAAATTTCCAGAGAGTGATTATTTTTTAATCCGAGGGTCGGAGAAATAGGACCTTGTGGATCACCTGCCTCCCTGGTCAAAATAAGCAAGACAGCTAAGAACACCTGCAAATGGACAGCCAAGAGTGAGACTAGCCAAATGAGAGAATTCCACACAAGATAACCATAATAGTGCACATCTTGTTTTGCTTACTTTACGAAACACTTTCACGCATATTATCTAGAGATTCTAACAGAAATGTGTGTAGGCGTAACAATTATGAAGAATTTCGTTTTACGGGGCAGAGAGCGGCTATTCACAGACTTCAATGACCTGCTTGAGTCCTTGGCTCAACGCACATGGAGCCGAGGCCAGAACCTTAGAGCTGTGAACGTTTCCATTATGCTCAGCACTTGATGTGTATGCCACAAACAGACGTAGGTAAAGAAGACTGGTGCTGGGCCTCCCTGGTGGTGCAAGGGGTTAAGTGTCAGCACCATGAAACTATCCTCAGCCACTGCGGCACAAGTTCGATCCCTGGCCAGGAAGCTGACACATGGTGCAGCAGACCTCTCTTGTCTGGCCCGCTGCTCCCCTTGGCAGTGTACTTCAGTAGATCCCCCTATTCTGCTCCCCACTCTGTCTCTGGTGAATCTTCTCACTACCTGACACCTCTGGTCTACACCCCAGTTCTTGTATGCATAAATAAAGAAATCTTAAAAAAAAAAAAAGACAGGCGCTAATAATTAAATGTCAATGTCTATCTTTACCCCAAAAGACACGTAGATGGAAATGTTAATATTTAATTTTCTATTAGCAGTAGTGTTACAAAGTGAGGAAAAGGCATTAGATTAAGAAATATTACAGAGCTGATGGAAGAGATAGAAAGAAACTTAAAAGCACAGAAATTTCTTAGTTTGACCTTAAGTTAGTTATTCTTAGACTGGAAATGAGGAAAATTAAGCAGGTGATACATAGATCTGTTTAAAAAGCCTGAACATCTGGATCATTATGTGCTATTCTGAAACAACTGAATAGGAAAAGAAGGACAAAACAATGTTATAGAAATCAGGAGCTAAAACTTGTGAGAAAGTGGTCTAAATTTATATAGTCTAAAAACATGACTCAAAGAGACATAATCACAGCCTATAAATATCCTCTGAGCAACAATATGTGGTAAATAAAGTAAGTGAATTATTCACAACCTTAGGTTCAGGTCATTTCTCTTTGTCCAGCTGTCTAAGGAAGATAATGCTTTCTACCTGAGCAGGTGTTCTCCGAAAATTAAAACAGCCGAGGCGACTCTTAGGGCTGATATTGCTGGAGATACCTAGGAGGAGGGGAAAAAAGGCCCACAGGGAATAGCCCTCCGTGGCTTTCCACGTCATTAGAAATTACATTCAAGAGCCACATGACAGAATCTAATCCAAAAACATGCTTGGTTACTGGCCCATTGATTGGAAGAAGAACAAAGCATAAACTATCAAGTCTGACAGAAAGCACCCTGCTTTGGTAGCGAGAGATGGTGTGGCCCTGACGTTCTCGTTTGCAAAGTCAAAGACAGTGGATCGGGGTTTTGAAGCCCTCCCAGGCCCTGCTGTCCCACAGTTTCCTCATTGCTATAAGGTGAACATATTTATCTTACTTTGTAAATCACATTTTAAATAGCCAAGCATTTTTAAAAACCACTGGGAGCCGAGCACACATAATCATCATTATTATGATTACTGTTGCTACACTTCAAAAATGCCATTTTCCACATATCTTTCTTCCAGGTCATAGATTCCTTCCTTCAGAAATGTTCTAGAATTTCTGAGTAAGTCTTCTTATCTCCTGAAGCCACAAGTTATTTCAAAAGACCTCTTTAGTCCCAGCACTTGGGAAGGCCTCAATAGTTTGAATTGCTGCTAAGCTGACCCTGGGCAGGGCCGTGCTGGGCACCGACAGCTCCCTAGGGTATTTTTTAAAGCATCAGGACCTCTCTAAACACAGTATGCTCAATTCATCAGCAGATCCAAATCCAAGCAGCTGCTTTCTATGCTCTTCCCAAGGACAATTGTTCTAGACTCAGAGAGAAGCTGACCACAGTTGGTTTTACTTATCTTCATTTCTTAGGCAAGGAGAAGGGCCTAGGCCACTTGACAAGGTTCTTACTACTTGCATGAGCTATGGTTCCTTGTTAACACGCTCACAAACACCCTGAGTGGTGCTTTGTTGGTTTATACCACTGTCTCCTGCCCTGTGTAGACATCAAGCCAGCATGGGAGGGATGGGTATTCACTCAAGGCTGCTTGCCATCACCCCCGGCCACCAACAACCTGAACTGCTCCCAGACTCAGACAGTGAGTGTCTAAAAAGAAAGCCAAGCTCAAAAAGACAAGCATTTTCTAGGGAAACATCTGGGGCTTATTTTCAAGCCCGCAGCAATGGTGGCCTAGGGTTTCTCTAGAGGGTAGACCAGGAGCACCCCAATGCCAACTAGGTTTTTGTCATCTTATCAGCCCCAAGGAAGTATAGACTGACTTACCACAATGAAAAAACTTTGCAGACTTTGTGCAAATGAAGGTAGACTGTCCTATTATAACCTTGTTTATACACAAATATTTGGGTGCACAAATGTGCACACGCGCACGCGCACAGTGTTACTGTATGTGGATTTTTTTCCATTACAACTGCAAAGTTTATGAGAAACACAATCAGAATTCAGATGTTGCCTGGGTAACATCCTATAAGGAGAAATTAACAGATCTTCAACTGTTATTGAACGCTTTCCCGAGTTGGTGGAATTTACCAGACCTTCAGTATTAACATAGAATTACGGAAATGGGAAACAAAAAGTTGGAATCTACTGGGAATGATAGACTCAAGATGAACTCAATTGGAAAATTTGGCTAACTTAAAGTGACATTCTTTGTGCTGAATTTTTTCTATCTGAAAGCTTAAAAAAGGCTGTAATTATTTTGAATTTTCAATTCAGCCCTGTTCAAGATAAGCCTTTTATTTTCTTCATTGCTCTGTACCTTTCCTCCATGGCAACTCAGGCATTTGCCAAGCACTGTAGTGGTAAATTCAGATTGATTTTTATACACATATCCATTTCCAGGGAATGGTAAACAACACAACTTTTGTATCCTCTGTCCCAAGAAAAATGAAGGAATATTTGTAGATCCAAACTTTGATCATGTACACAGGCTTTAAATATCAAGCACAGCTAAATAAATGACCTAATACGAAATGGCAGATTAAAGCCAATGAGTAATATCTTTGCAAGTTAGTGCTTTTTCTCAAGAACTTAGACTTACCTTGTGGCTTTTGGGTCCCAAATCACAATGTCAGCATCTGATCCCATAGCTATTCTTCCTTTTCTTGGATAGAGATTAAAGATTTTAGCTGCATTTGTGCTCGTAACTGCCACAAATCGGTTTTCATCCATTTTACCACTGTGCTGTAAAAACAATTCAAGGAAGAAAAAGCATTTGTTCTAATGATCAAATCTTTAAAGAAAAATCGTCTATCAATAAAAGTATAAGACCGTATCTCTTAGAACCAAAACAGAACTGTACATAGTTTTTATAGTGTGTAGTCAGACACAGCTGTGGATGCTGATAAGTATTAAGCAATCTTAATGATAATGATGGGGATGATTGGTTAACATATGGAAGCTTAAAGGTAACTTCTCAAAATCCTATAAGCTTAAAAAAACACCCCCACTAATTTTTCCCAGTCTTCCCCAAAGCACAGCTAAATGTTGGTAGCAGTACTTTCAAATCTTGTTTATAGTTTTCTGCCTCCCCTTACTACATTTATGATCCAGCTTATTTATTGCAGACCCAAGACTGATGAGAGGATCATGTAGACAACAGATAGAATATTATAGAGTTGAAATAAGATGGACCGTTAAGTCAGGAGACAATGCTTTTTAAAAACGAAAAAATCAGTTCAAGAGACTCAACCTAATTAAACCAACAATCATGGACAGTAATTGCAAAACGTTTTAATATGGACAGACTTTGGAGGGATGTGGTCCCTCTAAAATGACTTTTTAAAAAAATTTTTGAAGAGTTTGTCCTTTTCATATGGTAAGATTATCCTCAAAGTTTGTCAGTTGGTACCTGTCTCAAAAAATGGCCAAGAACCATTTCCTGAAAGTACTGTTTCCCTTAGTAGACCATCTTATTATTTCAGAAATTAGCATGGCTTTCTGTATGTTATTAAGAAATATTTCATCATTTTAAAAGCCATTTATATATTTGGGAATTATAATAGATTCCAAAAATCTGCTGTAATGAAGACATTCATTGTAATAATAACACAAGATCAAAGAGAAGGTTTGCTATCAAGAAAATCTAGGCAAAGAGAAAGAGAAGTCATCCAAGCTGGTTAGTTAAGGGAGCTCAACGAGGGTGAAGAGGCTGGTTAACAGAGATGGCTACAGAGATGTTTTGAAGATTCTTATATGTAAATTGTTTAAATATCATCTTACATGTAACAGGGAAAACATAAAGGGTTTTAGAGAAGAAGAAACTATGTACAGACTATCATTTTTGAGAGGTGACTCTGGTACTGGCATATAGAATCGATTTTTAGCAAGTGAGAGACTAGTGACAAGGACACCAGAAACCATGAGGTTACTGCCTTGATGGAAACTGGACATGCTCCTCTAGCTAGAGTAGATGTGAAAATGGAGGTAAGGAGGCATTTTGGAAATAACATTAAGACTTGTTCAATAATTAGAATTAGAAGTCACTAGGATGTTCAGGGGATACTGAGATGTGAAAAATGATGAAGGTGTCATCCAAGGGAAGGTTACTGGGGTATGGGGGAGAAGGACATGATCACAGGGACCTCAGGTCTGCATGTCTCCCCTACTGATCTTTGCAACTACACACGTCAACCCACTGGACGGGCTAACATAGGAATCTATCTGATTCTGCCTGTAATCAGGGAGAAAATGTTAAATCATTGAAATGTTTTAAAATTCTTTTTCTAGACTTTGGATGATTATTTATGTGAACCTACAGCGATTTCTGAAATGTGATATCCAAAGGTTCTTAAAAAGGAATCACTTAAAGATATCATGAAAAGTAAATATAAACATAATAAAAATCATTAATGCATTTTCAATAAATACTTGTGCTATGTGAAGACCTGGGATTCATGAGCATAAGAAACATAAGAGTTACAACATTTCAAAGACTTCAAGAATAATCCTATTGGCACCCAGTTTAAAGTCATTCCTTAATGTCTGCAAAATAGTGTAAAGCATCCTCTAACCTAAACTGCGTAGAGGAGAAAATGATCTCTCATTATTATCCTGGAAGGTGGGATGATGGTGCTGATGATGCTGTATGTCCAGGGTTCACCCTAATAAAAACAATGCAATAGCACCTCTGCAAAAGTGTGTGCTAGGCACGCTGGTCCAAATGGGCCAGATTCTGCGGAAGAACTAGGCAAAGCAGACAGGATGCTGGGAAACTTACCACGCCTTTTTCCCATACTACTGACATCCGGTCCTCAACACCATTCACTCCATTGGGAATCTTAGTAAAATCATCCTTTCCCAGAGCTTTCTGGCAAGTGTTGAAAGTACAGTTGTCGGTCCCTGTTGTGCTTAGGTCGTCACTGTAAAAGAGAAACACAGGTTTGGTGGGAAGAGACAGATTATGTCAAAAGGAAAGCACCACCACCTTTCTTCATCCCTGACTCACTCAACTGACAGTCAGAAAACTGCAGTGGAAAATGAATAACAGTTTTTCCAGGTACATATTTCCCCCCATCCTTGTCTCTGTTAGGGTTATTTTTTTTTTTTCAGAAAACACTCTTACAAGAAGCATGTTTAGGTCAGAAAAACTGGATTCTGGGCTCTGTCACTTACTAGTTCTGTGGGTTGGTCTGATGCTCAATTTCTCTTCTAGATATTGATAGTTACATGTATTGGATGATTATAATTTCCCAACAACAGGCACTAATGGAAGTGAAGATTCCCTGGAGCAGAGCACCACGCAGAGATGAACCGTGGTGATCTGCATGAACAGAGGAGGGTCCTCCAGGGCAGCCCCTGCCTAATTAAAGCTCGTGATGAGCAGAGATGTGACATTGTCTGCGAATATCAATGTCACCAGTGACAGGCAGAATAATTGTGAATAATCTTAGGATTGTGGATGTGGGAAGGAAGAAGGAGCTAAAATGAAAGGCGAGTGAAGGGACAATCTAAGTGGAGATGTTCTTTGCTAATGTGGACCTGAGTATCTGTGAATGGGGAATGTCACCATGTCCGTGAATGGTGTAATTTTCAAGAAAAATGACCACAATGTCTTAGAAAGTCGTGTCTCTGAAAAGATTTTGGATGGCTTTCATGGGGATAACCTGCTGGAAGGTAAGCTTTTGCCTTTCCCTCCCCTGTAGTCATTCTGCCTCAACCTGTCATACCTACTCAGCAGGCACATCTGGTTCTAGGTTATACAAGCAGTTATCAGAAAAAATTTGAGAATATTGTGAACAATAAAATAAGGCATAATGACGAGACTTAGCTCTTGGCTGGAAAAGAGAAGGAAAGGGCCTCCCTGGTGGCTCAAGGGGTTCAGTCTCAGCACTATCAAGCTATTGCCAGCCACTGCAGCAGGAGTTCAATACCCAGCCAGGGAGCTTCCCACATGACGTAGCAGGACCTCTCCTGCCTCGCCTGCTGCTCCCCTCAGCAGTGTATTTCAGTCAATTTGCCTGTTCTGCTCCCCACTCTGTCTTTGGTGAATCCTCTCACCACCCCACACCTCTGGCCTACACCCCAATTTTTGTATGCATAGATAAATAAATCTTTAAAAAAAAGAGAGAAGGAAAAACAGGAGAGTAACATTTTCATTAAAAGTGATCTGGTTTCTGTGTGTCCAGGAGAGGTTCTGATTCCCTGTCATAACCTCATGAAAGCAATGCTTCTTGGTCTCCAGATGTGGGTCTCCCCAGGGCCTTTCAGATCAAGTAGAACAGAACATTGGGAGGTCAATGGAAGGGGCGCAAGGTAAGAGAAGAGCTCCTCTACCTAAATCAAAAACATGTAAAACACCTCATTTGGACAAAACATTTCACAATTATCTGTGAAATGATTACTTAGCCAGTAGATTCATGAGGAAGTCAGGCGTGGAGGGATCCGGGCGCAGGGGTGGGCCCATCACATGGTGAGCTGCGTGGGGCCAGTCTTTACTCCAGTAGTGCGTGCCATCTGTGCCAAGACCTGCCGCTATGGGCTCTCCATACACCACCTTCCCTGGGAAGTTCAAAGGAAGCATTCAGCACCTTAATTTGCTCTTAAGAGAACCATCTGACAAACACATAAACATGAGTTTTCTCTGTCCTAGCAAAGGATAATATGAATCCCAAACTATAATTCACTTTTTGTGAATAGGATTTAAAAATAAAAACTACTGTTTACTGAGCATGCACTTGGCACCAGCCAATGTCCACTGCAGGTTAGAGGGAGAGGATTGAGCCACTCACTGGTCACAAGGCTCATTTGGCCAATTAAAGATGAATGGAAGTGACTTGTGATGCTTCTAAGAAGTTGCTAAGCCACAGTGAAGTCTGCCATCCCCCTTCTCCCTCTGTCCTGAGACCGGCAGAGGCTGCTCCTTCAGTTGTATCTCAGAATGAAGAGGAAATGGAGCAGAGGTTGAGTCAACTCACAATGAACATGACTATGAATGAGAAAAAAATCTTGGTAGTTACTTGTAAACCACTGATATTTTAGATACATTTGTCATCACCTAGCAAAAGCAGGCTAATGTATTTGTCATTCTAATGGAATCTTTTTGAAAACTCAACCTGGTGAGTGATATTATCATCACCATTGAAAGATGAGGAGAAAGCTATGGCTCAAGTAACTCCTCCACAATGGAGGAGTCAGCATGCATGGAATGGAGGGGGCATCATCTGAAACCAGCACTTGGCCCTCGAGGACCCTAGCTTCTATGCTTTCCTAACCTGATAACAAGAATCACAGTCACATGCAGTTCAATAGAGTTTACCGCTGTTGCAAATAGATACTAAATCTTCTCACATACTTAATGAGAAAAAAAAAAACCTTTCAAAACTTGTATTAAATAAAAACTTGTATTAAATAAAAAGAGCACTCACATAATAAGATTATAGTCAGAAAGACAGATTTAAAAAATCATGCAAATGAGCCCATCAAAAGCATACAATGTTAGAAAAGTTAATACTGCATAGTGAATTTGAATTTAAAATCAGAATCCTGTCTCTGATTAGCATTTGTCAGAATAATAGATTCGCTGGCACCACCTGATCATACCTAAGCAGTCATAAAGGAGAGTGCAAGTAGAAGATGCTGTAATACCAAATTAGTTCACTCTGGTTAATCAGATGCCAGATTTTAGTTAAAATCCTAATCCATAACTGAAATTAAATTTCCTCAGAAAGCACTGACAGTGGATGGCCTCCAGCTGCCTGAGTCATACTGAATTGGAATGTAGCACCCTGTTATCTCACAAATCATTTCTCCCCCAAACTATGCACCTTCCTCTAGCTAGCCTAAGAGTTTGAAAAGCCATGAAAGCAAAGCTTATTGGAGAAATATTGCTTCTAAAGTAACCACATCTCAGAGGGGGGGGGGTGTCAATAAAGGTTATCTCTGACTTAGCCACTGCTAAGTTGCTTCTCTTTCATGATGTACACAAGATAGTTGAATTCTGCACCCCTTCTGTTTCTTCCTCTCCTAGTAAAGTATATCATCTTCACCTAAGTAAAGCTGATATTACCTTTACTTACTAAAGGTAAAATACCTTTAGTATTGCTCTCTGTTATGTAGAACAGGAAGTAGTCATTTTTAATGTGAACTAAGAGGTAATGTACCATTTACTGGAGAAATCATAAGATGGACGTGGCGTTTTATTTGCAGGTATGAAGAGACCTTCCTACTCCAAGAGAACTTCTCACAGATGCTTGACAATGAGAAACTCAGAGATTTGATCAACAATCTCTTTATAAGTTGCCAAATCAGGATTTTCCTTGGTGCTTCATCATAGAGCAAAGATCTTTATCACAAGTTCTATTCAATCACTTGGCCCATCAAGGAGATATGGGAATTCAGTTCCAAAAGTTCTACAATTTTAATAGCTCTCAGGAAAAATTAAAAGTGTCAGCATGTACCAGGAGCCTGCCAGGGATGTTTTGAAACCAGATGACAGGTAATTTCCTTAAAAAAGCTTAGCTTCTTTACAATGTGACAGAGCACTTTTTTGGTATATACAGCAAGTTCTTCATTAACTGGGCTGTTTTCTGCCATCTTCCGATTAAACTTATGTAGATAGCAAAACATTTTTAAATGAAAAGTAAAAGTTCCTAACACTACCTCCCCTCTTAAACAATGGTTATAGGTATTTTCAAAGCACTTAAAAGCATGAGAAGTCCAAAGGGGGAAGAGAACAAGAAAAATCCAAATTTGAATTCAGAATAATTGTGAATTTTGTTAGGTTTAAGCTAAAATGAAAGTAGTAATAAAAATAGCTATCAGGCATAGCTTTCTGTAGTGCGCAAAGCCCATATATCTCATTTGATCTTCAGAACAATCCTGATATTGGCTTGACAGAGAAAGAAACTGACATTTGATGAGACTAACTCATTTGTCCGAGACACATAGGTAGTAAATGGTACACCAGAATCAGAATCCTAGTTTTTATATCATGTTGCATGTACTTTGTTACTCAGGGAAGTGTCATTTTTCATTTCTTGGTAAAGAGCTTGTATTTTTAATGCCCAAGTTTACCACAAGCTATTTGTGGGTGTGGCTGAGCAATTTCCAATTTCACTTACTGGTTTCATTGACTACAGTTAGCAGGTTGGTAATGAAAAGTGCTATATCTGTCCTCGTCTGCTACTCTTCTGATTACATTTGAGACCAGATGGTTTCAACAACTCTTGGGAGATAGTACATCTTCATCATTAATCTCCTCCCACTGTCTCAGCAAATTTTACATTATGTTGTACCCTGTCTACCCATACATGTTCTCACTTTCTCTATCCTTTGGCTCCAAACCAAAAAGAGACTCTGTACTTATGACACACTCTCCCTCTTAAAGAAGATTTGTCCTCAGAGAGATTCTAAACTTTTCCAAAGAATAAAGCCCCTCAACTAATCCAAACTCCCCCTCCTCCCCTCCTGCTCCCAATGGCCAGATGATCTGTTTATTAGATGAAGTGCTAGAGAAGATGTTTACATCGTACCTGGATCTGGGGAAAGCACTTAATCAAGTCATGGGATCTGTTAGAGAAATCTGAAAGATGCAGAGAAACTGACATAGGTACCCAGAAGGGGAAGCATTGGCTCCTAAACACATTTATAAAAATCATTTTTTCCAGCCGAAAGACAGAATGAAACCTTCCTGAATGTTGTATTGATTCAAAATACTGTATTTACACAGGAAGAAAATAATTGATAAAGAAAATACATAGAAGCAGCAAAGAGAGAGTAGATCACAGATTTAGGTTCAAATCTTGATTTATTTGTTTTCATTGGTGACTTTATGCAAGATGGCTCATTGCTCTTAGTTTCAGTTTTTTTCACCTATGAAGTGGATCATAATATCCCTTTCATGTGGCAGTTTTATGAGAATCAAATAAATTAACCACATGGAATTACCTCATAACCTTCTTGGGACCCCAGTGTCACCTCACACTATGTGTGGAATCCTGTCTCTGGAACAAACTTCAAATGCGAAAGCCCTAACCCTCAGGGTATCAGAACTTGACTGTATTTGGAGATAGGGTCCTTTATAGATGTAATTAAATTAAAATGAGGTTGTTAGGGTGAGCACTAATCCAATGTGATTGGGTTCTTTATAAGAAGGAGGAATGCAAGCAGGGACTTAAGCCAGAGAGAGTAGCCTGGAATACATTTCCCATAGAGGTCTCAGAGGATCAGACCTGCTGACACCCCAGGTCTTAGCTTCCAGAATTGTAGAAAATACATTTCTGTTGTTTAAGCCACTCAGTCTTTGGTACTTTTTCACAGAAGCCCTAGCAACTAAAATAATTCACAAATATCAGTTTCCTTATGGTTACATAATTCTATTTTAAAATCTGTTTTTAAACGGCCAGTTTTCAACTTCTTTGTAACTGATTATAAGATAAATCATCTTGTTCTAAATTTGAAGGACAAGGAGGTGTTCAGATGCTGGTACACACAAAAGAAAAAAGAAAACCTGAGATTCAGCTCCACCGTGACTCAGGCACACATGAATGCTTCCTTAGTAACAGCACTGGTTACCAAGTATCAGCGCATCATACTTGTGTAAACTTGATTTGGTCTGCTCTTCTTGCACACTAAAACAGTTTTCTTGGAAATAAACACATGATTTACCCAAACAAAAAATGTACTCAAGGTCAGAAGAAGTAAATGAAACTACTTCCTAAAATGGAGAGCAAAAATTTAAAGTGCTTTTTTTGTGCCAAATCACATTACTACAATATTTATTAACATGATTAAAAAACAAAATGCAATGAAAATAGGAAAGGAAAGGACCACTGAATCAGAAAGTCTGGAGGGACCTGATATTTCCTTAGCCTTTACATTAATTGGTGAATAATCAATCAATTACCCAAGCTTTGTAATTTAAAGTTTCCACCTTTAAATTTAGGCAAAGACACTTGCTTCTCAAGAACCATTATTAGAATGAAAAAAATGAAAATATAATATTAATAAATTGGCCTTTTGTGGGCCAACTCCAGAGAATGGAATAGTGTCATGGTTTTCTTAAAGATAATAAAGGACAGAAAGGATTAATTCAAGAGCTATGATGGGGGAGTTTCAGGAGAAGGAACAAGAAGGTTAATATGTAACCAGAGACACTCTGCAGGGGAGGGGGAGAGAGAAGGGTCAAACAGGAGAGGGAAGAACACAAGGGACATGGTGATGGTGCATGGGAGAAATGGTGATGGGACTTGTACAGGGTTTACACTTGAAAGGAGAGAGCATGCATTGTACAAAAAGGAAGAATGCTGTAAATATATATATAAAAGAAAATAAAAAATTTTTAAAAAGGAAGTTAATATGGAGGAAATAACAAAAAATTTTCAGAGTCAAAGATTAATCTTCAGATTGAAATAGGCCTCTGAAGACAAAGTTGACTTTCTTAAAGGCCTACTGCTAAATATAATCTTAATGAAGTTTCCAGACTTTGAAAATGAAGAGGAAATACAAATATCTTCCAGTTGGTGGAAAAAATGAGTGACAAAAGGATAAGAACGTTGTTGGCATTTGTCTGCTCAGCAATAGCACTGAATGCCGGAAGAGAATGAAATGGTGTCCTTACAATCCAGGGGAAATGACTCTGAACCCAGAAATCCATGCCCATTCAAGTATCCAAACAAGTCTGAGGGTAGGGGGGAAAAAGGACATCTACAACAAACTCCACAGATAGGTTTATGGACCCTAGCTCAGACCAAAGAGATCCAAGAACTAAAGGCTACTAATCCCTTAATGCCATCATCATTGAAGAGAGGATTACTGGGAATTGAGGGGTGGAGTTAAGCAGCCAGGTTTGGTATATAACCAGACTTGTGGACTTTGGGGGCTCTTGGATTCTTGCTAGGCTACAACGTGCCATTGGGGGTTTCCAGCTCTTCGGATCTGGTAGGACGCATTTTCGGATTTCTCTCTCTCTCTCTTTTCTCTCTTTTGTCCCTGAGTTACTCATTTTTTATTTCCCTTCCTTTTGTAAAGAAACCTTTTATTAACCTTTTTGTGAGTGCCTGCAACTGATCTTATTATAAGTCCTTGTTAAGCGCACGGTTGAGAACCCACAGTCAGGCACCCCATTGAATATCGGGGTTGCCCTGTAACATGAGGACAAGAAATCAGGAAAAAAACTACCTGGAAATCTTCTAGATAATTCAAAAAGGGAAGGTAAGGAGACCAAGCAAAAGTGTATTCAAGTTAGGGTGCTGTGAAAAGAGCTGGTAGGGTGGCATCTCACAGAGATGCACTGAAAAGCAGCTACCAAAAATAAAACAAAATCAGAAGTTTCTCCTTCTCAAAAGAATCCCTGCAAGAGATTCTTACAGGGACTTGATTCCATTCAATAGGTGTAATGAAGAAGCTGGGAAATCTTCGTGATATGGTAATGAAGGCACATGTTTCTTTGCTGAACCTATTTTTAAAAAAGCTCATTGGAAAAGTTCCAGGAAAAACAAAAAAGCTTTACAGGGCAATAATGGTCTAAATAGGTAGCAGATTAAAATAAGTTTGCATATATGCTGGTTGGAGTACAGGCAAGGAAACCTACTTGACCTTGACACTTGGCAATCGCTCCTTGAAGAGTTAATTTTAATAATGTGAACTTGTACTCACATTAAAGCAAGTTAGTAATATAAATTACTCTGAGGTTCACTTCTCACTATTTGTTTCTACAGAGAATAGCTTCACAATCTAATATTATAACAGTTCTAAATTTTAGACTTAACTTATAGGCTAAGCATGGGAGACCTACCCATAGTTACAGTGCCAACTGTAAATGCCATAATCCCTGTCAGTATAAAGCTAATATAGCTGATAGAAGTCAGCAGGAGTCAGAGAAGATAATGCAGGACGAAGAGATACCACCAAAAATAATAGCATAAATCATGCAAACCAAAGTACATTATTCAAAGAGACAATTACCATTCATGAGACTGAGGAGGTGAGAACTAAGATTTACATGAACTGAAATACCTATTTTCATAGTTGGGGAATCAAGTTATACTCTCAAAAATTAAGTCACTACCTACAAACTAATGGTTGAGAAATCAAGGCAATCACCAAAACTGAAAGCTAGATATGGATAAAAATGGATCGTTCCAAAGACTGAGCAGAGGGAGACAGAAGGTATCTACTTTCACTTAATACATTCTTTATCACTTCCATTCCTGGCATGTGTTTCTTTTGAAGATGATAAACAAAATAACAACATGACGATAAAGTTTTATATCAGTGTCTTAAATGGAAGGCTAAAAACCAAACCAATTAAATATAAATTTGATACTGATGTCCCCTACTTCCTCAAGCTGATTTCTTGAATGGGGTGGACAAGTAGTGGAAAAAATTAGGGCTTTGCTGACCAGCTGGACTTGAGCTTGAATTCCAGGTTTAGCATTAGTAAAATGTCTTGGGCTTAATTTACCAAATTTTCCCAAGCCTCAATTTCATTAGTCACAAAACGGTGATAAAATCTGCCTTGAAATAATGTTATGACAATTTAAAAAGATAACGTATATTACAATGCATTGATGAGATAATATATAGTAAAACCTGCAATGAGATAAGATATATTAAAAGATGAGCCAGGTACATATTAAGCACTCAACAAACAATGTTGGTTGTTATAATCATTAACCCTCATGTTGCTCTCTTCTGGGCAGCTCAACTATAAAATCAAACATGTAGTTGGCAGCTCAACTATAAAATCAAACATAATAGCATTGTATTTCTAAGCTACTACAATAGAGAGAATTAACAATAAGATACCTTTTGTGTTTCCAGGAGCTATGATTCTCAAACTTTAATATGTGTATGAATCACCTGAAATTTTATGCACATTGTATTCAGTACATCTGGGAAGGGATCCAAGGCTCTGCATTTCTAACATGCTTTCAGTGGATGTTGGTGCTGCATTCTAGGGACCTCACTGAATGCCAGGGTCCTAAGCCATAAAATGGTCTGACCAAGGCATTTACAGATAGGAAACATTCATATTATATATCTGGAGGACTGAATTACTTCTTATTTAAATACTATAACAATGAATAGATTTGTATTATTCTTTTATGTTCAGAAATCAAGTTAGGTAATAAATGAGAGCATGCAGAGTAGAGGAATTTTCAGTAAAAGGTCAATCTCCTCCATCAGCCCTCCTTGCTCTATCCTCCCCAGGGATCTACCCTTGGACTTGCTGACTCTGTCACCAAGGGAAGTGTTTGGCACTGCTGTGTCCTCCTGCTCCCTTTGGGGTTCTACTGGGCCACATGAGAGGAATGAAATTTGGGGTGGGAAATTGCTCGTGCTAATTTATTCTGGAAGTTTGCTGCCTCTTTGACACTCATGCATTAGAGTATTTTCACAAGTACTATTATAAGTCTGACTCAACTAGAACATTTGGGGTGACATTTAAACATTTAAACATTGCATATTTACAGTCCCTTTAGAAAGGAATTCAGCAATATCCAAAAAGGACACATGTGTTTACTCTGATTCAGCAATCCTGTTCTAGGGTCTTCTACTCCGTGACTATCCTGCAGAAGAACAATGGCATTTGCAAGCTGTCCATGCCCTGCTCCCCCTAACTGAATACGTCACCCTACCTGGCAAAAGGGACCATACAGATACAATAAAATTAAGGACTTTGTGTTCGAGGGATTAACCTAGATCAATCAGATAAACTCAATGGAACTCAAGGGTCCTTAGAATGGAAGAGAAAGGCAGAAGGGGAGGTCAGAAAAATGCAGTGCTCTCTGCCCACCACTGCTGACTTTGAAGGTGGAGAAAGGAAACATGAACCAAGGAATGTGGGTGGTTTCTGGGGGCTGAAAAGGCAAGGAAAGGAGTTCTCTCCCGGAGCCTCCAGAAGGAACACAGTCCTGCCCGCACCTTAGTGCTGAACCCAGCTTAAGACCCATTTCAGACTTATGATCTCCAGATCTGTAAGATAATAAATTGGTATTGTTTTAAATGACTAACTCTCTAGTAATTTATTAGAGCAGCAATAGAAAACGAATGCATCTTCCATGTAGGAACTAGCACAGGCATCAGGCCATCACTGTGGTTTCATTTGTTAAAGACTGGAAACAACCCAAAAGTTCATCAGGGGCTAGTTGTGTGATAGGGTGGTCCCCAGGAAAAGGGGAGGTTTCAGGTTCCCTACCCCACCCAAGGAAGGGTGGAGCTGAGCAGAGAGGAGAAGAAGCTGGAGAGGAGACTGGGGTGGAAAGGAAGCAGAATGGAGACCAGAAGGAGCCCTGGAGGAGGCACAAGGAGCAGAGAGACGTGTGAAGAAGCTGCACTGGCTTCATGGTCATGGACTGGTTGAAACAGATGTGAGAGACCCCTGGGGAGGCTAACAATGGCAGCTTTTATCTTGATTTTGATTTTGCTCTTTTCCTCTCCCAGGCTTGTCTGGCTGTTTCTGACCCTTTTCCATGGGTCCCCTCTGGAAGGTGCTTTAGACTTGAGGCAGGTTTTCGGGCCTTGCCTTGGGCCAACCCTGTTTGGCTGGACATTACCCATGAGGGGATGGGTAACATTGGGTGCTTGATTTGGAAACTATATTCTTTGTCTTTTCTGTATTGTACATTAATTGTATTAAAGTTCCTTTCCATTAAAGGTCTTATATGTTTTGTTGTGATGAGGCAGATGGCAGAACCTATTTAGAGCAAGTAGGTTTGGGGGTTCTGGGGTGTGCCTCTCCCTGCCCTGTAACAGTTGAATATAACGGTATGTTCTGCACCTGTAAAAAATAAGGAAACTCTGTACTTATAGAAGCTGATCTTTGGAACATACTTTCATGTAAGAGAAAAGGCATGATATAGACCCTTACCTATAATATTTTATCTTTTGGGTATGAAAGAGAGGGACTAACATAAAGCATTCTTGTTTTTTTAAATATAAACACCGTAGAAGTAGGACAGAAATACAGTAATAAAATTACCTATAGAGTATAGGATAGAGGAGCTAGAGAAGGAAGTAAAACTTTTCAGACAATATATTTTTTATATATAATTTTGACCTTTGCTGCATGGAAATAGTACATCTTCAAAAATTAAAAATTAATTTACAAACAATTTAAAATAAAATTTAAATGCCCACACTTCAGCTTAATAGCTCACTACCTGTAACTTGCATTCTAAAACCTTTCCTAAACTTTTATGCTGTTCCTCATGGAATTCTATCCAAATTCAAAATAAATACCCATGTTCGAGAAACTGCTTCCTGACAGAACTGTCAAAATTGTAGTTTGCTGTGGGGTAACGATGGGCCATTTCTGCTGATTCTGTGGTTTCTTAAATCATATTCTGACATTATGGACGTGACTGACAGGCTATATGGCATAATGCATGATTTATAAAACAAATAATTATAGAATAACATTCCATAGAGTTGGCAACAGAGACATCTGGTGGCAAGAAACTAATACTACAACTTTAAAACTGCCTTTTTTTTTTTTTTTTGGAAAGCTTTTGAAATACTGCCCCCTTTTAAGACTGAAATTCTGTTATAGCTGAGGAAAAGTAACCAGAAATGGTTGGTAGTAAGACGATTTGGGATTAAAAAAAAAAAACCAAAACTTTTCAAATATGAAAATAATTGTCATAGAATGTTGTTTGAATAATTGCTTCAGTTACGCCAACACCCCAGTTGCAGTCAGATCAATTCAATTCTAAAAAAGTTTGTTGAGCACCTATTATGTACCTGCACCACCCTGAATTTAGGTGCATTGAGAATAATACAGATTATCCCTAAGGGACAGGGAAAATTCCTTGGAGAGTTTGCATTTAACCATCAGATTAAAAGGTGGGCTGCCTCGGTATTAAGGGTGGAGCCTTCTAGCCGCAGGGAATGTTTTGAGGTTCTAAGGATGGAAAAGAAGTAAACTGACGGGAAAGAAGCAGTCGGCATGAGCAAAAAGGAGGGCAAAAATAAACACACAAGAAGATGTGGTACATATACACAATGGAATACTATTCAACATTCAAAGATAAACGCATGCAATTTGCAGCGACATGGATGGAATTAGAGGGGATCATACTCAGTGAAATAAGCCAGAAAGAAAGAGAAAAATATCGAATGGTTTTACTTATAACAGGACTATAAGGAAACCAAATAGGAGAAAGACACTCAGTTGGGGGGCGGGGGGGAGGGTAAGGGCACAAAATAGTGTAGAAAAGAACACAAGGGATCCGTGGAGATGGATCACAGGTGAATTGGTGGTGGGTTACCCCAAGGGGAATTCAGAATGTAAGATATAAATAACAATAAAAAAATTAAAAAAACAAACACAGAAAAGGATGGAAGGAAACATAGAGGAAGCTAATAAAAGGGGAGTAAGAAAAGTTGTGGAAATTCACAGGCAACTTTCTCACAAGCCCTAACAAAGGCTGCAGCTATTTTACCTTACTCTCTAGCTTATTCTGACTCAGAGCGTTCAGGAATTACCGTCTCTCCTTGCGTCTGCCACCACCTTGGCAGCCGACTTGCTCATCACGTGCACGACGTAGAGTGGGCAGTTGGCGGCGCTGGCGATGGTGACAGCTCTCAGCGTGGCCTCCGCCTCCACTGCCTCCGGGCGGCACAGCTCATGGCCCTCAGGGCCTGTTATCCCCAAAGCTAGCATCTTCTTTGCGCCCTAAAACCGGCAGCAGGAACACCCACTTAGGTAAGGAGGCTTTACTAATGCCAAACATCATTATTTTTTTGTGCAGTATTATAAATCCACTACCGTAGTTTGCTTAGGTCTAGGAGTACGGGGTGGAAAGGGGGGGGGGCGGGGAACGCATGCGTGCTCGCACCCAGTATGTGTTTGTTGAAAGTAACTATTTCTCCAATATTGTATGTCAATTTTCCATATATATTTTATAATATAATTTACATACAATTATATATTTTAAAACTATATAATGTATACGTATAATTTATATATAAATTTATAATTTTATAAATTAAATCATATAATTAAATTATTTTGATTGAAAAGATAAAAAAGATGTTAGTTCTAACCGCGTTCTTTAAAAAGCAGTATCTGTGTTTAAGCATCATGATTGTTCAGAACAAAACGGTGTAATAGAAATGATTCTAATGCCTGATATTAAGAGTCCTGTTGAAATGACTTATATTAAATCATGTAATGAGTTTCACTTTTCACTGAATCAGTTTTCACGTCTTCTCTCCCAGTCCTCGACTGATACTGGACCAGCTATTTCCCCTCTTTAAAGCTTTATTTCTTCCTTAAGAAAAGAACAGGAAGTCAAGATTTGTACTGGAAAATGACTTGTCACCCAGCTAGGAAGTGGGAGACTCAATTTTAAACTCTGTGCTGTTTGAGTTTACAGCTCATGGTCTCTTCTCATTATCCCTAGTGCCTCACGGCCACTGAGCCTCAATCTCACTGACTTTAATGGGAACTGAGCCTAGGGAGAGAAAAAACATCAGCTAATAAAAAGGGTTAGAGACAGCTCTTTAAATCTTGCAGATGGTTTAGCCTTCAGGCACCTATAGTGGAACTAACATGAGAAATAAATACCATCTAAATTCCTCCACAGCACTTTTTAAGGCCTGGTTTCTGAATAGAGTGGGGCTTTCAACAGCTACCCAACACGATGACATCACTTATGCCACTGTCCACATGTTGGTATTCTGAACCAGTAGCCTGAGCTACTAACAGGGTTGGGATACACAAAGAAAAAATATTTGCATTTTATAATAAAACACGTTTGAGATCTAATAGCTGGTTTGAAAAAGGGAAATCCTCATGCCAATGCATATACTGCCCCAATGAACTTAGAACAGGGACTCAAGTAAACTGAGTCAGGTGTTTCCAAGCCACAGAAAATACGTTTATTCCAATGCAGTTAATGAGTTTACCTATTGGGACCAGCTGTCTTCTCTTAAGTAATGGCTGTTTCATTTCTGTAGGAGCTTTGGACCACCCATGCTTACCTCTACGATTAGGTCTCCATTTTCTGCGTGGACCTGAGCGATGGCTCCAATCTCCTTGCACTGAGAGAAGGCCGCATACAGCTCCTGGTCCCCTACCATGTACACGTCTTTGTAGGCCATAAACATTTTGAAAGAGTTTACGCCTTTTTCTTGGGTAAGGATTTTCATTTCTTCTTTAACCTACAAGAGAACAACAAAAACAACAACAAAATGTCACTCTTTAATTTAAATGATAATTTCAAGATTTTCCAAAATGTTGCATTTAGAAGAGAATAATGTAAGTTAAAGACAACAATCTAATTCCAAAGAAATGCAATTAAGGACTTGATCTTTCTCCCAGATTAGACCTCATTTCATTTGATGAGTTGCTGCTGCTATGATAACTTTTAAATTGTGAAAGAGTTAAGAGTTTTCTCCAAAGTATTTCATTTCTATACTTGGGTATAAAATTCTCAGCATCTATCTAAAGATGTGAGGAAATTATTCTAGTAAATGAAAACAAAGCCATTTGGTAGCAACAGAAGCAATCATATCTCTAGAAGGAATCGAGGCTAATGAGAAGTAAGGATTGGACTTAAATCTAAAAACAGGATGAGTTCTTAGGAGAAAGTACATGATGCAAATTGACCCATCGGCAACTCCTAGGAAGGGAGGAGAGACCTCACACCTATCAAAATCCTCAGGGCCTTCAGATTATCAAAGGCAAGGGGTAAGTTCAGATCAAAACTATCTTTTTTAAAAAATATTTATTTATGCATACAAAAGCTGGGGTATAGACCAAAGTGTTGGGGGTGGGGGGGAAGGTGAGAGGATTCACCAGAGACAGGGTGGGGAGCAGAACAGGCAGATTGACTGAAATACACTGCTGAGGGGAGCAGTGGGTGAGGCAGGAGAAATCCGCTGCACCATGTGGGAATCTCCCTGGCGGGGATCTAACTAGTGCTGCAGTGGCCTCCGATATCTTCATAATGCTGAGACTTAACCCCTTGTGCCACCAGGGAGGCCCTCAAAACTATCTTAGTAATTGCCCTTGAATTCTTCCAATTCAATTCTCAACAAGGACTAAAGTTTCAGAGGAAAAATCAGAAGATATGACTAAATCAAATTGTTTGCACTTCTGTATGTTAAAGCATAGACATAAAGACATATACCATAAAGCAAAAATACAAATAAAAATATATAACAGGCATAGAATTATTGCTTTTAGTTGATAAAAGCTCTTTCACCTTAATGAGGAAACTCCTAATATTCCAGGGAACTACAAATGACTGTTAAACATGAAAAAAACCTTAATCTTCCTACTGATTAAAAAATGCAAAATAACAATGTCACTTTTTTTCTGTTGAGTCAGCAAAACCCTGATATATGCACAGAGTAGGTCTACGGAACAAAAAAGACAGTATTACATATTGAGCTCTCCATTTCCACTGCTGTTTATCCCCTCACTGTAGTGGTTTTCCATACTTTACCATAGGGGCTCTATCACCTGGCATAGCTGATGGCCACCGTCCTCCACTAGAATTTCAGTCCCATGAGGATGGGGTTTGTACAGCTGGTGCACTGCCATATCCTGCAACAGTGCCTGATGTACAGTAGCCACCCAATGACTACTGGCTGGAGGGTTGAAGGGATGAAAAAGAAAGAATGGAAAACACACCAAAACGTCGAGGGAGGTCATCCTTAGGGATAGAACAAGCTCCAAGGTACATTAAGTAGCAACAGTAAGAATGGAACATAGTATAATGTGCCTCATTTTTTTCTTTTCTGTAATTTCAAATTTTCTGCCATGACTGTTATTTTTATAATGAGGCAAACATGCTTTAAATGTTGTTACCATATTCATGCAACGGGCTTCCACAGAGGATCATCTGCATTGCTCAGCTGAAATACCTGTTATTCCCTGAACAGAAGAGACTTTCTGAAGTGACCTTACCTGTCACCTGTCCAAGGTAAGCCCCTTTATGCTACTCTCAGTCTCAGTAGCTTAAGCCTTGTATTCTGCAGCTGTCCCAGGCCGGGTAGGTTCACTATCGGTTCAGGCAGTTTAAAAGAACCTTGGAGCCCTCGGCATCACCCCCACAGGTTTCCTAATAATATGCAGGCAAAACAAGCCAGCAGGGAGATAGCACCTTGGGGTCTCCCCAGGTCAGACAGCACCTTTGAATCTCTAGACGCTCTTTCCTCCTGTAGCCATTTTCCACTGCCTGCACCGTCCTCCGTGATGCTGCCCTTTTATGCTCAGTCTCTCAGCTCCGGTGTGCCCACTTAGGCATGCCCACACCACATTCCAGGTGTCCACCATCAGGCATGCGCACCCTGAGCCTTTGCTCCTAAGGGCCTCCTACATTCAAGGCTGCAGGTGATAGCTACAAACGCCAGTGGTGCAAAAGCCTGGGCAATCTTCATTTGCCCTACACCTCACTACTGCAATAGTGTTGTACCGAACCAGAGACCTTGGCATCATCAGAGAGCTCACTGGATGCAGAATCTCAGGCCCTACCCCAGACCTACAGTCATGGGCTGATTTGTGTCCCCCCCACCCCAAATTCATATGTTGAAGTCCTAACCCCCAGTAACTCTGAATGTGACCTTTTGTAAACAGGGTTTTCACAGATGTAATTAGCTAAGATGAGGTCATTGGAATGGGCCTAATTGGTGTCTTTATGAAAAGGGGAACTTTGGACAGATGTGCACCATGTGAGCACCGGTGAAGTTTCAGGTTATGATTTTACCAATCAGGAAACACCAAAGATTGTCAGAAGACTGCCATAACCGGGGCCTCCCTGGTGGCGCAGAGGTTTAGCGCTGCGCTGTGGAGATGTCGGTAGCAGCGATGCGAGTTCGACGCCCAGCCGGGGAGAATCCCACATGGCGCGGCAGACCTCTCCTGCCTCGCCCGCTGCTCCCCTCAGCAGTGTGTTTCTGATCTGCTGTTCTGCTCCCCGCTCTGTCTCTGGTGAAGCCTCTCGCCGCCCCACACCTCTGGCCTGTACCCCAGCTGTATGTATAAATAAATAAATCTTTAAAAAAAAAAAAAAGACTGCCATAACCTTCTGTGCTGAGAGGCACACAGCTCATTCACCCTCCTGGCACTTAGAAGAAAGGAACTCTGCCAAAACCTTGATCTTGGACTTCTAGCTAAGATTATGAGAAAATAAATTCTGTTGTTTAATTCAGTTGTCCTTTGCTACATCAGCCATCGCAAATAAATACATGTTTGAACAGTCTGCATTTTAACATTCACCAGGTTACCTATTTGTTTATTAAAATGTGAGCAGCACTGGTAAGAGCAATTAGCATCACCTTTGCTTTATCTTATAAAATAAGAGAGACAGGAGAAAAGGAAGGGAGGAAGGAAGGCAAAGAAGGCAGGAGGGAGGAAGGGAGGAAAAGAGGAAGAGAGGAAAGAAAGCCCTGAAAGCACAAAGAGATCAGACGCATCGGTTAGTATGGCGTTTTTTAGAGAAAAATTAACTTCACCTGTGGACTATAAACCTTGCTATTACGTTTGCTGAAATACCTGTTAAAGATTGATAACTTGTTGTATATTCACTCGGTGTCTACAGCCCAACTTTTAGGGGGAGGTGCGAACATAACGTTACACGGTCACTTCAAATAAAATTACCCTTGCAAAACATTTCTGGTACAAAGCTTTCTGAACTAAGTCCAGTGTGGAAACATGTCGTTGACTGAAATCACGAGCAAAAATTGCTTCCATGGTACATGTACATTTTTACGGGGAGAAACGAACATATTGTAACATCTCTCAAAATTGTCTGTTCTACCCCAACCAGGTTATCATTTCTACTGTAAGGTAAGTCATTAGCAGGTTAGTTTTAGGTTTGTTACGAAATGACCCCACCAGGTGTGGCTATTAGCAGAGAGGTCCAGGCTGGGTCAAGGCCTTGAAAACCTTCCCAGTCTGTCCCTTCCTGGTCTTCTTCCATGCATTGAACATTTCGAATTGAAGTGCCAATCTGCGGAAAATACTATCTAAAACAGTCTGCAGATGTTGAAGTTGAGAGAGACCAGTCCTTTTTAAAATTACATTTAAAATATTTACAATTCATGAATTAAATATTAGTGAATGAGGGGCTCCCTGGTGACGCAGCAGTTAGGTGCTGCGCTGTGGAGCTGTCGACATGAGTTCGACACCCGGCCGGGGAGAATCCCACATGGTGCAGCAGACCTCTCCTGCCTCGCCCGCTGCTCCCCTCAGCAGTGTGTTTCTGCCTGTTCTGCTCCCCACTTTGTCTCTGGTGAACCCTCTTGCCGCCCCATACCTCTGGTCTGTACCCCCTTGTATGCATGAATAAATAAATCTTTAAAAATAAATAAATAAATAAATATTAGTGAATGATATTGAGAATGAGTATAAAGGATTTATCCTATCCTATAAAGGATTTATCCTATTGTTTCTATATGATTTCTTTAATTTTAGATTTTAAAATGGGTAGTATTTCACAGGATTTAAAATTCAAAAGGTACAAGAGAATATGCTATGAAATGTCAGGAGAGAACTTTAATTCTGACTTCCAGTCCTCCAGGAAGCAATCAATGTGATCAGTATCTTAGGTGTTGGTATTCACCTTTTTTTTGATCTAGTACAGAGCAAGGACTAGGGGACTGAATGAAGAGACAGGAGCCCGGTGTTTCACCTGGTCACTCCACCACGTCACGGCCACATGGAGGCTGTAGTCACAGCAGACTTTGGGGTCAGCCCAGCCCCGCCAGGTGTCGAAGGCCTCGATGAGGGAGCCGCCTTTCTGAGGAATGGCGAAGTCAATGATCATGGTGGTGCCTCCTGCCAAGGCAGCCTGGAATCATAAGATGGTTTTAACAGGTCAGTCACCCCATTTGCCAGTGAAGTCACTCATCCCCTTGAACACCATGCACTGGCAAGCACTTAGGCACCCCTGGCATGTCTAGGAAAGGGCAAAGATGCTGCCTGTTTAAAAGGCAGCATAAATAGACTGTCCAGAAATTAAACTTGGGGTCTTAAAGCTGCTAGAATTGCTTCTGTAAAAAGAACCACCCATGTTGTCACAAATGGCAGAATGTCCTTCTTTCTTAGGACTGAGTAATATTCCACTGTGTGTGTGTTGGAATGGTATGTCATCGGACTCTATATTGTGTATATAAAAGCCATATGTATTTACACATAATATGTGGGCATAGGCCTTATATCTATCATCTATCTGTCTATCTATCTATCTATCTATCTATCTATCTATCTATCTATCTATCTATCTATCTATCTATGTCTTTATCGATTCATCTATTGATGGGCATTTAGGTTGAGTCCATGTCTTAGTCATTGTGAATAATGCTGCCATTAACATGGAGTACACATATCAGCAATTTTTAAACCTCTGTATGCCTTTAATTTCTCCTCTGCAAACTGAAAACCATAATTGCACCTAAATCATAGAGATGGAGGAGGATTAAAAGGAAGTCGTGTATAAAGTGCTAGTACTGTGTTTGATGCATGCTGGGCGCTTTGCAGCATCAGTGCACGGTGCCTCGGGAAACTTTGCACTACTGCTTTAGAATTAGGTATTTTTCCAATTTTATGTAACATCTCATCTCACCACCAGAAAAGGTGCCACCACCTCTTTCCCACGTTCTTCCAATTGCACCCTCCCCCCAGCCACACTAAGGGCTCCATTGTCCTACCTGTACTAGCTTTATTCTAGCTCCTTTTTATTGCTTACTTCAATATACTTTTATCTTTCCTTAGGTCCCTTGGTCTTGCTCCAAATCTTTTTACTCTCAACAAACCTTACCATTTGTGCAGGATCTGTACATTGTCCCTACTTTAGACAATATTGCTTTATTCAGGGCAAAACAATGCACTTTTGCAATTGTTAAGAAATCCCAATTGAAGAAAAAAAAAAAGAAATCGCTATTGGTATAATGACAATACCAGAAAAAGACTCCTCAGGCACTGTATTTTTATTTGGATGTAGATTAATCTTCTCACCTTCTTCTTCTTAAAGTGTCTTCCCAGTGTGACACAGACATCCCTTGAGGATGAAGGACATTTTTTCTAATAGTAAATGCTGTTAATTAAAATGTTAAAAAACAGTACCTTTTAAATGTCTACTGAACTAGAAAATCAAGCTTATACAACTGGTCTTTCCATTCTTCCATGTTGAAGACCTACCATATGCAGGATGTAGGGAAACTAGATACACTTCTGGGGGTAACGTAAGTAACTTAGAATGAACCAGGAGTGCAGAGGAAAAGCTACCATTCTTTGTTTCTTCTTGTTATGTTTCTTCTCACACTCCCTTCCTTCTTGTCTTCAAAATCGGAATACATTTAGAGAACTCTAGTGAGTGGCAAGGGTAGGTAGGTTGGGCCACAAGGACAAAAGAATGAGAAACTGTGTCTCTCTTTTCCCAAACCCTGGGCATTAACCACTTGCCACAAGGGTCCTGGAAACTGTGGGTCCTGGTGAACACCCATAGGCTCTGCCTGGCCCCCAGCCTCCTTTGGGACCTTTTTCTTACTCTTGCCTCTTAAGGACTCTCTGGTCACCCAGGGACCTTTGGCTCCCAATGTTATCTCAAATTCCTGAGTATTATTTCAAGTTCTGAAATATTTCCCTCTTTCCACTGGATCTAAGGCCAAGGCTGTAGATTTGTAATCCCAACTAAAGTGTAGCCCTGGATGATTTTAGATTCACTTTATAAATATTAATCAGGATTTACCTAACATTTGAGGAATGAAGAGAGGTAAGTAGGGGAGGGAGGACCCATAAAAGGTGAGCTTTTTGGTTTTTTTCCATATTTCTACATGAAACCTAATTGTTTCCTTTTTGTTTTTGCTGATTGTCTTTGCTCTATTTTTATTTGTCATTTAGCCAAACAAAATGCATTTACCTTTTCTGATCTTGGCTCATAAATCAACCCTTTCAGCTCCTAATTATTTTGGCTGCTCTCCCTTGAAAACCTTCCAATTTATCTAAAACGTGTTTAGGGGGAAGGAGAGCATGTGCTATCTCAGGGCAAATGTGATGTGACAAAAATAGAGATAAACTCTAACCAATAGTGAGGTCACTATCTTATACACATAACACAGATTTTAGTTCAGAATGTATTAGATTGTAAATCATGATTCAAAGCATCCCTGGCATTTTCTTCCTTTTCATAGTGTCACTGAATTTTCATTTCTAAGCTCATGTGGGAACAGGTGACTATGATTCACTAAAATCAATTGCAGAACTTGCTCAACCCAAATAAAACAAAAAGAAATTCAACAGTACATGTGAGTCTTTGGGAGAAAATCACTTGGTTTACTTTTCAGCTTTCTCAGTCTTCAAAACTTATAAAAACAAACTTCATGATCCCAACCTGTGTTCCAGCTCCAGAAGCACATTCAGTTTTGTAAAAATGCTTTCCACGTGGGTTCTCTATGCTTATCCCCTTGCCTCCCCAAGTTTGAAATATCAGCCACACCATCATCTATCCAACAGGGCAAACCTCAAAGAGTCACCCTTGATACCTGGCTCTTTCCCAACATCCCCAAATCCAATCTATCAGCAATCCAGGCTACCTCTTACATATCCCAGGGGTCTCTTTACTTCCTGTATCTTAACTCCACTGTCCAGTGCTACCTTCACCTTCTGACTGGACTAAAGTAGTAGCCACTTCATTGTCATCAGTCATGCTTGTCACTTCCAAACTCGTCGACTTCCCATTGCTCGTAAGGTGAAGAAAAGACATTACACAACCAATAAGGCTCTGCATAACCTCAACTTTATCTAGCTGCTGAGCTTTCTATTCAGTCACCCCTCTCCCAACTCATTCACCCCACTCCAATGCCAGTGATCTCCCCTCCCTTTGGAGAGCTTTGAGTTCCTTTCTAACTCAGAGATCGTTAGGTGAAGGGGATATGTTTAATGACCAAGGTGGACTCCTAAGAGCATGCACAATTTAGAAGGGAGAAATGTGTATATGCTCCTAAAAAAGAAACCTGAAAGGATAGGAAACAAAATGTTAAAGTAATGGTGACTTAAATATAATTTCTGTCTATACTCTTCTGTATTTTCCTTTTTAAAAGGAGCAGTTTCTTCCTTCAACTAGAAAATATTGAGTGACTGTATTCCTCCAAGATTTTCTTGGATGAGGATTATATATTGTTTCATTAGTTTTAAAGATATTTTTTTATTTGAAATTCTAATATTTGACTTCATTTCAATATCAGAAAACGCTGATTGCTTTGAGAGGGGACGTAACTTGCCCAGGGTCCCGCAGTCAGCCCACACCTCTTCTCAAGCACAGCCTGGAGCTCTGGTAAGCAAAAGAAAAAGGAATTTGGTTTGCAATCAAGTTTTCTGGAGTACAGCCCTTCTACAAGGTGAGGACACTCTATAAATATACCTGTGCTTAATCATATACCTTCTACTACGGTATTATAAGTAATCATCTCTATGGCATTTTACCAAAAAGTTCCAGAAAGAAGCATAATTGCCTTTCTCAATAATTTTGAGGATTCTTTGTCCTTTACCAAAAAAGTATTCTGTGAGTTTTCCCAATTAAAAAAACAAATAATCCCCTGGCAGCTGTTGAAGCTGCCAAGGTTTTAATGTGAGTCCACCAATTCCAAGCTGCCTAGGTGTCTGAATATAAATACATACATTTATATATATTTGAATTCTAGTGAACTCTTGTAATTCATTCTCTTATCACATGATGTAGTAAAAGCAAAATCATAATTCCTTTATATTTATCTAATTTACAATATCCATTTGAATAAAAACTCCCACTGTCTTTTCTCATGGACACTCACTTATTGGAAGACCACTGCATGTCTAGTACAGACCAAGCAAATGAAAGATGATTTCTTTAAAGCAGGACATCATTTTCATGAGTTACATCAGATAGAAAGCTTTTACTTGCAATTAAATAAATCAATGATAAGCTTTGGATCAACCTCTGACATGAGTTAGATTTACAGAATATGTAACCTTCAGTTGACCTACATTTCATTTTTTAAATTGGGCCCATCACAATCTAGTGATCAATAAATAGAATACCACAGACATTCTCCCTTCCATTTGTCAGATATTATAAATGATCAGCCTGCTGGATACAGAAAGCAAACAGCTATTGGTCTAACCTTTTGAAGACCAGCTCCTGAAAACATGATATATCATTTTTACTTTATGGTTTTCTATACTTAAGGCACCCCTTTCTGTACCCTAAGAGGTGATGTTGCTATAAATGCATATGAATCCTTCACAAACCTAATCTCTGGGTGTGTATTTTTTTTTTATAACCTTGACTGCTTCTAGCCTTGGGAAGCTGAATTTCTTAGGGTGACTCTGCTCTATTTATGAGAAAAGCCACTTTCAATGCACAACCTTGCAACCTATGCAGTTGTTTTATCCATCACTGCCGTTCTGACAATCTAAACATCAGAAGTTTTTTTTCAGAAGGAAGAAAGCCTATCTGGAAAGAGCTCTTTCTTGCCGTGGCAGGTGGTCCTGAATTTGAAGAACGTCTTGGCCACTTACTGGGTGTATGATGTTAGGCAAATGATTTAGATTTCAGTTTCTTTGAAAATAAAAAGCAGAGCGTGGCATCTGGGATTGTTGGAAGGTGATGCCCAGCTTAAGGCAGTGCCTGGTTTACCACAAATTCTTGATAAAATAAATTTACTTAATATTAATAGTATTGATAATTTAAATTTAATATTGTTAAATTAAATAAGGAAGTCATTACACTGAGGTGGTTCTAGTAGTTTAGCAGTCCATGTAAGCAAACCAAAATTTAAACTTGTAAATGCCTCAAGGTAAGAAATCAAAACTTATGGACAACCAATCACAGCCAACTAAGCTTTTCCAAGTGAGGCAAACACTGAAGCTACAGCCAATCGAATGATTTCCTGTTTTGCTTCTATCACTTATCCATCCAAGTCCTCTCACTCCTGTGGTATAGAGTCTTCCTAATTACATCCACTTTGGTGCTGCCTGGCTATAGCAAATTTTTGCTCAAGGAAATGAAAATATGTAATATGTCTCAGTTTATCTTTTAATAATATAGAAGACAACCAACATTTACAGAAGACTTCTTGTCCCTAGTCCCCAAATTAGAAATTCTACCAACATTGACTTGAGAATAACTGTGAAAACTCTAAAAGGAGGTCAAAATAACTCCATAAAACCCACCTTTCAGAATCCAGGCCAATACTTGAATGCTCATGTTTAACTTTATTTACCCATCTGGTTCCCTTTTATTGAGCCCCATCTGTTGCTGGGTCAGGAATGATTCTCTCCTGGGATCCAGTTGACCAACTTTGAAATGGACTTTTGCAACTGAGTCCTTTGTGTGTAGTGTTTAATATTCAGCATAGCTTTAGTCTTTGCTGAATCTTTGACCTTAATATCTCTGACCATATGGTTTTCTGCTTAAGACCTGAAGCTCATGAAAAACATGTTTTGTTTAATGTTTTGGCAACCTTTATGTATAGAAATATCTAGAGAGTCAACTGGTATAAAATTCTTTCAGATGTTGTCAGCACATCCTAATATATTGTAAAGACCTACTTTCTCAGTATGAAATTGTAAATCTCTCCACGCTAGGAGACCAGAATGAGTAAGGAACAGTTAAAAGACTGAGACCACCTCCCAAGGCCTTGGGACATGGCACAGAAAACCTAGCGAAAGGGAGGAATGACCCACTCCCATAACATTCTAAACCCTCTTCGTAACAGTTTTATCTGGAACCCTGATGAGAAAAAGGGAAATAAATAATTGTGCAGCTACATATGCAGAAATGATGCTAGAGAGTTTGGTAACTTAGAAAGAGTTACTGCCCGCCTGGCAGGTGAGGTGTTCTTGGAGTTCCCTGCCCTCGGCAATGCATTTTGTTAGAGAAGAGTCTGTTATAACACGAACTGTTTGAACTATAAATATAACAGGTAACAAAATTTTATATGTAGACACACATCCCCCTTCATATATACTTACACAATACAATCACAATTATGTAAAATAAATCAATTTAAAAAGCATAAAGACAATAACACTAAAACAGTGGCTATTGTTGAATGGGACAATATGGGTATTATTTTTCCTCTTTCTACTTTATTTTTTTCTAATTTTTCTATAATTGTGTACTGCTTTGATATCTGAAAAATTAATATAAAAGCAAGTTCATTAAAATGTAGCAAATTTCACTTTTTGCAAAAGAGAAAAATGAGTATTCAGTTTTCAGAACAGATGACAATCTGTCCTACACAAGACTTTGACCATCGCCCTGACAAAGGTTGATAATTAATAACTGAGAGGAGACTTTCCAAATATTGGTGTGAGCAGCCTGCACCAAACCTTTCTCTCTGGGTCAAATCCTTCCTCTTTCTGTTATACTTTCTGGTTAATCTTAGAAGATCCAGAAAGGTGGAAGGGTAAGGGTAGGGTGAATAAAACTGCTAGAAGTCAGTAGGATCACCAGTCCTACTCACATGGTCCACTGCTTTGAAAACCTGTGCAGCCTATGCTGGAACTAAATAACCTGCTTTGCTTCACACAAATCAAGGCAGGGCCTTGGGGGGAAACCTCGCAGCACACCCCGGAGTGAAGAGTTTAGGCCAAATGATATCAGTGCTCTCAATTGCTCTCATTTCTATCATTGCAGCCCCCCATTCCAGCCTCAAGGTGTGGGTGGAGCTTTACGGAGCCCTGAGAGTGAGTTTCAATTTTCTGTTCCCGGTCGGGCTGCCCTGCTCATCACCTGATCATGTTTTCAGGAGCTTTGGAGAAATGTTTAAGATTCTTTCCTCGGCCTAAGCCTCTAGGGTTTTGTGTTGAGAGAAACCTGAACCCCTGTCACCTGGGGATGGGTGACCTGATCCTACTTCACCAGCAGTAAAGTGGCAGTGTTCAAACAGCAGACTCAGCCTCTGATTTGATGTCACGCACCACCACCCCCCCCCCGCCCCCAGCAGATCGAGAAGAGATGGGACCAGGTGACCTCAGTGCAAGTGGGAGTGCTAAGAGGCCATTTCTGGAATGTTTCTATTTCAGGTCTCATTACATATTTCCTACTGGAGGGTGGACTCCTCAGGCCCCACCAACCAACGCGAACTTTGAGTCTGAGCAGTAACTATTAGGTGAGTGGATTTTTCCCTTGGAGGATGGGGAGAATGACCACCACTGCTTACTGAACACAAAGATTCTGTTAGATGTTATGGAAAATTTGGGGACTCCCCTAGACCACCGCTGAAAGTCAGGGATTGGGAGGGCAAGGTGTAAAGAAATGAGGTAAGACAAGGTAGCCTGGAACTTGGCCTATTTGCCAAAAGGGAGGGGTAGCAGGTGTCTGGCTAAGGCCAAACTGGGGTGCTGCCACCGAGAAGGGTCGCCTAGAAGAGAAGACCTCAGCAGGGGACTCTCCACCTCAGCTCTCCACCTGCCCGCTCAGCCCCTCCGCGCGCGGCCCAGGCGCAGCCAGCAGGCTCCAGACCCGGGGCGGGGGGGCGGGGGGGGGTGCGTGGGGAGGGTACCTTGGTGCCTTGGTGGAAGTCGTCGACGGACCGTGTGCCCATGAAGGGGAACTGCATGTGCGTGTGCGTGTCGATGCCGCCGGGTAGGACCAGCTTGCCCGCGGCGTCTAGGATCCGCAGCCCGGCCGGCGCGCCCCGCGGTGGCAGCAGGTCGCGCCCCAGCGCCCGAATCACCCCGTCCTCCACCAGCACGTCGGCCACCTGCGAGGAATCGTCGTTGACTACCCGACCCCCGCGGATCAGGAGCCACGTCGGCGCTGCCATGGCGAGGAGCGCACCGGCTGCGCGGGGCCTGGGCTGGGCGAGAGGGGTCGCCTTCCTTCAAGGATCCTGTGGATTGTCTCTAGCTGAGGCTCCAGCCTGAGGCTACAAAGGTCTGGCAAGTCCCGCGTCTGGCTTGGTTTATCAGTGGGCCTTGGGGCGGGCTCCACCCCTGGGAGTGGGTTGGGCTGAGCCCTAAAGGCTGGGACAGAGCAGATCCGCACAGGACAGATTAAGAGTTCAGATCCCAGATGTTCTGTCGCCCTGAATCCAAGTGTACACCCAGGTCTCAGAGTCATCTAAGGGAACTATCGTAGAGTTACAAAAACGAGGGATGTTTGTTTTTCTTTATAGGAAAAGCGCTCTGGAGAAAGTGGCCCACTTCACCCCTCCCCTTAACTATGTCTCCAAACTGAGTCTGAGGGGGAAGGAAGGAGGGGTGGGCATAGCTCCCCTGCCAATAGTAACAACTATGAAAATACCCAGGAGCTCAAGAGACCCTTGCTCTGGATTTCCTTTTAAATTTTTAAAAATTACATGAAGAACAAACAAATCATCGCACAATTCCAGTAATTGGCAGACACCGAGTGTGAAAGGTCAGAATGAAATATTTAACCTATTGAAATTGAAATGATTAAGTAGCAACTGTCCTCCAGGTTTTAATGATACAACACAGCAAGTTTTTCTTGGAAAATAGCAAATAGTGTAACTCTAAGGATCAAGATTTTTGTTCCCAGCTTCTCCATGAAAGTAGCTTAGACATGTTCAGTGAAATCTGTTTTCCTCTGGGTTCCTTAGTTCACTGATGGCAACAGAGGAGGGCACATTTAAAGAGAATGGCTGCCCGGAGGAGGAGTCCTACCCTCTTCTGGCCATCAACCCCACCCCCCCACACACACACCAGCTGGCCTTGGGGGGTGGGAGGCTGCACCTGGACAGACCTGCTCAGAAGGAGGCCTGCCCTCACAATATCCTGCCTCTCTTTTCTTTGCCCTGCTCAGTCTCCTTACCCAGACACTCGGCCTCCACGGCAATAAACAGACACGCCACACAGGCACTGGAAGGAAAGGCCGTGAGCTGTTTTGCCTTCTCCTTACTGGGGAAAGAATCACTTTGATGGACTCACCACCGAGTGTGTCTGAGAATACCTTACTCTTCAGAGGAATAACTTTAAAGGAAGATTACAGACATTGTCAATACTTAACCCACAGAAAGATACCCACTGAAGTGCCAGTGACTTAGCAGCTGCCTGGTGGTTAAGAACAAAGTGGAGGAGCCAGTGGGTAACTTCCTTCACTGAGTGACTCGGGTTTCCAGGAAGCAAACCCACCAGACCCAGATGTATTTAAGTGCTCTGCAATCCTGGAGTCACTGAGTTTGCTGTCCCCATTCTCCTAACCCAACCCTGCCCGTATGCCAGGCCCCTGTGGCCCTCAGAGGGTTCCAGGCCATTGTTTCAACCTGGTAGAAAAGCTGTCTAGAGCAGAGGAAGGGATGGTGAGGGGATGTGGGCAAGACCCAGCAAGGGGAGGATGGGAAAGAACTCGGCATCTCTGTTGACCTGCCAGAGCTGTGTCTGTGGGAAATCCCAGACCCCTGAGGGGATACTTGAATCAGCAACAGAAGAGGGGGATAGGCAGCATGGACAGGTGGAGAGAAAAGAAAATTGAAGGAGTAGTTGGAGTCAGGAGTCAAATCCTGCCTCTGATAAACTTGGGCAGGTCACGCTCTTGGTGATCTAAGGAAGCCTGACGCCGACCTCGCAGCTGCCTCAGACCTGGGGCTCTTCCCACTCATCACCTCACAGTCATCTACGTGTTCTCAGCCCTGCTGTGCTTCTGCTCAGACAACTAATGTCCTGAATGTTTTAAAAAACATATGAAGGAGTCCTTCTTGTAGCAAATTAACGAATTCTGTGAGATAAGACTCAACACACCAACACTGACCTGACTCTCAGGGAGTTTGTGTAGGGGTGGGGGGAAGGACTTTCAAGACTTAGTATCATTATGAAATTCCAAGAAAGTTCAGGAATATACACTTTTTTTTAAAAAAGTTCTTATCCCCTGCAGGCATGCAGTGTGTGTGTGTGTGTGTGTGTAAGGTACTCTGATACTAAGCCTGTGGTTTCAAGCTCATCCCAGAGAGGCAGGCACGAGTTGAGTATACTGGTTTCCTACAGCTGCTATAATTGATGCCTACAAATTTGATGGCTTGAAAGAATAAAAACTTACTCTCATGCAGTTTTGGAGACCAAAGTCTGAAGTCAGTCCACTGGCTTAAAGACAAGATGGAGGCAGGTCGAATCCTTCTGGGGGCTCCGAGAATTTGGTCCCTTGCCTCTGCCAGCCTGTAGTGGCTGCTGGCATTGACAGGCGTGGCTGCCTCCCTTCAACCGTGGCCTCCACAATTATATTGCTTTCTTCTCTTTTATGTCAAATTTCCATCAACCTCTCTCTTATGAGGACACCTGTGATTACAGGGAGGGCCTCCTAGATAATCAAGATAACCTGGCTTTTCCAAAACCCTTATTTCCTCTTGCCACATAGGGCAGCATTTACGTTCCCATGCCCTGGAAAGATCCCTGCGTAACTTTGGGGCCCACAATTCAGCCTATGGTAGTGTCTATCCTCGTTCCCCTGGAACAAACAGAGGCTGCCTTCACCAATGATGGTGCAGGATGCTGGGCCCAGCTTGGGGGTTTCTGCCTCTCTGTCAGCACCACCAGCTCTTTCGGGAACTTCCAGAAAGTCTCCTGCCCTTTTTACTCACTCATGCTGTGCCAGTTTCCAAATTCTGAATTTTCTTAGCAAAACTTATTCCAGCAATATAATAATACTTAAGGCACTAACAAAAGTGCATCCTTGATTAGAGTATAAGAACGAAAAATCAATGAATACCCTTGTACTTTGGAGTCAGACTGGCCTGCATTTGGGTTCTGGCTTTATCACCTGTCATCACTGGGTTCTTGGCTAGGTGTCTTAACCATTTGAAGCAAAAACAAGCCATTAAAAAAAAACTACTGGATTTTTGCTACATAGACTCAATGGGATTTTAATATAGCCTTTTATATTTTTTAAATTATAGTTAAATTTTTTAATAAAAAGACTAAAAGTCATCCTTTGAAAGCATACACTACTACAAACATTGACTAAGACATATAACCACATTAATTAAGATAAAGACTGGTTTTATCACCTCCAAAAGTTTCTTCTTTGTCCATTTGTCATCAATCCTGTCTCCCAACCTTGGCCCAGCAACCACTGACCTCCTTTTTGTCCTTTGTATTTTGTTGACTTTCGACTTGGATACAAAGTACGCTGCAGGTTAGCTGTGGGCCAATTTCCCTACTTTGTCTGCCACTTAAACAGCACTGATCCCTTGCCGACATCTGGGTAAAAACCCTTGGCCCTGTCAAGATTTAAAGCAGACGAGATTCAAGGCAGATCTTACCGAGATTTACTCCAATGTTTTCAGGCCTCCTGGGACGCCCTGCCCAGTGCACCACTGGGGCTGAAGCAGGAACAGAGATGCTGTTCGGGAGACCTCACAACACTTTGCAGATACTTAGTGATGAAGGTTTGAGACTCTGAAGCCCCAGCTATGGGGAATTCGGTGTAAAAGCAGGAACACGAGGTCTGGAGAGCGAGTGGTCAGCCCCTTCGACTTGCACTTTTGCCCACGAGGCCCCTGGCCCAGAGCTGGAACAACCCTACCTTGGCACTGTTGTGCCCTCTGATCTCAAACTTGGATTTCTCTGACATAACTTCAAAAATGCTATTTATCTTAAGCAGTTACTTCTCAGTCACTTCTTGGGGAAAAATCACTCTTTCCGTGTCAGAAGTACTTAGTGCCAGACAAGGCAAGCACAGTGGAAATGCTGTAGGTCAAGAACAATCCCTGTCCGGCCATCTATGCATAACCGTGTGCTTTAGGACACTAATTTGTGAAGTAATGGGAAATGAAATCTGCCTCATCCTGATTTGTGCATTTGAAGGCCTATCACAGAGCATGGGAGTGCGTTAAAGGCCTCACTACCTTCATTTTCACCTTGTCAACAACATAGTAAGGGAGTCAATAGAGGGATTTTTTTGTGTTTGATCTGTAGTAATAAGAACAGTTAAGAGTCTCTTCTAGACTTTGTGGAGTACCAAACACAGCTTCAGTCTCATTTATTTTTCAATTCACACTTGTACCTTCAAAGAAGTTCATTTGAGTGTAATGAAAGAGTTGGAATTAAATGTATTGGAAAATAAATAACTGTAATGCCAAAACAAACCACTAGGTGGCCTCTTGAAAAGAAATGCATTTCCTCTGGTTTGCTCTGCAATTTACGATATAATAACTAGTAAGGCATTCCTTATATCCCTATTGATACATAGCTTTTTTTTTTTTTTTTACAGTTGGAAAGGAATTCTTTGTCTTTTTGTCCCCTTGAATGTGACTGAAATCTTGTTTTGTGGACATCTGTAGTATACAAGCACAATTTCATATTATAAAGTTATGACTTTCTAGATTTGTAAAATACATTCTTCATACTAAATAAAATTTTAAATCATGATTTAAAAATATAAATTGAGCATGACGGTTGAACACGTAGTAGTCATTCCATGAATATTTAATATTTAAGGAGTAATTAGTTGTTGCATTTGAAGATATGAGGCACAAGGCTGAGACCCTTACATTTATTACCTCATCTCTACAGGAACTCCATGTGGTAGGAAATAATTCTTCCATTTTACAAATGTAGAAACTATGACCCAGAGAGGGTAACTGCCAAAGTAGCAATAGTTACTTGATCATATTTAAGGTCAATCATACTTACAACTACATTATACTGTTGGAACTAAGTAGATGAAGATAGCATTTTGTCTCCTATCAATTTTATATATTAGAGTCTATCAAATTTCAATTTGATAAATCAGTCATTTTTCTTCTGCAAATAAGCAAGCTTATTTGTAGAGGAACAGCTTTGATCTAATTCTAAACACATAAAAAATCTAAAATTTATATTTTTGTTCTCTAATCTTTAACCAAATTACTGATGTATAATTTATATATGAAGTTCACCCATTTAAAATGTTCAGTTCAATGGCTTTTAATATACAGATTTTCCTAGACTTATGTTGTGGTTACCCCCCCAATAAACCCATTGTCAGTTGAATAATACATAAGATGAAAATGACAGGAGTTGCCACTGCCCAGCACCAAGGAGGAGTGTGATGCTGTACTTTGTACTGACAGCTTATCACTATCACACCAGGACAAAGTGGAAAAATTATAAGTTGAATCATCTTAAGTCAGGGACCACTTGTATTGACAAAGTTTCACAATATTCACCTAATCTAATTTCAGAATATTTTCATTAGCCCCCAAATAGCTTGTACCATTAATAGTTACCAACTCTACCCATCCCTTCTATTCTTATTCCCTAGCTCTGCACATCACTAATCAACTTTCACTTTATAGATTTGCCTCTTCAGTACATTTCCTATAAGTAGGATCACACCATTTGTGGTCTTTGGACGGGTTTCTTTCACTTAGCATAATGTTTTCAATGTTCATTCATGTTGAAGTATGTCTTAGCACTTCATTCCTTTTTATTGTCAAGTAATACTTCATTGTATGAACTTAACACTTTTTAAATCATTTATAGAATGATGTACATTTGGGTTATTTCCACTTTTGGCTCTTTTGACTACTATTATTATAACAATCATATATGACTTTTTGTGTGGACTTATGTTTCAATTTCTTTTGGGTGTATACTTGAGTGAAATTTTTGGGTTATATAGTGACTCTATATTTGACTTTTGAGGCACTGCCAAATGCTTTCCCAAATGAAAACAAGCAGGTGAGACAGGAGAGGTCTGCTGTGCCATGTGGGTTAGCTCCCTGGCCAGGATCGAACTGATGGAAACTCATGCTGAAGTGGCTGGTGATAGCTTGATAGCACTGAGACTTTAACCCCTGCGCCACCAGGGAGGCCCAATTTCTTCACATTTTTACCCAAACTTATTTCCTGTCTGATCATATCCATCTGAGTGATTGTGCAGGGATAGTTTTCTAATCTTTTTATTATATATTTTCATAAAGCAAATATCCCAAATAAAATAGAAATCTTTACCTATGTGACTACAATAAAACTTTAAATGTAAGGTGAAATATCTTCAAATTCTTTATGTGAAAATACAATAGTTCAAATTCTAGGACTTATTTTACTTCTAATATCACTTGACACAAATGACAGAGGCACTTTGCCATTGCTTCTGCTGATGTGTGAGAGGATAATATCTATCACACAGATTTGTTCTGAGGATTAGAAATGAAGTACATAGCATTGAAGACTATGGTAGGTACTTAGGAAGTACTCAACACAGGGGTGCTTATTTTCACTTGAAATCAAGAAAATAGTTACAGAGAATTGCTTTACACACTTTTCTAACATCTGTAAAGGTATCTTATGAGCCAGAGAAATAAAAATGTTGTATGATGAAATCTCAACAAAAATAAAAAAAAAAAACAGCAATCATGCTAGGTCCAACTAAAGTAAAACAATAGGAGCACAATGAAGTTAAAACTCAAATGGTGCACAACAGTGAATACTAAGGCTATGTTTAAGTAAACTTTTTGAAAACTAAATCTAAAAGCCAAATTTTATAAGGAATTTCTGTGTTCCTTGAAATCAGAGCTCAGAGGATAAGCACACACCCGTATTGCTGCCATTCCTCCTGGCTCAGCATGCTACAAAGTCCATAGCATGTAGCCACATTGCCTGTTCTGAGGTTCTATGGAAATTCTTCATTTTGGCCTCTTTACAATAAAATAAAGAGGTCTATGCCAAGATAACACTCTTCCTTTGTTTAGTGAATCTAGTTTTCATTGAGACAGTCAAAATCTTTTTTCCTTATTTGTCTTTGAGTTGATCATTAGAGAACCCCTGAAGGATAGGTGTGACCCCTTTTTCCAGAGTGAAATCAAGTGACTTATTCAGTTCTAAAACTCTTAAGTAGCGGAGTCAGGATTTAAACTCTCAGTCCAAAGTCCATGCTTTTCCAGCTTCCTACTATTCTGGTGAGAACAGCAGTCTCAAGTGACCCACCAGTCCCTGCAGCGTCTGCTTGCCCTCTTCCCCTTCGCTGGCCGCCATCTACTCGTCCTTGGTCTAAGCTCCACACCACTTTATGAAGATCATAACTTTCTTTGGGTTTAAGCCTCCCACACATGGGAAAGTGCACCCTAGTTGACACTTCAGTATCTTCACTTGAAATATTTAAATAAGAATTTCTTAAAATTCTTTTTGAAGTGTATTTCATTATCAATAAGCTATGTGTCCCCTAGGTGAACATAGGGTGATGTGTTCCTATAACTGGTTCCAAGTTTTATTTATTTATTTATTTATTTATTTATTTTTTAAAGATTTATTTATTTATACATACAAGCTGGGGTATAGGCCAGAGGCGCGGGGAGGCAAGAGGGTTCACCAGAGACAGAGTGGGGAGCAGAACAGGCAGATCAGAAATACACTGCTGAGGGGAGCAGCGGGCGAGGCAGGAGAGGTCTGCCGCACCATGTGGGATTCTCCCAGGCTGGGCATCGAACTCGCATCACGCGCCGCTGACAGCTCCACAGTGCAGCACTCAACCGCTGCGCCACCAGGGAGGCCCAGGTTCCAAGTTTTATTAATCCTTGGAACCCTTTATTCAAAGTCCAAGGTTTAAACAGAGTAGCGGTTGGAAGAGCAGGGTGAAGAGGCGATTTGAGTCTGACCATCAACTCTATCTGCTTTTATGAGCATTTACACTGCTCTTAACCTTCACTGTTCTGCTCTATATACATTCTCATCGAACCATCCAAACCAGTTATTTTTCCCAGCTTAGAATCAGCTGATGAGTAGGAATGCATTGGTCTGTGATGCCTGCTACAGTTGCTTCATTTGACCAGAAATTGAGGTAGCTAGGTCATGGCTGCTGCAGTTGTGAAGGTATCAGGCTTTTCTCCTTTCCCTGACCCCTTCAAGTGAGGCTTCTCTCCTGGATATTGGGTATGCAACTAACAATGTTTGCTACAGGGAGGAAACAAAGTGATGTGAAAATCACTTAGTTCTTGGAGTCCTGTAAGAACACCCCTCCAAACTCAGTTACTAAGGTGGTTTCCTCAGACCCAGGTTCTGTAGGATCCTCTGTCTCCTTGGTTTTGAAAACCCCTTTATCACAAGGGGCTGCTAGTTCTTTCTATTCTTGCTTCCATTTTGATTTTTTATTCTGGGTTGCAATTCATTTCCATGGTCCCAGGGGAAGGGGCGACACTTAGGAGCACTTGGGGTGAGTACACTTTCATGTTTCCATTTCTCTTCAGAAACCACAACTCTTAGGACTTGTCACATACGATATCTCATTTAATTAAATCCAAGCTTCAGAGGTGTTCTAACATTCAGACAGCTGACAATGATAGCAAATTAACTCTTACCATAAACTGGGCACTGTTCCAAGAGCTTTATGTGTATTAATTAATTCTGTCCTCTAATAGCCCTTTTATTAATTTACAGATGAGAACTGAACTACGGGGTGATTGACTTCTGAAGGTCACACCCTACTAAAGAGTAGGACAGGATTAAAATTCAGACAATCAACCTGGCTCTAGATTTTACCCATTAGTTGCCTCCAATACATTGTAAAAATTCTGTTCTACTAAAGTATGTTGGAATGGAAGTTATTTTAAATGAGTTGAAAAACAGCTAATACTAACATTTACCAATTGCTTGTTTAATTTTCACCAATGCTATGATTTTTGACAAATATACTGTAGCAAATTTTCTTATATTTGTAATAAATATATGTACACTTAATGTATGTGACATGACAGAGAAGCTGTCTTAATTTGAAACCTTTTAGCAAATGAATTTATTATTGAAGCTAACTGTTTTTCTGCTTAAAATATTAATACTGGCAATTTAATGTTTCTTAGGTATCAGGTACTTCGTTGTGGTAGATTAGACATGTCACACATTCTTTGCTATGTCTACAGTTGAGAATGGAGTTATCTCTTTCATTGAATTTGGCAAAAGGGGACTCCTGAGACTAAGTCAAAAGTAGCCTGCGAGTGTCTGTGGGGAGTCCTGGAATGGGGGTTCCACACTGCAAGGAGACACAGCAGTTCCATGGAGTGGCCCACTTGGCGAGGTCACAAGGCTCCTGGCTGGTGGCCCTGAGCTCCCAGACAGCAGCCAGTATGGGCCTGCCAACCACAGAGGTGACCTTTCTGGGAGTTTGTCGTCTAGCCCCCAAGAATGCCAAGAATAAGATGTGCCAAAGCCACTGAGCTCTGCCCAAATAATTTGTGAGCAAACTAATTGACTGGTTGCTTAAGCATAAAGTTTTGGAGAGGTCTATTACACAGCATTAGACCCCAAAACATGTGCTGAACCACATACAAAGATCATCTTTCTCATTCCTCACAATCCTATGAAGTAGCTATTAATTTTTAGGTGAGGAAGCTGAAGCTTCCCAGGAAGTGATTTGGCATAATAATTCTGGCTTACGGGCTGCAGCCTGATGGGCGTTTCTCCCGATTTGACATTATTTCACTTTGTGACCCATCTTATTCACAAAATAGTTTGCGTCAGATAAGGCTCAAGTCCATTCTTAGTTCTGCCTTTACTCACTGTCTGCTTTTGGGTACACAGAGAGTGTAGTTTGTAGTTCACAGGACCGGGAAGATGCCAAAGATACATATAAAAGACTTGGCAGATCGGGCCTCCCTGTGGCGCAGCGGTTGAGCGCTAGGCTGTGGAGCTGTCGGCAGTGCGGGAGTTCGAAGCCCAGCCAGGGAGAATCCCACATGGTGTGGCAGACCTCTCCTGCCTTGCCCACTACTCCCTCAGCAGTGTATTTCTGATCTGCCTGTTCTGCTCCCCACTCTCTCTGGTGAACCCTCCCGCCGCCCCACGCCTCTGGCCTGTACCCCAGCTTGTATGTATAAATAAATAAATCTTAAAAAAAAAAGACTTGGCAGATAGTAGGCACTCAACAATGGTAAATAGTTGCTGAAAATTCTTTCGTATGGTGAAAAAGCATCTGATAAGACTCTCAGAAATGGTCCTTGATAGTATGCACATGGAATACATGCATTGAGGGTCATGGATGAATCAAAATCTCAAAAGAATGACCTGATTTTTAAAAGAAAAAAAAATCCTGTGACAGCACATAATGGTACAATATATAAATATGGCTTATATTACATGATATATAAATACACATTTGTATGAAGTTGGAAACATCGATTAATCAGCTATGTTACTTCCTCACTTTTAAAGATTCCTTCCACCTCTAAAATACTGTTTTACTTTGTCTCATTCTACCACTTTGAATGGTGAGTACATGAGAAAAACATGCAGTCAACTTTTGACCCATGCCAATATTCACATGCAATTTGTATGGTAATCTTGGACAAGGGTTCAGATATTTTGAGACCTGACCTTTCTATAGTCTGCTTCTATCATGTTAATACAGTTCCATTTGAGTAAAACAGATCCTGTCAAGTTGCTGTCATTCTCTCCCTTGAAATTCTGGAGAAAGGCTCTATAAGAATAAGCAAGCAGCTTGGAGGGCAGTAGTAAGGTGCATTACTGTCAGCATCACTGGGTCTGTAGTAGTTACCATAAACACCTAGTGAATTGAGTGTGCTCTTTTCCTTTATCCTTTAAAGCCTGCCTTACTTTAGTTCCACTCGAACAGTGGATGATGGTGGTAAGCAGTAGTAGCAAGCCTCAACAGATGTGGGAAGATTCTCTTTCATCCTGTGCTTAAGTTCTCAGTCCTGGCATATACATGAACTAAGGCAAGGTCGGCTGCTCTCCTAACATAGTTATCCCCTATTGTTTCTATTCCTTGCATACTGACACTGGACAGACTGATAAGACAGAATAGTGTAGAGAAGATCAAAATGACATGACAAATCTGAATAATATTTATTAAAATAATATCTTGTAAAGAGATCTTTCTTAAAGTGCTCCTCGAACATTTAAAATACTGAGAAGACAATAAATTCCCTAAAGTAGGTAGAATACACTTCTTACTTGATTTTGATGCCATAAAAATGAAGATAAAAGAATCAGAAAACAAAACTATCCACACAATCCCATGAGCTGGAGAAAAACTGCAAAGAAAAAAAGGAAAATTGCTTTTAAATATAACTTGTGAGTTAAAGAGGAAATCAAAACTGAAACTTCAGAACACATAGAAATTAATGGTAACAATACTAATGTATCTGATTTATCTTAAGGAAAACTCAGAATTAACTCCACATCTTGAATCTCATGTTAGTAATTAAGAAAAAAATAAAAACGAATAAAGTGCTAAATGGAGTTAGGAAAAAACAAAACAAACTAAGGAAAGCAAAGAGTAGGACATTTATTAAAGTGGAAAAAAATTGGAAAACAGAAAAAATATAGAATAGAAACACTCAAGGCATATTACATTAGAGGACCCTAAACTAAAACAAAAAGCCCACAAAAAATTAGGTTAACTGTTAGCTATCTCAGTTAAGAAAATCACTTAGGAGCAAGCATTATACATATTACATGAAAAAGAGCCATAAGCACAGCAGAGGAAGATATTATTTTCCTTAATTCTACACAAATAAATTTGAAAGCTTGAATGAAATGGATGGTTTATGATCCAAGAGACTGTATAAAAACCCAGATAATTATCCTGGGAGATACAAACAAAGTTGGCAAAGAGTCACTTGACAAATATCCATTAGTACCAGGTAACTTTTAAGGAACAGAAAATTCTAATGCCATTTAAATGTTCCAGAGAATAGGAAAAGGAGAAAAGTTTTCAAATTCACCAGAAACAAATTAATAACATTTGAAAGACAGCACTGCACACAAAAACACTGTAAACTAACCCAACTAAAGAATATGTGTAAATATCCTAAATAAAAGATGAAACAATCTAGTAATATATTAAAATAATAGTACACATGGTCAAATAGTTAATTTTAGGAATGTAAGGGTGGCTTAAAGTTTTAAAATACATTAGTAAAACTCATCATATAAAAAGATCAAGGAAGAAAAATGTTATGATCACTTCCACAAATGTGAGAAGATTTGAAAGACATGACTGTACAACTAGAAAACAAAAGACAATTAACTGAGATACGTCTATAAAACTGTAAGAAAATGGAAATTTGGCAGCTGGGTAAAAATTAACAAATCATTACCCTTCACATACACTAATCACAGATAATTATAAACAGAAGTTCTCTAATGGTAACAAAAATTATGAAATTCTTATGAATAAACTCTTAAAAATGTAAAAGGTTTCTATAAATGGAAACAACAATAATGACTTGAACAAATGGACACCATTTTTAGCTATGGTACCAAAATTTAGATAAAAGCTTTAACATGATAAAGATGTCAAGTATCCTAAGTTAATCCATGAGTAAAACTCTTCAAAAAAGGTAGATTTGCTTCGTAGAACTTAACAAATTAATTCTAAAATTCAAATGGAAAAATATGCAAGAATATTAGAAACATTTAAAAATGGTAGTTGTTAAAACAATGTAAAACTGTTGGAACAAAAAAAAGGCAGATAATGAACAGAACTGTTAGTCTAGAAAAACAATCAAATAATATGGAAATTTACTATATGAAAAAAGGGTTAATTCCAATAGTAAGGAGAGTGGGATTATTTAATAAACCACTTTGGGATAACTAGGTAGTTACGAGGATAAGAGAGGAAGAATAACCTAATATTCACAATAAATTGATTTAAATTGAAATATCAAATAGCAGCAATACCCAATTTTAATTTTAATATTCAAATTCTAATATACACTTCCCCTTGAAAAAATGTGCATAAAAATGTGTATTGTATGTTATAATTTGTTACTAGATAGGCATTTATATATATATGTGGATAGATTTATGTATTTGTATGGTACCTCTGGACAGGTATACAAGAATCTGATAGTGGCATCCCTTTGAAAGGGAACTAAAAGATGGACAACAGGGGTAGGAAACTTTTTACTACAGTTTGAAATAGGAAGATATATTAGTCAATTAAAAAAAAAATTAAGAGGCCTCCCTGGTGGCGCAACAGGTTAAAGCATAGTACCATGAAGCTATCCAGAGCCACTACAGCACAAGTTCGATACCCAGCCAGGGAGATTCTGACACGGCGCAGACCTCTCCTGCCTCACCCCCTGCTCCTCTCAGCAGTGTACTTCAGTCAATCTGCCTGTTTTGCTCCTCACTTTGTCTCTGGTGAATCCTCTCACCATTCCACACCTCTGGCCTACACCCCAGTTCCTGTATGCATAAATAAATATTTTTTTTAAAAAAGAAAGAAATCAAAACATATGCTAGAAAACAAAATAACCTATACGAGGATATTGTATCAGGATCTAAACAAGATTAATTTGGTAACCCAAATTCTACCAGTAGACCAGGGCTCTGAAATGTCTCTGAAAATAATATAAAAAAAGAACTGATTGAGTTACTGTATCTTATAAGAAAATAACCATTGGCAGGCAGTTTTCTCAAAGGTTAAATGATATTTGGATTCTTAGGGGTTTTCCTACCCATGAGTACTAGTATAAGGTGCCATTTTACTGTACAGCAGTTAGGGAGACTATTCCCTCATCGATTTTTCTAGACATAGTACATATTTTATGGCCTAAATATGTATGTGCACCAAAATGAAACAAAAATAAAGAACAATTTGATTTAAAAATTACCTCAAGGCAATACAAAAAAAAAGTCATTTTAATTTTTGATACATATTAAAACATTTCAGTCAGTTCTTCCTGACAGCATAACAGGACAAATACACAAGACCTCAAACATGCTTTAAAATGACATTCAGCAAAGTATTTAAAATTTAATAAATAGCAATAATCACACACAAATACATTTTTCATACTCAATCATTAAGCTACTAAAACAGACAGCTAAAGAATAAATAAACAGGAATTGACAATAAAAAAATATGCATTTTGCAATTCACTCTACGTAAAAAAGGGGGGTGGATCTGAATGATTTCTTAGTTTGCTTTTTTCAACAGGTAGCATGATCCCTGCCCCCCCATGAATAAAATATATTGAAAAAAATCACTTCCTTACAATAATGCAGTCTTTAAATACAACAAATAAATATGAAACCAGCAAAGCAATTTCAAGTTGTAATAAAAATGTCCCCCTTACCCCCCAAAAGCTATGGAAATATAGTCATTGTGATAGCAAATAATAGTATTTAAAGTGATAGTGCTTGTGCACTAAACTCATCTGAGACCTTGAAATGATTTTAGTGCAAATCCCTAGGGTCCAATACAAGCATAACCCTTTATCAGGGAAAGATATTACCAGTTGGAACTTATCTTGTACAATTTTTGTACATACTTTATAAAGTTCAAGATTAATGCATAGTAGAGTATTTCCATCCGTTTAATTCTGTCCTTAAATAGAATGAAAAAAGAAAAGACTTAGGATTTTACCATTTGGTTTGTACCATATTAGAGTAATAAAGTCAACATTAGAAAATCTATAAAAGTTTTGCTTTTGCCATTAATTTATCTTGCTCTATCTAAATTTCACATCACTGCTTGTTAAACATAAGAGAAAATTTTCCCCATTTTACAAGCTTGTATTATGATGAAATCCAGTAAAATTCAGACAAATGTTATACAATAAAAACACAGATGAGTATAAGGGGTTTTTTTTGTACATTAACCACCTTAACATCTAGTATATTAAGTTACAAGATGTACTGGCAAAAGCATAAAGGGTTCAATGAAAATATTATTTCGTACAAACTTTTAACACAAGATAGGTAAACTGAGAGTCAAATGAGTTTCAGCAGCCATATTTCTACTGTGAATGACAGTACCAGGATAAAAACAATGAGAAACAAATGGAAGAACATTATTAAACAATACAAATATACAATTCATTTTTAACTGCTCAAATAGTAAACTCTAAAGTTCATAGAGTTAACAGGTTGTTACTATAACCATGCAGGCTAATGTAGAATAATAATAAATCATCCTGCATCTTTTTTCTTTTTAAATTAAAACTAGTTTAATTGTAAAGTTACAAAACAATGAATGGATATTGCTCCAACTCGGTTCCCATCCCCCTTAAGTGATTTGCACCTAACAAAGTAATAACGCCTCATCATCACTAGTTTCATTTTTCAGTGTTGCTTCTAAGCAAGTGTCTGGTATCTGGGCAGTGTGGACAATACCACAGCGCTCACAGGGCCCATCTCGATTACCTGGCCTTCCTCCAGGGTTTGTCATACTATATGGTTGTCTAAATCCTTGTCCTTGATCTGAGGCAAGATCAAGAAGAGGTCTGGAGCAGTCACTCACATCCAAGTCTGAAGCTCCATCAGAAATTGGAATTAGCATTTCAACATCATCATCTTCTTCTCTTCCACTTACCCCATTATCAAGCTGTCTCAAAGGGCTCTGGTTCTGGTTTACGGAGCTTGACCGTCCTAAAGTAAAACGTACCCAACGGAGCCCTTGAGTCATTCGACTTAGTGCACTTGTGAGCTGGTGACGTGCTGGACTCACACTTGGGGGTTCCACACTTGTCACATCCCTTCCATGATCTCTGTGACCGCCTCGGTTACTCTGAGTTGAGGAACTTCCACTTGCTCCCACTGCTGCTTCTACCGCTGTTGTGGGAGGAACTTTCTGGGGCAAAGGGGCTGCAACCCCACCAGATGCTCCTGCTGTATCTCTTCTCTCATTTTCTGTGTCTGTGTCGTCAGACTCCACGGAAAACAAGCTTCTGTGAGCATGATTTCTTTCAGGTTCTCTGCTGGTACTCTGACTAGGGACAACCTCATCTCCATCTGCTGAGACCAAAGCCAATGACCCCGAATGACGTGATCTTGCAAAATTAAAAATACGATTCCAAATGTTGCTGGATCTGCCAGACATAGGTAGCCTGATTGAAGTAAATCCAAGCTGAGATCGCACAGCTAGTCTCAAGTTTTCCAAAACAGAAGCCTACAAAATAAATAAATATATAAAAGAAAAGATTTTAAGATAGCTAACAACAAGGTATTTAGATGTAAAACACTCTTGTAATAAGAATGTGTTGTGGCTAACAATTCTACTACTCATTGTTAGGGTGTATGGAGGATGAATTAAATTCTACTACCTATATAGGTTCACCCCGCTACATAGAATGTAATCTCTAACTTGAACTATTGTTTACCATGTCTAAGATTTTCTTGACATTTCATTTTACACATGCAACTTTAAAGTTATACTTAAAGTGACATTTAACTTAACAGTCAATTATAACAGCTATTATATTTTAAAATCACATAGCAATCCAACCCTAAAGGTGTAAAAGCTGGAAAATGAAATTACTTGATTTTTTTTTAGCCAGAAAGGTAGCAAAATCTATCATATTTGACTAAGTGATCTAAAGGGGTGTGAAAACTAAGCCCTTTATCGGTATTTTGTTTTGTTTTTTAAACACAGAACAAGTTTAAGAATTTGATTTGCAAGACTGAAACTTTACAGGCTATATGAAAATTATATTTCACAGTTGGCTATCAAGAATTTGTTGAATGAATGGATTCTGGAGATTTATTTATTTATATTGTCATAATAAAGGATTAATATATTTGTAATATAACACAGGCTAACAAAGTTAAAGAAATAACTTATTTATGATACTATGCAATGGTAACTGAGACATCAGGGATCCTCAACTTTTAAAGATTAACTTTTATTTCTACAATTTTGTGTTAAACCTAAATTGTATCATTAATTTTTGAAAACTGGTGATTTTTAATTAGTGTATGAGAGGTAATTATATTGCCTAATTGAAAGAAAAATCTATTCTTCTAGATCGATGAGTTTTGGATTAAGAAACAAACAAAACCTAAAGCACTTGTATAAAACAGTCTTTAAGCTCCATCTAGTGGTTATAAAAAGGAGTATTCATACTTAGAATAAACAGCTCTCATCAATATGGCATTTGTTATTTAGAATACAGTATTTCCAGAAAACAAGGGCCATTGATATACTCCCTTTCTTTCTTTTTTTAAAGGTTTATTTATTTACTCCCTTTCAAAAGATCCCTCGGTTAAAATGAATGGCTCCTGTCTTCCCCCTCACAAGAAAAAGAGAGGGGAAAGGAACAAGGAAGGAGTGAGAGCATTAAGTTCCCCATCTCTTTGTGACTGGTACTGAATTTGTGATTTTTATAGAGGCCTTTCCAACATAATCCCAGGAACATAATTCATAGAAAACTAAGAAGTTACAATCATAGGAATATTTCACAGTCTACAGATTGTCATAAGAAATTTGGGTATTAGCACACACAGACTTGCTATACAAATGAGTAAGACTTTTCACAAATTAAGAAGTACTAACTATAAATTAAAAAAAAAAGTGGTTTATATCCCTAATGAACTTCTTCACAGATCTTGTCCTCACCTTTAATATTCAAGTTCTAAGGCTTTGTGTGAACACTATACCATAACATCTAGCAAAGAATGAAAGGCTCTTCTCATATCCTTACCTTTTATTCAGCTATCACCCATTAAGATCAACAATGCCTTCAGTGCTCAATACTTTCATGCTTCCTTTAACATGACAACATTATCATGCCAACTGAACAATGATTCCTTGAGGAAATCTCATTACTATTTTAGCAATAATTTTATGTACCTATTCAGTTTACGGAGCAGAAGAAAGTGTTCCTTAGAAAGCATTTCTATTTTGAATGAGATGTAACTTAGAGGGTCATTTTAATTCTTAAAAACTGCTATGGGAATTTGAAAATTTGTTATCCAAAGTTTTACGCTTGAGTTTAACCTCACTAACTGTTATATGTGGCTGTTAACAGTCTCTAGCCTTCTCCAGAGATGAACTGAAACTGCTGATCCAAAGCCCCCACCGTCCCTCACGTTGTTGTGGGAAGGAGCCTCACCATAAAGCACAAAGTGACATTCTAGGACCTGAGATCACATCCCAGAAACAGAGGGCAATAGTCAGACCTCAACTTGGGTAAGGTTTAGATCTTTACTAAGTACTGTACCATTCTCTAGGGTTGTAATCTCCCACGAGAGAATTCTGCTTCAATAGTTTTAAAATAACTCCCAGCCAGGGAGCTTCCCACATGGTGTGGCAGACCTCTCCTGCCTCGCCTACTGCTCCCCTCAGCAGTGTATTTCAGTCAATCTGCCTGTTCTGCTCCCCACTGTTTCTGGTGAACCCTCTTGCTGCTCCATGCCTCTGGCCTGTGCCCCAGCTTGTATGCATAAATAAATAGATTTAAAAAAAAACAGGTCAGAATGAAAAACATACTTTTGTATTTTGTAGCATTTGTTAAAATAAAATGAAACAATTATATTTTCAAATACTTCATAGATTTAACTCTTGACTTGATAGCAAAAATTCTGACAAAGTCAAGGTGCTTGCTTTACCATACATACAAATATAAATTTCATTTTCAGAGGCACTGAAAAAGAAATAATAAATTACAAAATACCTGATTAGGTGAACAAACAGGAAAATCTTCAACTGGTGGAATTAGACCCTGAGCAATCAACTGTCCATAAGAAGGAGGAGCTTCTCTTCTTAACAATTCTGCTTCCACTCTTGATAATTGTGTTTCAAATGATCTTTGAGAGAAAACAGGCAATAGAATGGGTTAAAAACAAAAAGGCAAGTGAAATAATCTCAAATTATCAATAATTAAAACATCTGAAGCTTAACATATTTAATCGGTTTTAAAGCTTAGTCAGTCAACATTTAATGAACATATACACTTCTTCAACACTGAGAATACAAGAGGAAGCAGTCTGACCTCATGGGCTTCACACTAGGAGTCTGGATCATTAAGTTTTAATATATTAAATATCTCTGCAACAGGTAAACATACTAGATCTTTAAATCCCTAGGAACACAGGGGGCTTGAGATTTTAGGTAAAGTATTTGAAAGTTCTCAGTAGGTATTTTATTCATCAAGTCCAACACGCTAACTTTTCAGATAAGGAAACAGTGAGATGAGTCACCAACATCTGGAATAGCTTGATCTTGAACTTAAGATCTCTGACTTCATTGTGCTCTAATGTAGCAATGTAGTAAAAAGTTATTATACTTGTGCAATACAGTTACTGTGATAATGTGCATCTATAGCTTAGCTGCCTGGTATGTGAAGTTCTTTGTTCAACCTATTAATTGTAACTTTCCTGGGACTGAGGGTCATTGTTTTCATAGCAGCCTTTTTAGGGGACCTCTCTGCCATCAGCTTCTCCCAGGTACAATCTAGCCTATGCCACACAGAATAAAACTCTCCCTGAAGGCCACTCTTTAGCATTTAACTATTTCTCACTTAATTGAGAATTCCGACATGTGGCTCACACTGAACTCCAAAACCTGACACTAACTTTGTGTTCCTGTCTATCTCCTATTAGTTCTCTTATCTCAGGCAGCTGCAGAGAAGCTAATAACTATGAGCTTAGTCTCTGAGAAATGCTGGGCATCCAACTTCTGTGGGTTTTCTAAGGCTTTTATTTTTTAGACTCTAATACTTGCTCCCTATGTACATTCTACTCATAAATTTCAAATGACACTTATTTAATTAAAGCCTTTCCATATCTCCCCCCCACATACCCCCTGCCGCCTCCATCAGATTAGGTATCTTTTGATTTTTATACCACTTTGTTTAATAGCTCTCAATGCAATTACATTTTTATCATTTTATTTGACCCACCAATTCCCACCTCCTAACTGTAAACTGCCTCTTAGATTATGCTTTATTCATTTTTCTATTCACGTGTACTTTGAACATAATGCTTTGAACACAGTAGGCCCTTAAACATCTGGAATTGTTGAATCAATATTTAAAAGTGGAGGTTAAAAATCTGTAACTGAGAGTTGTAGCTTGCAAAATTCCTAAAAACATATTAATATGAAAGCAGGAACTGATAAATACAGATTGGCTTTTCTTGCCTTTTAACTCTAAGCATTTATTTATTTTTTTAGTGTGTTTAGCCTCCTGAGTCTTATGCTTTCACACTAATTTTATTAGTCACAAACAACATTTCTCTATTTCAAAATGAATATATAACAAAAGGGAAGTGCTAATCACACTGAAGTGCCTGTTGCAAATATCTGGGCCATGTTTTATTGTACAGAGCACAATCACTATAATTTTGTTTTGATACTGACCTTCGTTCAAACATCCTTAGAGAATAAAGCTTGCAGGTACATCCCAATGCAATGACCAGTAACAGGCCACAGATAAGGCTCCCTATGACAGCTGCGGTAATGACTCTGGTAGGCACAATTACTGGACAATTTTCCTCATCGCTGCCATCACCGCAGTCATCTTGAGAATCACACACCCAGCTTTCAAATACACAGCGATTGTTTTTACAATGAAAATTTCCTGGCTGGCAAAAAAAGCAGTTTTTTTCATCTGAGCCGTTTGGGCAATGATTCTGGTAGTTGCAGCGATCAGAACGAGGATAACAGACACCATTTCGGGAACATGGGAATTCTTCCTTTTGGCACATGGTACAATTGATTTCATCCCTTCCATTTGGACAGTGCCAATAGCCATCACAACGCTGCTGTTCTGTGTAACACCCCCAGTTACCTCCACAGGGTATTTCCCATGGCAAACAGAAGCCATCTACTTGGTAAGTAGCATTAAATCCCCTGGCAGCATTCACTTTATCAGCACAAAAATGTACCCTTATCTGCCCAGAAGAAGAAACAACTGTAAGAGGCGCATGAGAATCAAAAGCAGTTAACACACGCAAAAGCTTATGTGGATTCTCCTCTAATCCGTCGTATATTTTGACATAATCCCCGTAACCAGTGCCATCAAGTTTAAAGTCAGTGAAGCGTAAAATGACTTTACGATGGTCACCAGTGTCTATTAACCAGGTGCAATTGCTTCCAGGAGGATAAAAGTCAGGATAGTTGGGAGAATTAAAAGTGCCATAAAAATATTTTAACCACTGGCCACAAGTTGGCACATCACAGTCTATCTCATCTCCTAGGTCCAGGCAGTCAATGTTCCCATCACATTTTAAAGATTCAGGCAGGCAAGTGTAAACTTTGGTAAACCGTGACAGACACTGGAACTGGTTGTAAGCACAGGGTTGAAAAGAAGCAGATGTTGGAGGATTAGCTTCTTTGACACAGATCTCTTCATCGGAACTGTCTCCACATTCATCCATGTTATTACATTTCCAAGCTTCTGGTATACACTTTCCATTACCACAACGGAACTGATCACAAGCACAATTTGGTTCCTCAGATTTCCCTGGGAAGTCATAGGGGAAGCAAAGATGGAGAGAGGAGAGAAAAAAAAAAAAAAACAACAGACATACTCTTTCAAAGGCACATATATAACAGCAACTGATATTTTATAATGAGTCGAAGTGATAGGGATTTAAAAAAAAAAACTTTGTTAAAAAATAAGTTAGGAGCTAATGGCAAGTTAACATTGGCTCACTAATTACTCAACAACTCCATTTATTAAATGCTTATTATTTGTTCCATGAAAGATTTTGCATTTTGATCTAAACAGAAGGAAACAGTTGTTTTTGCAGACAGCTATTTTACTGCAAAACATTTAGTAAGAGGACTTTAGATACATGAGCCAGAAGGATATATAGCCTAAGAATTTTAAATAACTCATTGTATAAGCATTAAAATGAAAGACATTTTGAAATGTCTTTTCAAGTCAATTCTTATTACTTTCTTTTGTAGTTCTTGCTTATATACATATAATACTTTCCTATGTATAGCACAGCATATTTTGCAAGCCCATTATTCAGACTAAAAATTTTGCTAAGATTATCATCAGATTAACCTTAAACTATTATAATGCTTTGGGTAATAACAACACAAAAATTTATTTTTATAATATCTATTATACTAACATAGCTGCAAAATACTGCATGAATCTGGACTAAAGGCATAAATTTATCGAAACAGTAGGGATAAGGAGAGAGAAAAAGTTGATATGCCTACAGAATTTTAATTATCTTAGTGCACTCCCCAAAATATTTAATATAACATGTATACATTATGTAATATATGTAATAATAAGACAGAGAAAGAAAACCAACCTTAGAACCCTATAGCCTCAGAAGTGACAAAACTGGGCAAATGATTACTCTCTATTAACAACTTACTTATTGATAAATAAGGGACAGAAAATGTGCTTTAGAAGCTAAATAAATGTTAAAGACTATGTTTTCAAGAAAAGAGAGAAAAAGTAGCATATGTTGGCAAAAGGAAATGTATAATATCAAAAGACGTAAAATGACTTTAGTAAAAAATACACATAACTAATGCTCTGATAGTCACATCTGCATGATCTGCTCTTTTTAGATAAAACATAAAAATAGCAAAAGATGATTTCTGAAACTACAACTACGAAGGTGACATTAGCTATGCCTTTTCTTTGAAGGTGTAAAGACAGTGTTAATCATACCAACAAAAAAATATTTTGAGTAACTTTCAAGATATGGGTAAGCACTTGAGGGAGAAAAAGTTACTTTTATAATAAATGCATTTAAAATACTAAAAAGACACTGATTTTAATTTATAAAACTGATCATTTTATTAGGATTATTCAAAGCAGTTTGAGATCCAGCCCTAAGCACATGAATGCTTAGCTTCTTATTCCTCAATTACAGCTGCCCTGAGGACTTAGTCACAATTAAATGGACATTATTTAGAAGACTAATGCACTTAATAAAAGAAAGTTCTGTTCCATATTTTTTTTATATAGAAACATACCTGAAAAATACGCCAGTCTGAAGCCCTTTCTAGAGATACTTTCATCAGAATGGAACCTGATCCAGACATGATCTTGTGATGAAATATATGGTGGTGGAATTGTGGAACCACAGGCTCTGTAACTTTCAATATTCTTGTATGTTTCTATTGTCAACCAGTCTAAACTGCATCTTCTGGAACCTTGAATATCAAAATCCTGAAAACTACAATGAGAAATCAGAAAAAGTTATCAAAAAGGTAATCTTGGAAAAAAAATTCTTATTACTATACTGTACCTGAGGATTTTATGATAAGCCTCCATATATTCATTTATTCTTCTGGGTATTCCAGGTGTACGATCGTATCATCAGCAAATGATAACACCGCTTCCCTGTTCTTAATATTTCTATCTTTTACCCAGATTCAAGTTAATACTTCATACTAGTTCTATTAAGTTCTGATTAAAGGCAAGTTTATAAACTTCCACTGTAACTGTGGGTTAGTTAAATTTGCTTGGTAATTCCCACATTTGGCCCTGTATATATTTTAGGTCCTGTTGTCAGTTACACAAAATTTACCACAATTTTATATTCCCTGTGGAATATTCCATTTGTTACTAATATTTTGTTTTAACCTCAATTATATATGAAATTTAACCTCAATTATATATGAAATTAATCATCCCACACTAGTTTTCTTTTGATGAATATTTCCACCTGAAGTTTATCTTTTCCTTTTTCTCTCCACAGACTTTGCCTTTGTCTTGTTTAAGGTATGTTCTTATAAGCCTTTTAAAGGAGAGTTATACCAATCCACTAATCAATAAACCTAATGTGACTTTTAAAGGCAAGATGAGTCTTTTATTTAATAGTCTTTCTGTTTGGCAGAGTTCTCATTTCCCTCCTTTCCTGTTCTCTTTTGTATTAATAGCTTTGTTAAAGTTTCTTTCCCTCTCTTAGAAGTTTTAGATTGCTACTTCTGTTTTTTTTTCAGTAGTTATCTTTAGATGCTATAATTCAAATGCTAAAATACACTTTTGTCTTACTAAAGTACAGCTAAGAGTATTCAATGTTTGTTATCTTAAATTCCGAAACGTTTACAACTTTACTTTAACTCTTCTCTAATTGAAATTTAGTGTTTCTTTTGTGTGTATTAAACCACAAATCGAATTGTATTTAGAGTACCTATTACTCTGTCAACCAATAGAAATCACAGAGAATCTCATATTGCATTTCAATTTTAATAGATATTTAGATTATTTATACTCAAAACCACTTTGAAATTTCAGAAGTTCTTAGAATCATCAATTGCTTGCTAATGTATTAATAAGTTCATAATACTGAATTAAAATTTTTTTAAAAAAGCATCTGATGCCTGTATTTCAATATAATTGGTTCCCTTTTAAAGCTATGTATTTTACTTTATGTCTTAAAAACATTATTTTGGGAAAGGATCTATAGGCTTCACCAAACTACCAAAGAGTTCATGCATAAAAAAGGTTAAGAAAAAACTTCTGTTATAATAAAGTTTATATTGTCTGGATTAAATTTGTGTTCCAAATTGGTTTTGTTTGCTGTTTTTCTTAGCATTAAATTTTTTTCATATATTCTGGAAATCTGGGTTTTTGTGTACTTTTTTTAGTTTTCTCTTCTTTTAAATTCCTTTCTCCCTCTGTATTCCTCAACTGCATCTGTTTTAGGCTTCCTTCATCTGGCTCTCCACTCCAGAAACAGTTTAAATAAGCAGATTCAAAGTATTACAGATGCCACGGAGCCAATAGGTGACTTAGTTAAATTCCTATTTGTTAGGGTATATCCTCCCAGCTCTCCAAGCTCACAGGCCCATTAGTTCACACAGTGGTTAGTGGAAGCTTTTTTCCATTTCCTTTCTTAAGCAAAATATCCTGACCCTGGGTCCTTGGTTTCAAGCAGAGAACTAGAATTCAATCCTCTTTCTTTATAGATGAGGTGGCCTTTATTGATTTTGGTAGGTATAAAGGGAAAGGAATGAAGTAAAAATGCCTTTATGTCACTATCTCTAAATCAGTTTTATAAGAAGAGCTGTAAGAAAGACCAGTAAATATAATTTTAATTTCCCTCTTTCATCTAGATTATAATTTTCTTTTTAACTCGGGAATAAATACTGATGTTACCAAATACTTTTGTACCAAAGTGCTTTCAATTATCTCTTTATTCTAGATAGTCATACACTTTTTCTTTGACTTGTTAATATATTAAATTGATTTAAATTTCCTAATACTGATTCATATGCATGTCTAAATGAGCTACACTTGATTGTAGTATAATACTCCTTTGAATAATTTACTTGAGTTTTTTTTTACAACAATATTCACAAGTGAAACTTGACTACAGTGTATGTATTTTTCTGAAAGTTTGATATTATGATAATGACTTCAATAAGAACTAAGACAATTATTAGAATCATTTTCTATTTTTATTAGATTAGATAAATTCAAATCCATTAACTCCTTCTACAACTTAGGAAATTTTCCTTTGGATGTACGACTGAATTCTAATTTGGTCTGCACGTCAGTATTGTTCTTGGTTTTCAGTGCATTTTATTTTGTGAAATCTCAAGGACCCAACATGACTGGATCAGATGGTAGTATTCCATGTAACTTCTGTGTGGGCAAGAATTTGCAAGTTTTTATGTAACTCAGTTGGTAGGCTGCAAATTTAATTTGGGGTTGGATTTTTGGGTTAAAAGAAAAAAAATTCCCCGAATTCTAGTTTTGTGCTGGAAAAAATCCAACACTCGGAATACCATGGTAAAAATGCTATTTTGTAAACTAATTCTCACTCATAAGTAACAGAAAATGGGCATATTGTTCAGATTCCATTATGGGTACTGTTGCAGAAGTTAACATTACTAGTGCATCTCTCCAATCTGTCTGGCAAATCACACTTCTCGCAGGGGAGTGGACAGCTTCTATCCAAGCTGAGCTCCAGTGTTCCAGAAGATGTGGCTCTGGGCAGAAGGGACCAAAGGAAAACAGACCATATGGCCCCAATTTTATGATTCCACACGAAAAAGGGGGTAGACATAGTTGTATTTCTCAAGAGAGACTGGTTCTCTCATTAGTTAATGGATATAAAAAAGGACAATGGAAGGGTTCAAAGTATGCTACATGTACAATTTCATTTTTAAAAAATATTAAATGAAGAGGTTTGAGTTTATGGCCTAAGTCTCTTCTTAAACCTTAAATTCCATTCTTACCTATAAAAGTGTTACAAATGAAAGGATGTTGAAGATGGCTTTGTTCTGTTGCTGCAAGCTATTTTTGTGCTAAGAGTAGCATTCTTTTTTGTGTTTCAGTTACAATTCCAATTCTATGTTTAGGCAAATTTTCTTTTCTCCCTCTGTGCAAATATTTTTTCCTAATAGCCTTGATATAATTTCCTTAAGCAAGCATTATCTCTTTCCACTATTTTCTATTTAATATATTATTCCAGGATTTTCTCTGCAATCTTCAATATTTTAAAAACGATTCTTAAAGGGCCTTTCTGGCGGCCTAGTGATTAATTCTTGGTGTTATCACTACTATGGCCTAAGTTTGATCCTTGGCCAGGGAGTTAACCCACACGGTGCAGCACACCTCTTCTGTCTCTGCCGCTGCTCCCCTTAGCAGTTTATTTCAATAAATCTGCCCGTTCTGCTCTCCAATCTGTTTCTGGTGAATCCCCTCACCCTGCTCCCTAGCCCCTTGAGCCTCAGGACTATACCCCAGTTCTTCTATACAAAAATAAATACAATTTTAAAAAATTCTTAAACCTTACTTATGTCATATGTATTATTAAAATATCAAACTTAAGGTTATTTCTCTTAGGAGTAGCTTTCACTTTGTATTCTTCGTAAGTATTCCTTTTGTTTCAAAGATATAGATTTTTCTAGACACAGTTATTTATCCATTATCAGTTTGTTTGAATCATTAAGGTAGAGGACTCGAGAATAAAATCATGAGAATAAAATTCACTAAATCTCCAAGGGACTTAGTGGATTTTGTTTATTTGTCTCGTGGTCAAAGGTTTCACTCTTAATCTTAAAAGGCTATTTTGTAAATGTGTACTTTTGTTAGAGAAGTGGCTTATAAGGATGTGGATAGCTCAGAGCAAATCTGTTGCCACCATTGTAAAAATTCAAAGAACAAGATCTAATAGTAGAAGGAGGATGGGGCATCATTCCTGCACTGAACATGGTACTGACAACCATAATTCATTTATTTTCTGAAAATCACCATTTCGCATTATTGAAAGTTGAATGATAATATTTGGAAGCTAAATTTATATTTTTTTCACAAAATATTATATAATAATACAAAAGTCACCAGAATTACCTTATAGTAATGATTTCTCCTGGATTTGCCCTTATGAACCAGCTACAGTTGATTCTGGCAGGATATTCAGAAGGCCAGCCTGGGCTCGTGATTATACCACTTGGTGCTCGAATTTGTTCTGGAGTCTCTCCACAAGCTGTAATATAGCCAAATTAGTAATCTTAGCGAGTTATTATACTTTAAAGCAGAGCATTAAGTAAATCAGAATTTATTTTAACAAACCCAACACTTGATACATTAAATCATATACAATAAAATATGGTATTATCAACCATAAAATGTTTATTATTCTAATGATATATTTTATTTCTCTCCATTTCAGTCAAAGTATAATTAAGGAGTAGTATACTGATGGAATTCTTATTTTTAATTATTCAGGTAGCACTGATTTAGAACACCATATATGTTTTAGGTGTACAGATTCACACATGTATGTTATCACATCATGCTCACTTCCAAAGCACCAACAATCCTCCATCACAATCCACTTACCCCCTCCCTCGTTCATTCCCATGTCCCACCATCCCTTTTAGTTGCCTCAGTTCTGCAGTCATATTTCGAGGGTTTGTTTTTGTCTTATTTTTGCTTTGTTGTCAATATCCCACATGAGTGAAATCATCTGGTATGTGTCTCTTGCTTTAGTTTTGAGATGTAATTCTTAAGCTCATATAAAGACATACAAATAAAGAGGCAAAATCATCACTATGCCTCCCCCAAGAATGTTGACAATTGTTCATTTTCACTAAGAGGTTAATCTACATTAAAAAGAATACAATTTTGAATTTAATTATATATAACACAGAGTTATAATACTGTATTGGCATTAAAGTACTGAAATAGTCGTTAGCTGATTTAACAGCAGTGGTACATATCTGAGCCCTAGGTGGGAAGGCATATGACAATGCAGATAACTTTTCAGTAAATACATAAACTTAAATAAATGGATAGGGGACAACTAGAAAGAATTTTACCAGTTTTTATTTTAAGAATTTCTTCTCAAATACCTGAGAAACCTATAGGTGGTGCTCTTATACCACCAAAAACTCAAGAAGCCATGAATATTCTGGCATGGATGCTCAAAAACACTGTTGTAAATATTTTATTTTCACACAACTGACCAAAGGTAAGAAGCACCACCCATAAATAAGAATGGTTATTTTAAGATTGAGTATTTTACATTTCAAATTCAGAAAGTACTTTAAAAACAAAACTATAGCATCATATTTCTCCCTTAATTGGTTATGAATATATATTCTGATTTAATTTTGCATATTTGTAACATGACTTGAATTTGGCATTTTGTTTCAGATCCAGCCAATAACTTTTAACAACACGTTTTTGCAAGCACAATACATTAGACATACAGATAAGTACACTCAGGCACAACCATCGCTTATACCTCTCTATAGCAAAGAGTAAGTTGAAATGCCAGAAAGTATGATTAACATTACAAATACATTCTCTCCCTTATGGGTTAAGCATTACATAAATCTGCAGTTAGAGGGCCTAGATGCTCTGTTTGTATCTGCCATTTACTGGTTTTGCATAGTATAAACTACTAAATCTTTTTGGGTCTTGGTTTCCTTATGTGTTAAATAAGGAGTTACTACTTGAATATTTCTAAAGTCTATTTCAGCCCCAAATCATGCCACCCCCATCATCATGATATGTCTTCGCTATAATTCTGACAGCTCATCATAATGCATTGTTAAATTTCCTTATCTTCTTACTTTGTATTTTCTTTGACTCACTAAAACAGACTTCCAATTCTTACCTTAGCTCCATAAAAATCCAGCTGCTAGGCAGAGTTATCACTGACCTCACTGCTAAATCCAATGGACTCTCAATCCCTATCATATTTGATATTTCTGGCTTACTAGACAGTGATTTATTTTTCTAGGTATGTACTACCTTGGCTTTGCTGACATCACCTCCCCAGGCTCTCCTCCTAACGTGAGTGGTGTGTTCTCTAGCACTAGAACCTCCTTCCTTCCTCAACCAGCTGCTGAGATGCTGCTGTTCATCGTTCATTCCTAAGCCGCCTGCTCTTCTCATTCTCTATGGAAAATCTCATCCACTACAATTTCCAACTATAATCCATAATCTATTTTATGGATTTAAAAATCTCTAACCCAGAAAGTTTGCAACCTCAAATTCAACAAGATCAGAATTCTGTTTCCCAAATCTTTCTTTTTATCCTAATTCTGAATCTTTATTGCTTTAGGCATCACTTGGTTAAAGGAAGAATCACCTTTCCTGACTCAAATAAAAAGGAAATGTACTTTAATACTACAGACAATTTCAAGTATTTTCAAGCATAAGAATATGTAAAGCCAGACCTCACAGTGACTATAACTAGAAATTTCAAAATCAGAAATTGAGGCTGCCTTCACCATGTCTTAGTGAATAAAGGGCTTATTTTATCTCTATCCCAATCTCTTCAATTTGGCTTCCTCTGAGTCTGCTTTTTTAAAAAAATTTCATTTCTCTAATGATTTCTTATTCTCAATTCATCATTAACAATTCACCTCAAGTACCTATCGTCACCTGTAAATTTCTTAGTTTATTATGTTTATACTAATGTTACTCATTTTATATTACACCTTCTTACACTTTAGTATTGTAATCAATTTGATAATACTGAATTTGCAATCAATTTGATAACAATGAAGCCTCCATCTCCTCAGTTCTAAATGGGGATTAAAATACAATCTACCCCAGAGTGTTGTAAGGATTAAATATTATTATTTTGGTAAAGGATTTAGCAGCCTGTTTGGATTAAAGTAAATTTCAGTAACTAGTATCATATGACATACCAAATCATACTGGTCAGTTTTAATACTTAAAATGCTATGTTGAGATGGCTACTAAGATTTTATTCAGGTTAAGTAGAGAATAAGGCAGAGACTGCTCATTTAATATGTACTAGGTACTATTATGCTCTACAAAGAATGAGAAATTATGCCAAGATTAACTGGTTATCCAATATGGGAAGAAGTAAGGATGAGTTTGGGATATACTCACAAAATATTGTTTTAAGAAATGAGTTTCTCTCTTTTTAAACCAAAATGTTTATGTGGCTTTGTTAGTTTGAACCTCATCTTTCTAAATGGAATTGACTAAACTCCCAATTTAGGATCTATCAAATCTGGTCTTCTTTTACCTATATTTAACTTTATCCATAATTTTTTAATTTTTTATTCATAAGTATTTGAGCTAAAGTCTCAGAATTCCCAAATTAAAGGGGTTTCAAATATTCATTCAAAAGACAGCAAAATACAGGAATCTTGTCATGCACAAATGGAAATGTGAAGAACTGATGAGGACATCTTGGAATTATATTTTTGTCCTTGATTAAACTGATTTCCACTGGAAGCAAATGTATTCAACCAGAAAGTATGGACCCCAAGTAAAAGGCTGCAAAGTATAAACTGATTCTATGTGTAGCTGTCAAGAGATATCTATGCGATGTGTTAATATTTGAATTGCTATTTTATACGGTAGGACTACACTTACAGAGTTACCTAGTTCTAAGTTGTCTGTACCACATAGCTTTTCTCACAAAAAGGTTAGTGTTTGATTTTGTAGAAGGTGAGACTATCCTAGAAATACCTGACATTGTGGCAGAAATTACTATACTTAGTCTTTGTTCACTTTGATTTCTTAACATACCTCTTAATGAGTATCAACTTTCTCAGAACACAAACATCCACAAAAACAAAATTTATTTAATTTACTCTGAAATTTTTGATATAAACAAATATGTAAGTATTTGGCATGATACTTATCTCTATTTTGATAAATTTCTCTTAACTCTACTCTAGAAACAGGAACTCCCAAACTAAAGGGGTTCCAAATATTCATTCAAAATACAGCAACTTTCAACTCAGCATCTTTTTCATAAAAGTATGTAGTAACTAGGTAATCTAATTAGCTCCCCACAAAACCTATTTAATTTATAGTGAATCTAGTATATAGGACATCTGGAACGAAAAATAAAAGCAAATGGCATTATTGCAATGTTAATGATTAAACTATTCCACAAGACTAAACTAAGTACATACAATTTTTAATTTATCATGCCTACTGTCAATTAAGAATGGGAGAAAAGATAGGTAGAGAGTCTGCTGCAGTTCTCAAGATTTTGGTTTAGCTCCTGGATTTAAAACACAAAGACCTCACTGTAGAAGTTTAGAAAACAGGGCAAAACTGATTGAGAAATACACAAGACTTCCTCATATTTATCCTTATACAATTTCAGTAATCCAACAGAAAAGCAAAGAGCTATGATTTCAAGTTAGATTAATACACCATACTTATTATCTTTAAAGCAATCAGTTAAAAGTCGGAATGCTTTTTAAAAAAAAAACCCTATACTTTACAGGGCACATAGGACAGGAGTGGACAATTTCAAAATAATGTCAAATAAACTATCCTTCAATTGAAAGGTTTTAAAAAAAAGGTACAGGCAAGGAAATTTATGATAAGAACTGAACTACTTGTAAAAGTAAAAGGAAATGACAATTTTTGTTCCATAGATAAAGAACTGGGTTACTCTCAAACTTGACAAGGGGTGACACTTTATGACTAAAAGTAGTTGAGACTGGGCCTCCCTGGTGGCGCAGTGGTTAGGCGCTGCACTGTGGAGCTGTCGGCAGCGGCGATGGGAGTTCGACACCCAACTGGGGAGATGCCCACATGGCGGGGCAGACGTCTCCTGCCTGGCCCGCTGCTCCCCTCAGCAGTGTGTTTCCACTGATTTGCCTGTTCTGCTATGCATGCTGTCTCTGGTGAACCCTCTAGCCACCCCACACCTCTGGTCCGTACCCCAGCTTGTATGCATAAATAAATAAATCTTTAAAAAAATAAATAAATAAAAGTAGTTGAGACTAAAAGTGACAAGTAATCTTTGTACCTTTGGTTTTAACAAATCATAAAATTGAAAAACAAGTAAAAAATCAGTTATGTTTAACTGGCCATATAATACATAAGATACATATGAAAAGCACAAAAGAAGAACTTAAAGAGAATTCATGGAAACTGTTGTTTTGTAATAAATGAGATATGCTTATTAACTGAATCCAAGAAACATATAGTTATGTAGCACACAAGACAATACAGTCCTAAGTGATTTTAAAGCATAAGGAAATGTTAAACAATGTATACATCATTTTAAACAATATGGGATATGGTATTATTAATCAGAAAGCAAAGCCAACCAAAAAAATTATAATATATAAGCACATATTAAGCAAGGTTAACTTGACTATTAACATAGGATTCTTTCTTCCAAAGAACAGAAGTAGTAGCCTGAGCCAGAGAAAAGAGCACATTCCAAATTAGAACAACTTAATGACTACAATTTGTATATACTAGCCAAGCCAAGGCAGGCTACAGTGAAAGTTGTAGTATGGTTTGTACATTTTATAAAGATTCTTTGTAGTGCTATAACCTATGGGTAGAGAAACTACAAAGGTGAGGAGATTAGCTAAAAGGCAGAATACAGAAGTTCTGCTATTTGCAAAATTTTAGTTTAGGAAAGTTTCAGTTTGGAACAAAAGCATTTCCATTGTGTTCATAAGCAAAGGACAGCATTTACAGTCAACAGTGATCACTACCATTTGGGAATCTTATTTTTCAGAGTCCAGAATGTTTTGTAAACCCTACCTGCAATATACCTGATAAAGAAAATTCCAAACATTGAAAACACTAGTTAAGAAGGGTTTGGGGCCCCCTGGTGGCACAGGGGTTAAGCGCTGCGCTGTGGAGCTGTCGGCAGCCGACCCAGGGTTCGATGGCTGATGGCCTGTGGGGGGAGATTCCCACTTGGCTCAGCTGACCTTTCCTGCCTCGCCCACTGCTCCCCTCAGCAGTGTATTTCCGTCAATCTACCTGTTCTGCCCCCCACTCTGTCTCTGGTGAACCCTCTTGCCGCCCCATGCCTCCGGCCTGTACCCCAGCTTGTATGCATAAATAAATATTTTTTTAAAAAAGGGTTTGATTCTAATTGAAACAGCTGTATTTTTAAAGTGCCATCCATAAATTAAAAAAGCAAGTGGTGACTGCTGAATGGCCATATAGGATGAGAGTAAGAATGATTCTGAAGGTTAACAAGTGAATCATGCAATATTTAGAAAAATACTGTGTCTGTGCAAGCAGTAAGTGGCACTGAAGCATAGAAAAATCAGTATATGTAGTTATCTGATTATCATGAAAACCAAATACCTACTGGCCTACTATTAATAGGAGAAAAGCAGCAGATTGAAAATTTAAAGGTTAAGTATGGTGCACAGCGCTGCTGCTGAAAATTCTGCAGCAAGTCAAAAGCTTTTGTTTTGTAAGTACAAGTCCTATAAATATAATCTAAGTGAGGAATGTTTGGTCAGGTCTATAGATCCCATGGCTGATGATGTTACTACGATCAGGTATTAATTCTATTAATGAATTCTATTATTCAATTTAACAGATGAGGAAAAAATAAAGGCACAGAGAAATCAATTTTCCCAAGGTCACAAAAAAGACCTAGTGTCACAACTGGAACTGGAACTGGAACACAGGCAACAGGTTTCAGAAGCCACACTCTAAACCACTGTGGCACACTAATGCCTACCATGAAGATTCCTCCAACACATGGAATAATTATGAAGGGCAGAGGGAAACTGCCTCAATAGGCTTTCAAGAAAAAGTGGTTTGTTTGGGAACAAAGATCTCTTGGTTCTATATTAACATGAAGAGAAAAATAATCTATGATACAGAAAAGGAGGGTACATTTAATTCTAAAGCTTCGAAAGACTCATTCCTACTTGCTACAAACCTACATAGGGACTGCAGAATTAAATCCTAAGATTTAAATAAGACTATAAACAGCATTGTAGAACCTACCTTTAATAATAAGAGTAATGTATATTAATTATAGGTAAGATGATTAGGGCACAGGATAAATGAGCAGCAGTCAGGGATGCAGTGAAGGCAGAGAGAGGAATTTCAAAGGAAAGTGGAAAGAGAAGGGAAAAGTTGAGAAGGCTGAGTGACAAAGGAAAGGTGGCAGTGCTCTCACAGCTGGTTATTGGACAAATAGTTGGAGTTTAGTAAGGGAGCACATTGAATACGAAGTCTATGCCCACTCAGAACAAAGGGTACGTGATCAAGAGTGTGCCAGAATCTGCAAAAAGAATCAAGTTACAAGCATGACTCTTTGTCACACCATCATGCTCGATGAGGCTAACAAGCCCTGCAACAGGAAATGAACTCCCCTGGGTGAGAAGAAATGACTTCAGTGAGAAGATCTTCTTCAAGGTGATTTGGTTTATTGTCCATACCTAGTGTCTGGATTTCTGTGAGCCTTTGTTGTCTAGACACTGGACACCTGGAACCTTATCTGAGTTCTGTCATCATGGAAATGTCAGACCTGTCAACACACTGAGGATGGACAAAGCTGGAAGGAGACAGATTGGACCTGAGAAGTATTCCCTTAGAATTACTCCAAATTTCTATTGCTTTTTAAGAAGTCAAAAAACATAACTTTTTAAATGGAACTTATTACCAGCACTCTAATAGCAGTATTTACTAGTCTATGACAGGGAAGATTTTATTTACCATTTACAAGGTAAGAATCAGTGCAAACAGAAAAAGTTTTATTAATTTATTATTCATATTCAGGACACTCTCATTACTCTCAGACCTATCACCAGAAATCACACATTTCTATAGCAAGCAGGAATCCTAGATTGTAATTAAATGAAGTGTTCTAAATTAGCACAGACACTTAAGAATGAATACAGCAATATATTTATTTCTATTATTCTAAGTAAAATTTTTAAGCACCAAAATATTTCACTTGGTCATTAGCTCCAATCAAGCTTCCTTGGTTTCTTAAATGGCAATAAAATTCGGAACAAGCAAACAACAATCAAGAGCTACATGGCAGTAAAATAAAATATAAAAAAAAGTCAAAGGCGACACAAAATATGAAAGAAGACAGGAGGGAAGGAAATTAAAAAATAAAATACGGCTTTTCCAATAGAATCATAGCACAACGTGAAAAGGACTAGGTACACCTTTTTTTCCCAAAGATTTATCTATTTATACATACAAGCTGGGGTGTAGGCCAGAGGCAGTGAGAAGGTTCACCAGAGACAGAGCGGGGAGCAGAACAGGCAGATCAACTGAAATACACTGCGGAGGGGAGCAGCAGGTGAGGCAGGAGAGGTCCGCCGCGCCATGTGGAAATCTTCCCCGCCGGGCATCTAACTCGTGCCACAGCTGCTGACAGCTCCACAGCGCTGTACCCAACCTGTTGGGCCACCAGGGAGGCCCGAGAGTACCCTTAACAAAACTATCAACTTTATCCTAGAATTTCTAAGTAAAGAGAAATCTTTTTTAAACTTTGCTAGCAACGCATAAGATGAATACAGAAGATTCAATCTTTCATGCTTTTTTTAAAAAGGGGAAAAAGGGCAAATTCTTCCTGTAAGGGCATCAAAAGCTATTAATACATATTTTAACTACATTTTCCAATTTTAAGTACTACAGAAGAGTAAAATATTATGCACGTTTACTGCCTCTTATTTCCTGAGTGGGAAAAATGGTGCATTTTTGAAGTTTACTGTGATTCTTGCTGGAAACAGAAGAGGTAAAGCAGAAATCAGTACTTGAGCAAACATAAAATGGCCTGAGAGGGCACAATTTTCTGTCATCTCTATTAGCTTTGATACAGTTTTTAGTATACGCCTATCTTCTTGGGAGAGTTCCTTTCTTACTGTCTTTTGTCAAGGGTGATTCTGAGAAATAAATAATATTCAGAATGTTTTTAAGGGGGTAGTAAAGAATTACAATCTTTTGTTCTGGGCATTATTTCTATTACTGCAGTTTAAGATTAAATCACCCCCTAACTTCTATCAGGCAATTAATCCACTAAACTCCAAAGTCCAGTCTGCTCACTAGCTATGTAACTGGCTTTTGCACAACAGTTACACAGTACATCCGATTCAAAGTTACACCTTAGCAATATTACAAATAACATGGCATTACACTCTGAGGAGTTATTTTCAGAGTAGAAAAATTATTGTTTTCAAAATTACAGATTGGGAAAGAAAGTGTTAAATGTTTGAATTCAACTTATTTTTACATGCTCACTGACTGGATCTGGTCCACTCAAGATAAACTTCACTTCTCACACAGTATATGTAATACTACAACTTGTTCTTCTACACCCCTGGTAGTCACCTTTATTGCTCTAATGCTGAGGGTCTCTATTACTATATGAATGTAACATAAAATTGTATAACAACATTATTATAAATATGTAATTGTTCAAAAATATTTGATAATACATGAAATGTTAAAAGAGATATTTCATATCAACTATATAGTAAAACAAATGAAATTTAATTATATAGTGCATATAATATTAAATATAAAAGTATAATATTTAAAAATTAAAATACAACCATTACTTTCTTTTATAAGGCTTATAGGACATACTTTATGTCCTGTAACAAAACCTTCTAAGTCTCATAAATTCTCTGAAGTCAGGCAATGTCTTTAAAACTTAATATCTTAACCTGATGTGTGTTGTTATTTGTTATAATGTGTGTTATAAAAATGTTCTCTCTTACATTCTTCACCAACCTTTCTCATTTGAAGGAAAGTTTCTTGTGTTTACACTAAATTCTGTTTCTACATTCTGAAATTCTAAAAATTCTAACAGAGTTATTACCACCTGAAATATAATACAAATCCTTCATCTTCCTTGGAAACATGGATTAAAGACATACCATATAATATCGAACAAAAGAACTGGTGCAATCCTTTTTAGTAAATTTAGCAAGAGATTTAGGTATCTGAAAATTTTTAAGTATTAAAATGACATAGGAGGGCCTCCCTGGGGTTAAGTCCATAGGGGTTAAGTCTTGGTGCTATCACCTCTGTGGCCTAAGTTTGATCCCTAGCCAGGGAGCTAACCCACATATGGCACAGAAGACCTCTCCTGTTTCATCTGCTGCTACTCTTAGCAGTGTATTTCAGTAAATCTACCTGTTCTGCTCCACATTCTGTCTCTGGTGAATCCTCTCACTCCCTGTACCTTTGGCCTGCACCACAGTTCTATGCATAAATAAATCTTTAAGATGACATAGGAAAAGTTCAAAGGATCACTCTTTACAAAGTATAAACTCAGTTTTATTGATATAACATTCCTATATTTATAAAATAACTGTAAGATACTATTAAATAATTATAGTTTAAGCTTAATTTCCTTTAGATTCTTTATGTACGAGGTCCAAAAATTCTAGGATAAGTGTTATCAGATTAGATGTACTTCTAGGGAAACTTCAAAATACTATGGTCAATAGTATTTGAGCCTAAAACTGGTGGAAAACAAGGTATTTTACTATAGTTCAGCAAATGGCTGTTTAATAATATATCCTAATTAAACAGGACACAACTAAATTACTATTTCTAAAAGGCTTATAGGGTCAGTCAACAGTACTAAAAAAGGAATTACAAATGCAGTCGCAAAAGCAAGAAGAAGTGATGATTTTGATGTATTAGAAAAAATGGTACTTAGAATTATTTGAAGTTTACACATTCTGCTAACTCAGTTAATATGAACAAGGATTACAAAAGAAACTCACTCAGCTCTCAGAAATGTAAGCTTTGCCTGACACAATTCCAAGGCTAGTGTAGGCTCAAGATCAAATTCAACTCAGGTAGAGCTTTCAGCTATGGATGTTTGTTAAGTTCAGGACGTTGAGAAGCTATATCACTAATGAGTTGGGAAAAAAGTGATAATCCTCATGTGTAAAACACGAGAATTTCTTACTTATGAAAGTAGTGAGCCCCAACACTGTTCCATTACCAACCAGAAAATCTTTTTTAAATTTCAGTGTAGTGTCTGCCTGAGTTTAGTAAGGAAAGCCAATCTCTCACTTATCCTTTGAAATGTCGTACCTACAGGCCAGGAACCAAAGAGAGACCTCGTAAACTGTTACATTTCTGAAAAGTTTGGGGATAAGTTGGGACTACTAGAAACATAGTAAAAGTAAGTTAAAAAATGTGATCATACCCTATATAAGTGCTCTCAAGCACTTATATATTATATATTAAGCTGTGTAACTTAATAAAATCTTTTTTGAAAGCAATTTTTCAAAAGGTTTCAAGAGTCATTAACTGATGACCTTTGACAGGTTCAGAGGAGAAACAGGTAGCAGCAAAAACTGAGCTACTACCTTACCATTTCTGCTGCTGGCTGGTCTCAAGAGAAAACAAGTCTTACACTTAGAAATTGTTCCAATGGTTCTCCATTTGGAGCAGCATTGAAGGAGCTCTTGTTTCAGCAGGGGATGCAAGGAATTCAGGAGGCTTCTACTATTCATATCAAGCATTACATCTGATAGTTTCAAAATGACCAAAGAAAAACAGCAATGAATTTGTGTATCCAAAAACACTTTTGAGAAAGCATTCATTTACTTTTTTAATGGTGTAACTGCAGTAAATTACATATTATTCCCCTTTTTTCCAAAGAAGAAAAAAAAATTTTTTTAAAGATTTATTTATTTATACATACAAGCTAGGGTACAGGCCAGAGGCATGGGGCGGTGAGAGGGTTCACCAGATACAGAGTAGAGAGCAGAACAGGCAGATCAGAAATACACTGCTGAGGGGCACAGTGGGCGAGGCAGGAGAAGTCTGCCGCACCATGTGGGATTCTCCCCTGCTGGGCGTCAAACTCGCATCGCACGCTGCTGACAGCTCCACAGCGCAGCGCTCAACCGCTGCGCCACCAGGGAGGCCCAAAGAAGAAAAATTTTATAAGACCAACTTTCAGGAAAAACAATAAAGTTTCACTGACCTCTGAAATTATTTTATGGGTGCATTAATACATTTAATTAAAGAACACATTTTGGTAAAGGCTGAATTGTGTTCCTTCAAAATTCCTATGTTAAAGTCCTAAGCCCCAATTCCTCAAAGCGTGACTGGATTTGGAGATAAGATATTAAAAGAGGTAATTAAAATGAGGTCATATACTGAGCCCTAATCCAATATAGTGTGTGTTCTTATAAGAAAAATTAGGATTCAGCTACACACAGATGGAGATCATGTGAAGATACAGGGGGAACACTGTGATCTATAAGCTAAAAAGAGGCCTAAAAGAAACCAACCCTAACAATACTTTCACCTGGGACTTCTAACCTCTAGAATTGTGAGGGGGGAAAAAATGGTCTATGGTGTTTTAAGTTATCTGGTCTAGAGTTCTTTGTTACAGTAGTCATAGCAAACTAATACACATTTCTAAATTTGCTTGAGATACAGATGCAGAAAATAAAATTAAAGAAATGATTAAAATATGCAAAACATGTTTTACATATTAATTTCAATGCTCTTCAAGAGCCTAGGAGTCTAATTTTAAGCAAAGAGGTAAAAATAAGCAGAATCTAATCTCAATGAGTTAAAAGTAAAATTCAGAAGTTAAATACTGGATGTGTCCAAATTTCCATGACTTCTCATAGTCTACATAAATTCACATAACTCAGCAAAGCAGTATTTTGAAAACAACTAAGGTATAGTAGAAAAGGATGCATGACAAAAAAAAAATACTCATTTGAAGGATAAGAAAGGTGCTGGATTTTACGTACCAGAACAAAAAGTTCACTGATAGAGTTTTCGGTTTCACTTGGAACTAATCTTTACGAAACTGCTATGTTTTTAGTTCTGATTTTTTTTTTTGAGTTCTGGAATTAAAGAATATTCACAATAATTTGAAAACTCTATTAAAAGATTCTTTTTCAATTACATGTTATTGGTGTGTGACGTTGTTTTCACTTGTATCAAACAAATCAACATGTTACAAAAAATTGAATGCAGGTACATGTGAGAATTGAACGAATTCTTTTTAGCCAATGTTTAAAAACTGCAAAATTATAAAACCTGCTATTCTTATTTATGTTATCATTTTGGAAAACACATTTTTAATGAAAGCATGTTATTGATGTTAACATATATAATTCATTTACAAATGAACAATTTCTCAGTTTTAATTCATAATACAGTAAATACCTGTTGCTATAATCTATATTAAAAAAGCTCTTTGAAATGTCTGTTATGAAAGGAGGGGATCATATGGGTGAGGCCTTAATCCTACAGAACTAGACTTTATAAGAAAAGGAAGAGACAGCAGAGATCTCTTTAACTCACTGAGTACACAGGAAAAGTCAAGTGAGGACACAGAAAGAAGGTGCCATCTGCAAGGCAGGAAGAGAGGTCTTACCAGAAATCAACCCTATCAGCACCTTGATCTTGAACTTTCAGTTTCCAGAATGGTGATTAAAACAAAAATTATTTAAGTCAGTTAGACTACAGTATCTTGTTATCATAGCTAAAGCAGAATAACACAGTCCTCAATTTTCAAAAAAAAAAAATTGAAAGTCAGGGAATTAGATAGACAATTTGTGTAAATTAACGTGTTTCTAAATTATCTTTTTAATTCAGAGTTACAATCTGAACAAGCAATTCTCATTAATAATTCAAAAGAGAAAGAAAAACGGAAAAATTAAGGCCATCTTAAAATAATCTTACTTTTACTTGATGTATATCATTATATGCCATTTGAAAGCCTAGGAAAATAGTGAAACAAATGGTGAAAGAATTAACGTAGACCACTAAGGCACTTGTTTTTCATTTTTAGGAAATCAGACTTGTTATTGTGTTTGGCTTCTTTCTTAGAACATTTGTTACATCTACTAACTTTCTAAATATAAAATCAGATACAAAACAAAAGAGGAAACTTTCAGCTTTGCTTTATAAGAAAAAAAAAACCAAACTACAAAATGACACACAGAAATCAATCCGTAGATTAATACATTAAGTGCAATTATTTTTATCCACATAAAACTTACCAAGAATATCTGAATAACAGTAAGAAACTATATTAGCAAATGAAAAATAAAATAATCTGTAATCCTAGCTATTACAGTTGATACAGCAAACTGATAACAAAGTTGTAGAATTGACTAAGAATTAAAACTTTTTAATGGGCCTTCAAAAAATTAAGTTATAAAAGCTTATGTGAGTGGAAAAAAAATGCAGTTACTTCAAGTTCCTGAACTTCATGGACATTGTTGGGTTGCTTTTTACTAGCACGTAAACTGTGCACTCAAGTAAAACATTTATGTACAATTTTCACTCAAGTACAAGTTTTATGTATGGTAGTACTCTAATCTAAAAACCAAGCAAAATGCTTAATTTCTAAGGTTCTAATGTTTGAAATAACATTCAAAATTACATTTTAATAAATTTCATTTCATATAACTTGCATGGAGAGGAAATATTCAACTTGAGCTAACTTTTCTCTTGGTTCAATGTTTGTATGAAAAAATAATTATGCAGTCTGTTTGCAAAGGTATAATCAATCCATGGGCATGCAAGTATCAGTTTTATCTTATGAGAAATTTTCCATGTTCCAGTTACTTCATTCCTTATTACATGCTGCAAAAAGCAGTAATAATTTTTATAGCTAAATATCACTTCATAAGAAACCAGGTGGCTTTCAATATTTACCATATAAGTCATGCATGAAATTTAAACATTACAAAAAATGACTTACCCGTTGACACTCCTGAAATATGCACATTTTCAGAATGTTCTGCAAGAGCACCATTTCCTAAAATTAAACATAATGGATATACTAATTTCCACTATAAAATTTATTAATAAAAATTTTCAGATTCTCCCTTTAAAAGAAAAACTACATAGAGCTATTTGTAACATTCAGAAACAAAATTAAAGTCTATGAAACCCTGAATTATAATAAGTAGGGAAAACAAAACATTTTAGAAATCACAATGTAATATATAAAAATCTATATAAAAATGTATACATTTGATTAACACCAGAAAGAACTTTTTATCAAGTTAATAGTCAAAAAAGAACACAGCACTATTACTAAATAAGAGTAATAGTACATTTTAAAAAATAGCATTACCTCTAAAAGTATGGTCAATCAGTCTACAATTATTTTTTAACAGATTATAAACTGTGTACTCAAGTATAACTTTTATATATAACTTTTACTCAAGTGCAAGTTTTATACATAGTAGTCTAATCTAAAAACCAAGCAAAATGCTTAGGTGCTAATGTAACACATAGCTAATACCTTTTTCTAAAACATATCTTCTAAATCTTTTCAACCTTTTTTTTTTTTTTTTAAAATCAGCACCTATGTTTTAACAGTAAGGCCAGAATTATTATCCTTCTTTGGTAGTCCCAGATTTTCTTTACCTTCTACCACAAAGTGAGGTACAGAGAAACACTGAAATAACTTACTGAAATGCATTACTCAGAGTCACCTGGTAAAAAATAAAAGGTACTATTTTTAAAAGAATCCCATTTAAGTACTGAGGATATCTACTCCTTCAAATTAATTTAAACAGTGTCACTTCTGGTATTAAATTATTTAAAATTTAATTATAAATTATTACCATCTAACCTCTCTCTTTTGTTGTATAAATTCCTCATCTTTACTTATAAAGTTTTGTCTTTCTACTCATTGGGTCATTCTGACATCACACCCAGTCCATGAGTCCACCTGACAAAGAATTCTCCTTGGAGTAAAGAATTCTCCTTGGATGGGGGTGGGGATGAAGCTAGGGTGAAGTTAGAGGACACAGAACACACAGAAGGAAGGAAGAAGGATGGAGGCCAGAAGAGGCATAAGGAGCAGAGAGACATATAAAGAAGCTACTCTGGCCTGGACTGATTGAAATAGATGTGGCTGAGAGACCCATGGGGAGGTTGACTATGGCAATGTCGGTCTTGGTTTTGATTTTGCTCTTTAACTCCCAGAATTGTCTGGCTGTTTCTGACCCTTCTCCATGGGTCCCGGCCAAAAGGTATTTTAGACTTGTGGCAGGCTTTCAGGCCTTGCTTTGGGCCAATTCCATTTGGGTGGACTTTTACCCACGAGGGGTTGGATAACATTGGGTGCTTGACTTAGAAACTATATTCTTTGCCTTTTCCAATTGTATTAAAGTTTCTTTCCACAAAAGGTCTTATATGTTTTGTGATGTGGTGGATGGCAGAACCTATTTAGAATGGGCAGGTTCTGTGGTGTCCCTCTCCTTGCCCTGTAACACAACTACAAATTACAGTTTAAGGTAGCATATTAAATTATCCTTGGGAGAGTTTTAATATTAGGTATATATTTTTTCTTTTTTTTTTTAAGATTTATTTATTTATACATACAAAGTGTGGTACAGGCCAGAGGCATGGGGTGGCGAGAGGGTTCACCAGAGACAGAGTGGGGAGAACAAGCAGATCGACGGATATACACTGCTGAGGAGAGCAGCGGGCGAGGCAGGAGAGGCCTGCCGCACCATGTGGGAACCTTCCAGGCTGGGCATCGAACTCGCGTCACCACTGCCGACAGCTCCACGGTGCAGTGCTTAACCGCTGTGCCACCAGAGAGGCCCAATATTTGATATATTTTCTACATTAACTTTTTTGCTTTTACAATTCAGTAAACAGAGAGAAGACAGGCAGAAGTTAAAAAGCACGATTTTCTTAAGAATGTGGATTCTGTACAAGACTGCCAAGATTCTAATACTACCATGTCTTCCAATTACTTGCTATACAAGTTGAGTTACCTAACCTCTTAGTGTTTTAATTCCATCTCGAAAATAGAAATGATAATACTTATGGCTTTGTGAAATTCTTAGTAACAGAAAATAGAATTTAATCTATATCCATCAGCATGAAAATGAAACTAACATAGTGTAAAAATATCAATAAATGGAATTAACTAATTCTAGATATGCTAATTTAGAAAGACATGCACATTAAGTTAAATATTTCAGAATAACAATGATTTAATTTTAAATTTAAAATGATGTATCTATAGTTGATATGCATGTTGTTTACATAAGCATGCGGCATGTGCGTGTGTGTGTGTGTGTGTGTGTACAGTTATATCAATATAACAGTTTAAAGGTATATACAAATTGTGGAAGAAGACCTCTAGAATTTTAACAGGGCGGTTCCTAAGAAAAGGGAGGGCCCCAGGTTCCCTGCCCCATCCAACGGAGGGTGGAGCTGAGCAGGAGAGATAAGCTGGAGAAAGAGAGACAGGGGTCTGGGGAAGGAAGGTAGCAGGATGGAGAAGCAGAAGAGGCACAGGGGCAAAGAGACAAAGAAGATGCATTTGCCTCAATTGACTGAAACAGACGTAGGTGAGAGACCCGTGGGGAGGTTAACAATGGCAACGTTGATCTAGGTTTTGATTTCGTTCTTTTCCTCCCAGAATTGTCTGAATGTTTCTGACACTTTTCTATGGGTCCCTGCCGAAATGTCTTTTACACTTATGGCAGGTTTTCAGGCTGTGCTTTGGGCCAATCCCATTTGGGTGGACTTTTACCCATGAGGTGATGGGTAAAATTGGGTGCTTGATTTAAAACTATATTCTTTGTCTTTTCTAATTGTATTAACGTTTCTTTCCACTAAAGGTCTTATATGTTTTGTGTTGATGTGGGAGATGACAGAACCTATTTCGATTGGGGGTTCTGGGGTGCCCCACTGCAACAGATTTAGAATTAAAGAGGAAGGTCTGTTTTATACACTTTGGCATTGGTTGAATTTGGCACAACAGGTGTGGATTTCTTTAAAAATTTTATTCATATAGCATAAAAAGAAATAAGTAAAGAGAAGATAGTTCATTTCTCACCATTCTGAATAAACCAACTAAAAACTATCGTGTGCAACATTTTATTATAATTTTAGGAAAAGTACTAATGATTTTTAAAACTAAGAAACAATACCATAAAATATGAAGCACAATAGTGTTAAATTCTGACACATTTACTTTAATTTAAAAACAATTCTACTTAGGTTGTTTTTAAATCAAGGCTAATTTCTGTTAACATTCAATAATTATCCCACCTTTTGTTTACATTAGATATTTCTTATTTTGAGTTTTACTTGAAGTAAATGGGCTATTTAATTTAGGTGTACTACAGTTCTATACTGTATTTTTGCAAAGATGCCACTTATATAACATAATACTTACATAACACAATTACTATATAATTGTTATATAATGTGTTAGTTATGTAACACAATAGTTCCACTTTATAATCCCCCCCAACATGCTTTGTAGAGCAAATTACAGTCTCCCTTCTCTATCCCCCAAGAGAAGGAAACTTCACACATAAGGATGAACACATGCCATGTTCTTACTATAACTAGAGTTCAAATGTAGTCACCTTAGATATTTTTTTTGCAGATAATACTTAGATACTTTTTGCAGAAGTCACTCTTGAGGAGTAGCACAGACTGGGATACATAGTCTGAAAAATCATTACCTCTGTAATTGTACATTAGCAGCTGACTAATTAGTTCATGGACCATCTAATTAACCAGAACTCTTAAAAAACAGTTTGTGAGTAAGAAAGTTTCAGTATCACCTAAATCAACAGATAACTTTTTATGACTAAATTTTTTTAGTACCACTAACCAAACACTCAAGGTAATGGTCATTTATTAATTTTCTTACCAAGTTGAAATGTGGTTTTGTAGTTTTTGACAACTCAGTAGAGAAATGATCTTCCAAAAGAGATATTTTATGTAAAAAGGCCATAGGGTGGTAATAGAGTTTGAGTTCTAGAACGAGCCTCCCTGAAATCAAATCCCAGCTCTTTAGTCATCAACCTTAATTAAAATATTTCTCCTAAGATTTGGTTTACTCACCTGAATAATAAGAATGTCATCATTAAGAAAATATCTAAATGTATTCCTGTTGCTTTGTACATTTATTTATGTTGCTATTTAAGAATCAAGTGCTTGAATAAAAGCTAATAAATACAGCTAAGATTTGATAGATATATGCCAACCAAATCATGCCTTCCAACTTTCCCTTAGTCCTTCCTTAAAACAAAAGTTCATTTTACAATGAGAAAACCAAAGCTGCTAGCAAGTTTGTAATTTTTTCAAAGTGCTAGTAATTACATAGATTAAATAATTCAATCATCAAGAAGTTGTGTTCCTTTTAAACAAGAATTTAGGCTCTATACCAATGCTATACACATGGCATGAAGAAGCTTGTGTTCCTTATTTTTCAAAAAGAATTCAGACATGAATATACTTCTGGTTTATAAAAGAAAATGTACTTAGTTTTCAGAATTAAAACTCACTTGCCACAACTATTCTCACTTATATGGGGAGAAAACCTTTGGCTTAAAAATTAAATGACTGCCAGTTACAAATAACTTTTATGTTCAGCATCCTACAATCTCCTTTTCACTGTGCAGTTAGACTAGTTGTAAGAAACAAATCTACATACACATATATAAACAAAAGCCAACATCATTCCTATTTTCCTAAAGGAAAAACTGCAAAATCCCAATAAGGTTTACCAAACTCTGTGCAGTTTGGTTCTTCCAAGGACTTCAAAAGCTTTACTTCTTGCTATTTCACTTTTTATACTCTCTCTTGGCTTCTGGACTTGCTTTTAGTATTATTTCTCTAGGGAGACATCTCCTGATTCTCCCATGCTAAGTTAGGTCATTCTGCTTTTAGATTCTGTCATTTTAGAAAACTTATCACACTCATATTATCTGCATATTGTCTACATTCCCCACCATATCTTAATGTGTGTGTTACACAATAACAAAACACAGCTTGGTTTGTTTTGTTTTGTAACCCAGTGATTAATACAGAGTACAGAACATGGCCTATAACAGGAGACACTTAGTTCATATCTTCTGACGTGAGTGGTAGACTCACACATAAAAGGCATAAGCCCTAATCCAAAGGGTTGATGATATTGAGAAAATAAAAACACATGAAACAGAAGCAAGCAATACAAAAAATAAAATTAACAAGCTTCCTTCTCAGAGTTCCAGTTTTAGTAACTGTATTTGGTCTCTAGTTCATTTTGAATTAATTGTTATATATAGTGAGCAACAGAGGTCAAATGAATTCCTTTGCATGTGGAAATCATTTGCCTATCACAATTTGATTAAAAGATTTTACCCATTGAATTTTCTTGGCACTCTGATTAAAATCAACTGACTATAAATTTAAAGGATTTATTTGTGGACTCTCTTCAATTCCACTAATCTGTAATATTTATCTTTATGCTAGTCCCACACTCTTGATTACTGTAGCTTGACTGTAAATTCTGAAATTGTTTTTTTCTTTTTTTAGACTGTTTTGGCTAGCTATTCTAATCATTTGAATTTCCGTATGAATTTTAGGATTAGCTAGAAACTTTCTACAAAGAAAGTTGAGATTTTGACAGAAAATGTGTTGAATCTATATCAACTTGGGGGCATTAACAATACTAATTCTTAATATTAATTCTTTAGATACATGAACATGGATTTTTCTAAGCAATGTTTTGTAGTTTCAAGAGTATAAGTTTTGTATTTTGTTAAAGTATTTTTCTTTCATGCCATTGTTAATGGAATTATTTAACTTGATTTTCATTGCTAGTAGGTAGCATTTTTTTTCCCTTATATCCTGCAACCTTGTTGAACTTGCTAATTAGTTCAAATAGATGTTTCTATAACTTTCTTAGGATTTTCTATATATAAGCAGATCACATTCCTAAATAAATTTACTTTTCTCTTTTCAATTAAGATGCCTTTTTTTCTTGTTCAAAACAATGTTTTATAGAAGTAGCAAGAGCACATTCTTGTTCCTGATCTCAGAGAAAGGTTTCAGTCTGTCATCAACATTCACTAAAATGTTAGATGTGAATTTTTCAGAGATGCTCTTTATCAGGCTGGGGAAGTTCTCTTCTATTCCTAGCCTGTTGAGTGTTTTTATTATAAAAGAATATTGGTTATTATCAGGTGCTTTTCTGCATCTACTGAGAAGACCTTCTGGTTTTTGTCTTTTATTCTAACAATATGGTAAATCACACTGACTGATATTCCTAGGTTGAGTCTCACCTAAAAAGAATTCCATTTGGTCATAGTTTAAAATTCTATATATATTATTGGATTCAATATATAAGTATTTTGTTAAAGAACGTCTGTACCTATATATAAATATGGAAATGGGTTGTAATTTTACTTTTCCTTTTTTTTTGTTATCAGGGTGATATGGGCCTCATATGAATAGGGAGGTTTATGAAAGATACACACACACACACCTGTATTACACACAAATGCATATTCTGGGTACTTATGTAAATCATTCTCATTTAAGAAAACATCAACTATAATGCTTTTGCTTCTAACTTTTCTTCTTGATTTATTAAATTTCATAGCTTATTACTGAATAGTAGATAAATAGCTTGTTGTTTCTAATATTACAACCTTGATGTGTCATATCAGGCACAGTACCTAAACAGATAAATATAGGACATGGTCAGCTTAGTACAGGAGAAAAATATAATAGACAAATGTGTTTTCTTTCTTATTTGTGAACAAGCAATATCTTTTGTAATGTGGCAGGGGAGTCTGTGACTGGAGTGAAGAAGGGATAGTGAGGGCAGCTTAGTGAAAAAAAAGTTGGAAATCTTGGTATTAATTCTATTTTAATAGTTAATGAAACTGAAGCACAGAAAAAAGCAAAAGACAGTTATTTCTTTTAAAAATCAGCTTTGTTGATACATAATTTACATGCAAAAAATTCATTAATTCCAAGAGTGCAGTCTCATGAGTTCTAACAAAGGCATATAATCCTGCAACCACCACTACAACCAAGAGTCATAATATTTCTATAACCCAAATAATGGAGGTTCCTCTGTAACCAATATTCTTCCCACACTCCTAAAGCCAGACAACTACTGATCACAGTCAACCACATATGCCATTGTGAGTTGTACTAAACTCATGATTTGATCTTCCTTCTAAAGTTGGGATATCACTATCATTTAAAAAATGACTCAACTAAATCTTCCAAGATTCTTAGTAAGTGGTAGGGATGGGTTCAAATTCTAATCTACCTAATTTCAACATTAAAAATTGAGTTTTCCTGTAAAAATACTTAATTTCTCGGCTTCCCTTACCAAAGTTTACTATCTGCCTACATATATTTGTGTAAACAAACCTACTGAACTGATTTGTGGCTTTCTCTTTTAAGGTGCCCCACAGACCATTACTTTCTATTGTCATTCTGACACAGACATCTAGCCTTCCTTATTCACTTGTGTTACTTTCCTGGTCTTGTCAGCATTTGAATTTGTGGACTCTGGTGTATTTTGTGAGACCAAGTTATGAATAGAGAAAAATGTAAGAAAGGATATAGAATAAGCCGAAAACACCGCTTACTCTACCCCCTCATCCTCACATTGCCATATAAGCAGGAAAAACAGAAATAATTACCTATTGACATACTTCTACCAAGTTTCATTTATTAAAGTATATATTACTTTTGTAACATAATTCATGTAGGAAGAATATTATGTATTGGAAGGCTACCTTCTGAAAATGAAATTCTGTACATCTGAAGATTTTCTTTTTAACATAATTTAAAAATGATTACACATCTACTTTTTTCTTAGTGCCCAAAATGAAATAAGATCGTTAATATAAACACTAAGACATATTTATTACCCTCTGCTATAACAAAAGGTCACTTTAAAAAAAAATGTTCGTATACATGAGACTCAATAATAAGACAATGTTGTGACTGTGACTTTCCCATTCTTGCTGACATCACTAATAATAATATGATGTGTATACACATCTTAAAGGAATAAATAGAAACATGTTGGCTTTTGCAATAACAACACAGATAAATTATCTTTAATGTATCAGATGGCAGAAAAACAGCCTTTAAAATTTTTAAATCAGTAACCATCTAATTTTTTTTTTAAGATTTATTTATTTATGCATACAAGCTGGGTGCAGGCCAGAGGTGTGAAGCGGTGAAGAGGGTTCACCAGAGACAGAGTGGGGAGCAGAATAGGCAGATCGGTCGAAATACACTGCTGAGGGGAGCAGCAGGGGAGGCTGGAGAGGTCTGGTGTGCCATGTGGGCATCTCCCCGGCCAGGCATCGAACTCGTGCCGCAGCTGCCGACAGCTCCACAGCGCTGCGTTTAACCCATTGCGCCATTAGGGAGGGCCAGAAACTATCTAATTTTTAAAGTATATTTCAAACAACAGTTAAGAGAGACAACTAAATGGTTAAAATCAGAGTCAATACCATTGTATACTTGTTTTTCTTGACATTAACCCTGTTTTCTTATTTTGCATCTAATACCTATATTGTGATCTTTTCTCTACATTATTTATGAGACAAAAAAGCACTTTGTTTTCTACTTCTACTATTACCTATGACTAGAAGACATGAAATTATGAATGGTATTTCACTGATAGGGAAGATTGCTCTTGAGTTAATCACAGGCTCTACAAGGCAGCCAAATACATAGTTAATTCTAAACCAGTTTGGGTCCTGGGACCGTTCATTAGCCCCTCTCTTTCTTCTCACTTCTCCGGTTCCTCGATCTGTTCTTGAGGCTATACTCCAGTCTTTCTCATGCATCAAAAGAAAACTTCTTGTTAGTACACCTCCCAATTTCTGCTATCCTATCTTGGTCTTTCCATTTCAGCTAAAGCTGCCTCAGTCTAGCACATTTCTGAAACAAGTGGCAAAGGTTAGCATTAAACACTTTCAACCTCAAAAATATCTACTTTGAATCAGTGCTCCAACAGTTGGAGAAAATCATACAACTATGAAGAACACTGTCACTATAAACTCATGGTTTCAAATCATCTGAATACTCAATAGTGGAATATAATCTTTTAACAAAGCCTTATTCAGGTCTACCTACCTGCCAATTCCCTCAAAAACTTTATCAGTCCTTCATGAGCCTCCAAACAACTTCTTTGACCAATCGTCTCAATAAATTATCGCCATTACCAACAATTCAGGGATCTTTCGGCATAGTAGCTTCTCCCTTCCTAGAAACTTTTTAGCATTTTGAAATTAAGTGTGAAATACCCTTTGCATAATTAACAATTTAGCTTCACACTGTAATTTGTTCATGGGGAAAGAAGAAAAAAGGAAAAGAATAGAGAAACATAAAGAGAAATTCAGACATTCTTTCATTAGTGAATAAAAGCAGAAAGTCTTGGGGGCAAAGAGATTTCAGATCCAATTGCTTACTTGGATTATAAGGGCTAAAGGGCTACTTTCTTTTTTTTTAATTCACTGTCCTTCCAAATGCAAAATATTTGGCAAATGGCTGCTCAAAGCTTTTCAGCAGCTTCAATCTTTAGAATGTAAAAGACTCTTCTTCACTGGCATTAACAATGTGTCATGGGTGAGAGGACACCCAGAAAAAAACACGATGTTTTTAACATTTTTGACCTTCAATGACTTCTGTGTTCTTAATAGCTTACAGTACAATAATCTTATAAATATATTTAAAGAATTATTTTTCCCTCTGAGAAAATGGCTAGCTTTTTAGTGAAGCTTATCTCATAATTTACTTACTCTTTCACAGAATCTTAAAATAGTGCCTTACACTATTTTATCCTATCAACCTGGCATTTTCTTATAGAAATAAAAATTGAGTATTTTCCTTTTTCAATAACAAAAAAAATTATTCAATGTAAATATAGCTATCCCTGTTATGTAGATACGTTATTTAATTATCTAGTATGTATTTGCTGCTATACTATGTACTTTGATAAACCTTAATTTACTTAATCATCAGAACAAATATTTGAGGTAGGTATTGTCTCCAGTTTACAATGAAGAAACTAGGTTTTTGAAATAGTAAATAACTTGCTCAAGGTGACATGGCTGAAAACTTGTATCCAAACCTAGGTCTGCCTTATTACAAAGATCATGCATTTAATTCCCTCAACTACATTTTCCAAAATATAAATGGCTCATATTTTAGATAATAATTTCACTGTTTACCAAACAGTTTTCTAATACATATTCTTTAATTTTAAAACACTCCCAGGAGGGGCTTCTCTGGTGGCATAGAGGTTAAATCTCAGCATTCTCATGCTATCACAGCTGCGGCCTCAGTTCGATTCCTGACCAGGGAGCTAACCTATATATGGCACAGCAGACCTCTCCTGTCTTACTACTCCCCACTCTATATCTGGTGAACCCTCTCACCTGCACCTTTGGCCTACACTCCAGTTTTCTATGCAAAAATAAATACATAAATCTTTAAAAAGACATAAAACAATCCTAGGAGTAATCAATAATCCCATCTTAAGACCTGGGAAGCTGAAACTCAAAACTGGCATGATAAATTTCATAGCTACTGAAGAACAGAATGAAGAATACCAGGGTCATCTGCTAATAAGACCAGATGATGTAGCTCAGTTCTTGATAAGATATTCCTCTGTTAACGATAGGCAGATGTATCCATAATGGGACAGGAGAAAGCCAGTATGTGCTTTCATTGATAAAAATTCTAAGAAATGAATGAATTTTAAGATAGTTCAGCAGTTGTTAAAAGCAATCCAGAAAAAAATACTGAAATCTACTATAGGTAGTATATGACGGGACCAGGATATAATGCAAAATGTATGAACGTTGACATAAAAAAAGTGTTGAGTTGTGACTCCTGTCTTTGCTATCCTTCTTTTTACTCTTTGTGAAGCATGCTAAAGTACAAGCCCACACCATTTAACTTCAATATGCATCTCTTAAAGATACAGACATGCGCTTACCTAACTACAACGTTACTACTTTAACAAAATTAATAGTTCTTAATATCATTTAATATATTCAGGCCATAATCAGATTTTCCTGGTTGTCTCAGAAATGTCTTTTTACAGTTGATTTATTTGAAGCAGAATCCGACAAAGTCTTTTACATTTTATTTGGCTGGTGTGTTTAAAGTCTTTCTTAACCTAGAGTGACACTTTCTTATTTCCCATACCACAGACTTGTTACAAAAACCAGATCAGTTGTCCTGTAAGAGGTCCATATTTTATGGTGTCACTTCCTTTTGATGTCACTTAACTTTGTTCATTTGGTTCAAGGTCAGCAAACTTTTTTTGTAAAAAAGCCAGATAGTAAATATTTTGGCTTTGTGGGTTATCCGGTCTCTGTTGCAACTACTCAACTCAGTCACTGTAGCATGAAAGCAGTCATAGACAATACTTAAACACGCGAGAGTGGCTGTGTTTCAACAAAACTAACAAAAATACAGGCAGCAGGCTGGATTTGGCTCAACGGCCACAGTTTGCCAACGCCTGCTGTAGAGGCCTGATACGATAGGAGTTGAACATTGTTGGCTGGGCTACTTCAGAGCTGGTTCTGTCTGCCTTAACATGCGTCACAGCAGGAGGCATGCACGAGCTGCTTGTCCTACTTTTAAGACTGATTGATCAATAGGTCCAGGCAGGTCAGCCTGATCCCTCCATTGTAAAGTCCCCATGTGACTGTCTAGTCTCATCTACTGATGATCAATGTTTGAATAAATTACTTCATTAGAGGTGACAACATAATTTTCTAATCTTTTAATTCTTTATACATCCATTAACTGAAAATTCTGCAAAGAACTTTCCCTCAACAAACACTGCTTATCCTGAAACACAGTTCATACAGAAAAAGGGAAGATAAATACTTAAATTGCAAAGGAAAGCAATAACTTTAATAAGGGATAACTGCTTATCTTTTTTTTTAAATGAATCTATTTTTAACTGAGGTAATATTGGGGTACCCCCATCAGGTAGTACTACCATAGTGGTAATTTCACTGATCAAAGTGGCACATAGTGCACCACCAACTTAACCATATTCCACCACCACAGACCACTGCGCTTCCTTTTCTCTTTGTTCTATTACTTCCCCCATCACCTCCCCCTTGGTGCTTCAGGTTTGTAAGCAGCAATCAAGGGTTAGTTTTTTTCAGCTTAATCTTTATCTGACTATTAATTTCCTTTATATTCCACATATTAGTGACACCATCCAGTATTTCTCTTTCTCCTGACTTATTTCACTTAATTGCTTATTTTCAGAGTCTGAAGTCAGTGCCCTACTTGTTACCGTTGGTATCCAGTAACTTGTCGTGGTGTGTGTTTCTCAATTACAAGCCTGTTATTATGAACCACGGAGTTTTTCTATAGACAGTGTATTTCAACTGTCTTCATTACTCCCTTTGATACTTAAGTTCTCTTGGTTTTATTCAGGGGGAGTCCCTTCACACTGGCCCTTTTGTCCATGTGGCATGACTCAGTAGTCTTTGAGTCTTTCCTCGCTTTATAATATAACAGAATGTCTCAGGCTCATCTTTTGTCTCTTCTGGCCTACTCTAGAATCAGTCATTGACACATGACGCTAGGATCCTTTCAATGAGGAGGGGTTTTTTAGGAACAATAAGGAGGGTTGTAATTGTAATCACTACCACTGTACTATTATTGCAACATTTCACTGATGAGCATATAAAACGATATATAATTGAAACCCCATGGACAGAAATTTAAAATAGTACATTCTTCCTGGAAAATAAACCCTGCCTATAATAGCATGGCCTTCAGAAATTATTTAACTTCTCTATGGTTAGTTTTCTATAAAACAAAGTCATAACAGGACCCACCATAGTTCTGGTATAAAGATTAAATTTATATATATATATATATATATACATATATATACACACATATATATGTATACACACACACACACACATATATATGATATTTAAAGCAATGAGTAGCATATGGTAAGCACCCAGTAAAAGCAAGGCATTATTTTTATTGAGAGCTTTATAACCCAACCTTTGATCCAATAATTGTTCTACACTTTATATAAGGAAAATAATTTCAAACTTAAGATAAAAAAGTGTGACAATTACAGTATTTATAAAGTGGACAAAACAGTAAATAATCTAACCTTCAAAATTAGGAAAACAGCATATGAAGAAAAGGTGATGTAGAAAAATGCTCAAGATATACACCAAGTAATGCCAATAAGCCCACTGGCCAAAGATTACAGTTTCTACGAGCTAAGTATGGGTGTTCATTTAATTGTCCCCAACCACATTTTCATTTTTATGCCTTTATTAAACATTTTGAATACGTATGTTTTAATTTTACACATTTACTAAGTATGTGGTATTTATTTACATTTCTCATTAAGTTAATTTTTGTTTCTAATGTTATTAGCCATCCAATCACTGTTTCTATAAATTATCTTTTGTCCATCTACTGAGGAGGGAAGAAAATTAACTTTTTTATGTTGGAAATATTTGCATAAGTTATTTAATAGCCCCACCACAATCCTTGAGGGTAGATAGCACAAAATCCAATAATCCAGCACCTTGCCACTTAGAATTCTCAATTAATGGCGAACCAAATGAATTCAGGAAACACTAATGACCTGGCATCTGTGGCTCATCTATCAGCACCACAAGCAGATGAGTTCTAGTAATGAATTAAAAAGAGCAAGTGTATCAGGAATTAATCAGTTTGTGTGTAAGTTGCATTCAGTTTAGGAAGGTTTCCAGGTAAAACCACAATGCAGTATTATAGTGTAGTGATGAAGAGCACAAATTCTAGAGGGGCCTCCCTGGTGGCGCAGCAGTTGAGCGCTGCGCTGTGGGGCTGTCGGCATTGGGCAGCGCGCAATGCGAGTTCGATGCCCAGCAGGGGAGAATCCCACATTACGTGGCAGACCTCTCCTGCCTCGCCTGCTGCTCCCCTCAGCAGTGTATTTCTGACCACCTGCCTGTTCTGCTCCCCACTGTCTCTGGTGAACCCTCTCACCGCCCCACGCCTCTGGCCTGTACCCCAGCTTGTATGCATAAATAAATAAATCTTAAAAAAAAAATTCTAGAGACTTTGGCTAAGATAATTCTATTTTTAAAGTTCTTTATCTGTAAAATGAAATTAATAGTACATAGGCTGATTGGGTTATTATAAGAAAATAGTATATAGGTTAATAGCGTTACTATAAATAAGAAGTGATTGGAAACTTTCTAATACATAGTAATTGTTACAGGTTAAGTTTATAAACAATCCCTCCTTGTCTCCTACAACTTCATATAGCATAACTTACTGTGCAACGGAAGAATTTAAATGATGTTTGCAGATGTGACAAGATGGCAGAATTTTCTAAAAATCAGAAGAATATATACACATATACACACAAAGAAAGCTGCTAAATAAACTAAGCAAGGTTGCAGGATACATTCCTACATCCTAGCAATGTACCACCTAAAAATCGAATTAACATTCTCAACCGTGAAAACCTGAAAGCTTTTCCACTAACATCTGGCACAGGCTATGATGTTTACTTTCACCACTACAAATCAATACACAGGATTGGAAGTGTTATTTAGAGCAATGAGGCAAGAGAATGATATAAAAGGATCCAAATTGGGAGAAAAGACATAAAACTATCATTATTTGCAGACATGATAATATACATAGAAAACCCTAAAGATGCCACTAAAAACTGAAACAACCAATCAGTTCAGCAAAGTGGTATGTTATAAAATCAATATACAAAAATCAACTGCCTTCTTGTAAGCAATGAGCTAGAAGAGGAAGAAATCGGGAAAATAATCTGATATACAATAGCTAGGAGTAAACAGAGGTGGGTAAAGGACCTATACTATGAAAACTACATTGCTAGAAGAAATAGAAAACACAAAGAAATAGAAAGATATTTCCTGCTCAAGAATTGGAATAATTAACATTGTCAAAATGGCTATCCTAACCAAAGATAAATATCCTAACCAATATAAAGATCAAGGCAATCCCTATGAGAGTTTCAATGGTATTTTTCAAAGATACAGAAAAAATATTAATGAAATTCACACAGACCCACAAAAGACCCCACATAGCATAGTAATTCTGACAAAAAAAGAATGGTAGCATCACATACTCAGACCAATGGAATAAAATCGAAAGCTCAGAAATAAATCCACACCTATAAGAGTAAATCTATGACAAAGGAGTGAAAAACGTACACTGGAGAATGGAAAGGCTCTTCAGGAAGTGGTGTTGGGAAAACTGGGCAGCTGCTTGCAAAAAAAATGAAACTAGATCACCACTGTGAGAGAAACTATTACTAAAACAAAAAGGTACTCTACTGAATGAGAAAATATTTTCGCACCATACGTCTGACAAGTGGCTGATACCCAAAATCTACAAAAACCCCATAAAAATCAAAAAAAGAAAGAGCCCAGTTAAAAAGTGGGCAGAAGAGTTAAACAGGCACTTCTCCACAGAAGACATACAGATGGCCAACAGGCCCAAGAAAAAAAATGCTAATCATCACTTATAATTAGGGAAATCAAATCAAAATCACAATGAGATACCACCTCACACCTATGAGAATGTTTCAAATCAAAAAGACCAGAAACTATTGTGTTGGCGAGGATGTGCAGAAAACAGTAACCACATACCCCGTTGGTGGGAATGTAGAATGGCTAAGTCCCTACAGAAAACAACACAGTTTTCTCAAAATATTAAAAATACATTTGCTTTGCAAATGTTTAGAATAAAAAAACAAGCTACAGATCTATATTTACGTATTTTTATACGTTAATTTATATAGAGGTGGAGATAAATATGTATATTTATAGAAATATAAAATTCTCAAAACACAACTGTGAAAAGAAATTAAAAACCGCTAACAGGCTTAAATAAATACTTCACCCAAGAGATATAAAGATGGCAAAAAAAAAAAGTACACAAAAAGATGTTGAACACTACTGACCATTAAGAAAAATGTAAATTCCAATCAGATGAGATAGTATTTCATACCTACTAGAATGACAAAAATAAAAAATATTAACAATACCAAGTATAATGCAGAAAAAAACAAAACTCATATGTTGCCAGTCAGGATCCAAACTGGTATAGTAACTCCAGAGACTCTCTTATAAAGTTAAGCATACATGTATGACCCAGCAATTCCTATCCTAGAGAAACAAAACATGTCCACACAAAAACCTGCAGAAGAATGTTCATAGCAGTTTTATAGCAGACCCAAACTTAAAACTCTTAACACTCTACAGCAGATACTGTTGGATATCCATACATTAGCACACTGATCAGTCCTACAAACTCCCATGCCACACTTGTGGATGATCTCAAAGACATTACATTGAATAAAAAAAGTCAGTTTCAAAGTTACAATTTCATTTATATGACATTCTCAAAAAGACAAAACTATAGTCATGAAATAGATGAGCGGTTAGCAAATGTTATGGCTGGGGAGAGGATGTACCTAGGAAGGGACAAAAGGAGAGTTTTTTCAGGTGATGTAGCCTGATTTTGGCAGTGACTACACAAAATCTATCTATGTGTTAACTTTTATAGAACTACATGTCCAAAGCAAGAAGAATCACTTTTACTGTGTAATTTAAAAACTTAAAAAAATAAACCATCAACTTAAAAGCTAAAAGACCAACAAGATAAATCAAAAACACAATTAAAAGAAAATAAAATGGAAAACACAGAAATCTGTAGATCATAAAACCAAGAGACAATTCTCTGAGAAAACCTAAGATAGAGAAACCTGTGATAAGCATGTTCAACAAAAGAACAGGTAGACAGTAAGAATAACAAAGGTAATCACAGATGTAGAAAGTATTTTTGAGAGCACATTACATATAACTTTAAGGAAAATATGGACATGCAAATAAAATTGGAATATTCTAGAAAAATAAAACTTAGTATGTCAACAAAATTAACTCAAAGAGGTAGAAATTGAAAAGACCTAAGAGTTACTCTCCCAAAGCATGAAATTGTTATATTTTCACGGTCAAGTTCTAACAAACCTTTAAGAAACTTAGCCTTAATTATTTTCAATTTTATTGCTGCCAGCCCTATCCTTACAGGTAACACACCCACATATATCAATCAAATCAAATACTTAGTCCTTCATTATAATGCATTTGAAAAAAGTAATGTGGCACTGAATCCTAATTAACTTATGCAACTTCACCTACATTCACTTGTATCTGAATACATTCACTTGTATTCATGTGCCCTCTAAATACAACCATTTTATCTGCTTCTCAAAAAAATCTACATACCAATACTGGAGAGAAAACTGGGTATTTTACACTTAACAGCATGTGGGTTAACTTCCTGGCCTGGGATCCAACTCCAACTAGAACTCATGCTGCTGTGGTTGCTGATAGCTTCATAGTGCTGAGACTTAACCCCTTGCGCCACCAGGGAGGCCCTGAAGGTTTTTTTTAAAGAACTGTATTTTGTATTTAGTTAAGTTCTGTTGACATCAGAACCTAAACACAGTGTAGTGATTCCACTCTAACATCAATAGTAGATTCTTCCTTAACTTCTAGTCCTTTGTGAATACTTAACCTCTAAGCCATAGTGAATACCCTTTAGTACAAGTAATCATGTTAGTGATACCATCAGGTCATGGTTTAAATAGTACTGGGATCACATTTTGGTTAGCTTTGTGACTGCTACCTTATAACTTACAACTTCTTTATAACCCAGTAAGTTTGGTTATAAAGTATCATCCTCAACATACTGGCAGTACCCAACTGATAAGACTACAGCAGCCTTGCCCCCTTGAGTTCAATCCTCATTTCCATTTACTTCTCATAGATCCTTTCTTCAGAAGCTAATTCTTTTATGGGACCAATTCATCTCACTTAAGTATTATTTAGTCCTTAGGTCCCATTCATAAGAAGAAATCCACTATTTATATGCTCATTTCTATTATCCTGCCTAGTGAAACAAAGTTAAACACACTAGGTATGAAAACATTTCTCCTGTCTGCACTTATCTGTACAAAGTTAATTGTTACTTTCATATTATAGTATCTATCCAGTTAATAATCACTCTTTATAAACACTCTTGTTAGAAGGCAAAACAACTACTAAACCATTAAGTAACATAAAATCTTTATACTCTTTCTGACTATGCAAATCAACATTAAAAAGGTTACAAGTATCTAAAAGAATGGATTAACAGATATGAAAATCAGGCAGGAGAAGAGGGGAAGTTAGTTTACAGGACAGAGAGAGAGAGAAAAGGATTGAGAGGAAGAAAGCTAGGATCGACTATAGACTGATCTCATAAATGCAAACTCTAAAAGATTATTAGCAAGTGATTTTCAACAGATTAAAAAATAATATATCATTAACAATTTGACATGTTAATTTTCCATAATTGCAATTTTCCATAAATGCAAAAATAGTTCAGTATCAGGAACCATATGAATGTGATTTACTCCACTCATGGATAAATGAATACATTTATTTAACAAGTACTGTCTAACATTATGCTCCACTCATGGATAAATGAATACATTTATATAACAAGTACTGTCTGACACTATGCTAGGTATGTTTTGTTCATATCGTTCTAGCCCTCATAAATATCTTACAAACCTTGGAAATGAAAGCACGCCTATGTGGAAAAAATTAAACACTCAATCTTAAAAAAAATCAATGTTAAGAATATAAGGAAATCTTCAATTTGATTAAGAAAGAAACCTATAGCAAATATCACACTTAAAAATTTTTAAAGGGGAGAGAGAAGTCAGGGTGGGGATACCATTAAAGACTTAACAGATATCAACAACTGTAGACCACAAACCTTATTTGATTCCTGATACAGTTTCTGAAAACTCATGTTTATATTTCATTCAGGGCTGGACATGGCTAGATATTTGATGATAACTAGAAATTGCTAATTTGTTAAGTGTGATAATGATACTGGGTTTAGGTATCTTTTAAAGTTCTTGCATCTTAAATACACACACTGAAATATTAGTCTATTATATAGATGGGATTTGCTTCAAAATTATTTGCATTTAGGAAGCGGGTAGAAGTTTACTTAAAACAAGGCTAGCCATACAATGGTCCTTTGTTGAAATGACATATTGGGTATATCTGGTTAATTACACTAGTGTCTCTACTTTTGAAGATGCTGAAATTTTCCAAAGTACAAAGTCTTAAAATTGTTCTTAAATCAAACAAAAGAAAAAAAACAAAGAAGAATAAAAACAAAAAGCAAGAAACTAGAGAAAATCTACCTTGTGGGGAAAAACATCTATGGATACTATTATTCAATACTGCTTTATTTTATAAAGTATTGTATTGCTCAGTAACTTTCAATGTGAAATCAAACAAAAAATGCATACATTTAAAGTATACAGTTTGAGGAATTGCCACCAAAAAAACACATTCTGTGTAACTATCACTTAGATCAAGAAATAGAAGACCTAGGGCAGCGTATCTCTATCACTATTCCACTCCTCTCCCAACACTCTTCTCTGCATTCTAACTTCTTAGATTATAACCAAAAAGTATCTATAATTTTGTGTCTGATTTTTTTTTTATTAACATGTGAAATTCACCCATTCTTTCTGGAGCAGTAGAGTCAGGTTTATTTTGGTTTTGCTGTTATTTTTCATTATCTTGTGGCAAATGATTCTCATAACATGTGGTCAGTGGACTCCTGGGAATGCCCAAGACTCTTAGTGAGTTTAAGAGTGCATCAATATGGCTTCAGATTCAATGATGCACTAAACTGCAGTTTACAAAACTACTACTGGTTGAATTCTGGTGTAGCATCAAAGACAACTGACATTTATGTAAAAAGACTATTAAAGTACTTTTCCCTTCACAAGTACATATCTATGTGAGGCCAGATTTTCTTCCTATACTTCAACCAAAACATGTCACAACAGACTGACTGCAGAAGCAGACATGAGAAATCAACTGTCTTCTATTAACTAGACATTGCAATAATTTACAAAAATGTAAAGCAATGCTATACTTTTTTTTTTTTTTGCTTTGGAAAATGTAGTTGTCATTTACATATTTTTAACATACGGTTCTTATTGTCACATGTAATGGATTTTTTTTTAAGATTTATTTATTTATGCATACAGCTGGGATACAGGCCAAAGGCGTGGGGCGGCAAGAGGGTTCACCAGAGACAGAGTGGGGAGCAGAACAGGCAGATCAGAAATACACTGCTGAGGGGAGCAGCGGGTGAGGCAGGAGAGGTCTGCTGTACCATGTGGGATTCTCCCCAGCTGGGCATCGAACTCGCATCTCAAGCTGCCTGACAGCTCCACAGCGCAGCGCTCAACCGCTGCGCCACCAGGGAGGCCCGTATAATGGATTTTTTTAAGTGTCATTTTAAATGAGCTAATATTTTAACAATTTCACAATTTTAATTTCTAGTATTATTTTAAAACTATATATTCCCCATAGAAAAGGCTCTTTGGATTCCTCAATAATTGTGGAGTCCTGAGATCTCCAAAATTGAGAACTGTTTCTGTACAGCCATTTCCTTATACTATTACAACATATTTATCCATTCTATTGCTGGTGGACATATGGGATCCTCTATTTGGGCCTGTAACAAATACAGATGCTATGAGTATCTGTACATGCTGTGAGTACTTGAGTACATGCTATGAGTATTCTTGCACATGTGTTTTGTGAGGCACATTATGTCCCCACCTCTGCTGAGTTTACAGCTAGGAGTAGAACTGCTAGATCACAGGGTATGTTTACAATCAGTTTGAATAGACACTGATTGTTTCCAAAGTGGCTATTAAGCATTTGAAGTGTGGTTAGTTATATTGAGATTGCCTAAAAGCATAAAATTTACAATGTATTTTGCACACTTATGAAAAACTGCAGACCATCTCATTAATAAATATTTGCAATTTATTACATGTCAGAATATTTTAGACATATCGGTTTAAATTTAAATACTAACACCTTTTCTTCTTCCTTTTTAATGTGGCAGTTAGAAAATTTTAAATTGTATAAATCACTTACATTTGATGCTTACAGTATTGAACACTGCTGCTCCAGGATAAACAGAAAGAATTAAAATAGGGAGATATCAATACTATAAGAACAGTCTGAGATGTTTATGAGAAGGGCACCTAGTTTTGAGGAGCCAGGGAAGACTTCCCAGAGGAGCTAACATCTAAATTTTATCTAAAGGACAGAGAGAAATTAGTCTAGTAAGGAACGAGGTGGAGGGAGAAAGCTAGACCCAGGCAGGAAGTACAGTATGTGCAAAGGCCAAGAGACCAGAGAGGAGTATGCAGGGACATGGTGGGGAGGAGGGAAGTGGCAAAGGGGAGTGACAAGAGCTAACAAAGGTAAAAACGAGCCAGATTACGAAGGGTCTGGTGAGTAATATTTTATATTTTAAAAATAGGGAACTACAGTAGGTTTTAAGCAAGAAAGTTATAAACCATATCTGTACTTTAGAAAAGTCACTCCGGCTACTGCTATGTGTGATATGACTGAAACTGTGTAAGACTAGAGTCAAGACTGGTTGGGGACCAGTCTCGGTCTTGAAGACAAAAAAAAGAATGGGCCTATATAAGAAGAGAACAGCAGTGAAAAGAAGTGAACCTCAGACTAAATCATCACTGTCAAAGTTTCTGTTTTTCTAATAATCCCTACCTCATAGGGTTATTTTAAAGATTGAAGCAAGGTATTTCTTTCGTGAAAGGTGTCCTGTATTCTAACTTTCTGTGAAAGGCTTTAGAGTGACTACAACAGGCAATAGTGATTTTAAGAAGCTGTGCTCTATTTCAGAGAATACAAGGTACAGAGATTAGTCTTTTCTTCCAATTTACTTACTAAAAACCTAAAAATATGCTTTAACAAAGTCAGACAATAAGAGTCTACTCTGGTATTTGAGAGGTAAATCCTAACCACTAAACATTCTACTGTGCTACATTTAATCTCAATATTAAATAAAGCTAACACCATTTCCCATGTCTCTAAAAACTGAAATGTAAGTGAATCAGAAGTAGGTATCAAGTTACTCTCATTCAATGGTAAGGACATGAGTGTGAGACAATTTTATTTCTTCACCAAACTGATAGTACGACAGAGAGTTATCAAATATTTAACAGAAAACAAGAAAACTGTTCAGTCAGCTTCATTTAATTTGAAGTTTGGGACTTTCTAAAGTTACATCATCTGTTAATAAACTATACAATTTAGAGGGGTAAGGTCACTTTGTTTTCCAAAAATTTCTGAATTTCTCTTATGTACCCATGCCTTCTTGACTTTTCTAAAATATAAGGCAATTTTAATTGATCACTTAGTATAAAGAATTCAACTTGGGCAAAAGAGTACTTGAAATCTAACATTGTCCCACTCTTCTCACTTGAAATACTTTTTAAGACACTGTATAAAATTATGTTCTCTTCTTTTCACACTGGCAAAATTGACATTCTTTAGAACTGAGTTCTCCACAGAATTCTTAAACCTCTCCCCTTGTAACTTAAATCCTCACCCCTTCTTGTCAAGAGTTGCACAATCATTCCCGTTGTGCATCCTTGCACTGAATGTTCTTAGCCTTCTCTTCTCTAAATAACAGAAACTGAACTTCCTAAGGGTCTAGCCTGTTTACTGAAAGAGAAAACAGGAAAGATAAATCATCCCTCTCATCCCTCCTCTTCACTCTCATCTGATAATCTCAAATCATATTACTTTTAAGGACTCTCCATTTTTCCACCTCCAAGCCCTCAGACTTACGTGTACTTGCACCAGTATTTTTCTCCTTCCCTCTCGTAACAAAAGAAGTAGCTCTCTTTTCCCATTCATAAGGACAATCCATACTCTTCTGTCTATATCCACTTGCATCTTTGCCCAAGCTCCTGTATGTCTCACCTGGACTAACCATCAAAACCTCCCAACTGATAATCTCATCTTTATTAATTATGCTGCTCTATAACAATACGACCGATTCTGGGTCTTTCACTTATTGTTTCCACGTTCAAGGTCTTATAAAGGTCCCCTCGACAAAGAAGTATTCTTTTAATGACTGCTATTTATTATCTGTCCTTTGTTTCTGTTTAATCATTTATTACAATTTATTCATAGACTGATAAACTCCATAAGGGCAGAAACTATGCCAATCAGGTTGTTGTACCTCACACAGTGTCAGGTACACACAAATGTTCAACTAATATTTGCTAAATGAATAAATGAGTGAAGAGAAAAACAGGATAAGATTGTGACCCCAGCTCTTCTTCTTCCTGGTAGTTTTATTTTAGACAAGTCAGAACTGAGCTTTAATTTGCTTTTTCTATGAAATAGGATTTGAGACACACTAAAAATCAACGTCAATAAAGATCAAGCATAGTACATGAAATTTAATAAATGTTATAAACTTAATTTAACAAAGGGTAGTTTCTTTCCTTACATAGTTTAGACAGTGAGAATCCCCTAAGTTAATTCAGTATTTAAAATATATATGTATGTATGTATATATGTATCTAGATCAGCATATACATGTATTATTATGTCTACTTAAAAAGACTGATGACATACATCTGATATTAGTAGACAGATATATTAGTAATTTAGTATACTAATTTAGCATTTTAGTAAATTTAGTCTATTTTAGTAATTTAGTATAACTAATTTAGTATACTATATTTAGTATGATTCAGTAATTTAGTATACTAGTATATATTAGTAACTTCTATTTGCAGATTCTAATCTATACTTTAGAAAATGGGAATAAACAATGCAATCTATTACTAACCCATCTTAAAAAACAGTTGAGAAGCAAAGAGAAGAAACAAAAAAAAGTTAGCCTTAGAAATTAGACATCATTAATTCAACTTCAATTCCTAAGTTTGGATCAACCTTCATTTACCTATGCAGACTTACTGCATGAATAGGATTAATACTCAGTATAAAATTCTGAAGTAAGAACACGTTCTATTTGCCGACATTTACACGAATCTTACCTATATTAAATGTATTTACCTCATTTTTACCTTTAGTTCTTTAATCACTGATCATTGATCACTGATAAAATGTATAAAAAAACAAAACATGAAAATACTTCGTATCAGAAACACAGCAAGGTCCCACATTTCCTGATAAGCTTTAAATTTTCTGACCATATAAGTCTTTTCTTTACCAAACATTTTCTTTAACTGCTGCTCACTTTTCAGTTTCACATTACTTTAATGTTTTCTTCAGAGAGTTTACTTTCTAGGAATCTTCTAAGTCACTTAGCATACATAATTCAAATCTCCTCCATACTCTTCCTGGAACTTAGCAAGGCCTCTGAAAGTGGTCATTTAACACTTTTTGCCTGATAACCACCCAGACTTTGTGGAACATGCTGTATAATTTTATATTCTCCCTAGGATATGAATATAATTTAGATTTGAAATCCTTCGTAGGGTTTATGTTAAGCAATTAATTCAGTTTTATTCAACACATTTTATGTAATCAAGCTTGACTTTTGTAGAAGTAACTGGATTTTTTTTCTCATGTTCCATTTATTTCTACGATCTTTCTAAAATTGGAACTTCTAGTTTATCCTTAAACTGGAAATTCATAAAATGTTGTTGAATGTTCCCTGAAATTCATGGGAAAAGAGTATAAAAATAGTATTTTATGCTACCACAGTATCTACAACAGTGCCGTGTACAGCAAAGACTTTTGGCTCTAATAAGCTGACAACCAGTTTAGAGTTGAATGTTATCACAGGTCAGTCAGTGTATGTGGGAAAGTGTTCTCATTGCTACCAAATGCTCTGGCAGCAAGTAACCAAAAACTAACCATCTGCAGCTACCCAAGGCTATTATAAAATAACACACAAATGCAACATTCTAAACTACATTTTAAGGTCTCATCTAGGGCTGGGTTTTTTCAATTACGGATTGCAATCTATTAGTGGGTTCAAAATTAATGAGTCCACACCAGCAAGTGAAGGAAGAGTGAGAGAAGGGAGGATAAATAGTCTAGAAAATATGAGTCTATCACCAAGTAGTAAGGGTATTATTTCTTGTCTTGTATAACTTTTGTTCTTTAGGGTGAGAACAATGTAAAATGCATTTAAGAGTAGGTTTGAGCATTAAACAAGTTAGAAAATACTGATGTAGGATACAAACAGATGTGGGAAAGGGTAAGTATGGAACTGTTTCAATTACTAAATTAAGATGGGGAACCGAACAAGACTTACCGTTTCTACTGACCAAGAGACAATTTTAGAACCCTGGGTACATTTGTAAAACCCACGCATGTGAGCTATGAAGAGGTACCTTCTGCTCTTACAGTAAGCCTAAAGCAATGCCCAGCAAAGCTCATAGTTGTCCCCTCTAATGTTCTTATCCCTTCAAATTTCCAAAGGTGGAAGTCAATCTTTACTTTTTCCTAACTCTCATCACCATTCAATGGAGTTAAAACACAACAGTTCCTAAAAGATAATTGTCTTTGAACAACTACTTCTAGAAAACATTAACTGTATTCCATAACACAATTTTGAGTTTCAAATAAAGAGTTTGTGTTCAGGAAAGTAACTTAGAAGGACAATATTAACTCCATTCCACCAAAAATGATCATACTTACATAGTGAGCTAAAATAGCTGTGTGAAAGAAAAAAAACAGCAAAATAAGCACAGATTTTTTAAAGGTCTATTTTGTTTCAAAGATTCAAGGCATATCTTGGAGCCATTCAATATGGCACCTAATATGTAAGTCATTTTGTCAGTATTGGAATTGCCTACTTATTAGGCAATCAACCTGCTTTTCTTCATTGTATCTATGCTGAGTTACTCTGAACACTCAGTTGTTTTAGCAAAGTTTTCCAATTATTTTTGAAGTCATTAAAAAAAAAAACTTTTGTTGTGTCAAGGGCAGTTTCATAAATTACAACTAACATTTGTTCTAAGAGGTTCAAGGGGATGAGTATTTCTCAGGATGCAGTCACTGCTCATTATAACTAATGCATATTCAGGTTCAACAGACCCACTATTTTTATAGTCTTTTTTCTCTAATATAAATCTACACATGATTGGAGAGACAGAAGAGGACAGAAAGTGCAGCTATAAAGAGAATTTCTCCAATTGCAGGGCAAAAGGTTCCTTTAATCTCCGGTCATATAGTTTAATGTTTTGCCTGGCTCACAACCTTCTTTTTCTCTACACTTTGAAATTTGCTGTGGCTTGAGACATCAACTCTTGACATAATCACTTGCTAGTTTCATAATTTAATCCCACAGCCGGAAAATGGGGTGCCAGTCTTTGATCACTAATAATTCCTCATTAAACACAAATTTCAAAAACATAAATCTCTGATAAAACTGCCACCACAGAGTTGTTTTGTGTATAAGTACAAAAGAATGCACTAAGACAAATTACAGGGTTCATAGCCTCTTATCCCTAGAGGCAAAAAGACATTTAGTTCAATACTAATGACACAGGTTTTAATGAAAGAAGAGCTAAAAGAACCCTTTTATTTATCCATTCTGATCAGACATCACTAAAATTCAATTTTGATTATAGTAGAAGACAAAGCTGTACACTCCTAACCACCTAGATTAAAGATGCCTCTCACTTTCTTCTCTCTCCTGGGTCATTACAACAAACCTGGGACAGAACTACACCTACCTTCAGGCTAGAAGAAACAACATAATAGCTTATTGATCTCTGGTGCAGACCCAAACCCACAAGTCATCAGGCAAGTAGGGATCAAGCAACTAACAATCAAAAGTCAACCACTGGGTTTTCTGGTCACACACAAGTACACCATTGGCAATTACCACATGAAATTTGAACCAGCCCCCCTACATACACACACCCAACCCTCAGCCAACAAACAAACATGCAAAAAATATGGTACATATTAATCATGTCAGGAAGCAATGCATTCTGAATCACACCAAAACAACCACTTCTTGGCTGTCAGTAAATGTTAACTTAACTAAATTCTTCATTTAGTGTAATCTCTCAAGTTTTCAAAATTACCATCAAGTTCAAGTCCACAGATAAATGTTTGTAAAAGAGAGATACTTGTTCATGAATTTACACGCTGAATGAACTCCAGTAGAACTAGTGTATGTGGCAAATGACTTCCACTTTTTGTAAGTAAAACCTACCAAAGAATGGTAACTACTAGTTATTTTCATCTGACGAAATCAAAACACTCCAAAAATAAAGGTTAAATGTGTTCCCTGAAAAGACCTATTCAACGTGCTTAACTGACAAACTAAGAACGGTGACGCCAGAAGTGGAACTCAAATCTCTCAAGCAATGAATGTTCGTTCCAATTAATTCCATTTAGCTCTTGCTCTGCCCAAGCGCAAAGCTTAGTCTTCACACAAAGTCTTCAGCCTCCTCTTAACCTCAAAGGAATATATTATGTACACAATGCAATCCAGAGACGGAATAAAGCAACGGCGACCACATTAGCGGACAATGACGGATGAAATGACAAATGAACTAGGAGTCGGGCAGCCAAAGTACGTCCTAAAAGGGAGAGACTGAGGTGGGGCTGGAAACTATTTTCTGGCCTTCTCCTGCCCGGAGCTCCCGGGAAAGGTACAGGACCCTGCACGCCCGGGATCTACAGAGCGTCGGGGCCCCCGGGGTGCAGCGATGGGAAAAAAGCGGCGGACAGCTTTCTCAGGAAGTGGGGGACTTGTGGGAATCTCGCTGGGGTGAGAACTTCTTGACCCCGAAGGGTCGGGGTGGCTAGACCGTCCCAGCAGCGGCGGGGGCGACCTCCCTTCTCTCTCTCCAGTCATACATCTTTGTGAGCGTGGATTGTGCGAGGGGCTCGGAGTCCTCGAGGAGCTGGCCGCGGGAGCCCTCCGTCCAGGTAGGGAAGTCCAACCGCCACCCCTTCGCTTCCCGCCCCCCGGTCCCTCCGACCGGCCCAGCCCTCTCCAACACCCCGGTCTGGGGGTGGGCGAGTGGACCAGAGCATCTCTGTAAGGGGATACCCCCTCCGCCGCATCCGCCCCTCGCCGGGTCTTTGTCCCGCCAGCGTCCGGGTCTCTCCCGGTCCTCCCCCGGCACCCCTGCCCTGGAGGCCTTGGGGCCCGGGGTCGCCCCAGCTTTGTTCGGTCAGCGAGGCGCGGGGACGCGGACACTTACCGTACACTCCGGCGAGAAAAAGCAAGACCAACGCAGACCTCCACCGCGGGGACTCTTTTGTGCTCCAGCGACGGGCCATAACCACAGCAGATGGAGGGAGCGAGGAGATGGAGGAGGAGGAGGAGGAGGAGGAGCTGGGGCCAGACGCCGCCGCCGCCGAGCCCCCGGCTGCTCCCTGAGATCTCCGCGGCGGCGGGAGGGGGGGGGAGGGGCCGGCGTCGCCACCGCCCGCGCGCGTTCCCACCTTCCTCCCTCTGGCCCTCCCTCAGCCGCGCTCCCGCTCCGCCCCGGGTAGTGCGAGAGCCCCGCGCCAGGGAGCCCTCCGGGGGTAGTGGCGGAGTACGCGCGCGGGCGCGAGGCGAGCGGGCGACGGAGGCGCGACTCCGGTCTAGCGTCGCACGGGCTTGCGGGCGCCGCCTCCCGCCAGACAGAGAGCGAGCTAGCACCCGCGCTCATCCGTGCGCTCGGCAATCCCCAGGCCCGCCTGCCTTGGTTCCCGCCCCGCGCTCCCTCGGACTTTCCCAGTCTCGGAGCCGGTTTCCTGGCGACCAGAGTCGGGGGAGCGAGGCAGTGCCAATCGATGAGCGAGCGCGCGAACGGTGCCTGCTCAGGGTTCCCCGGGTTGGGGAGACCCGACCGCTGCGGAGCCGCCCCGCAATCCTAGGTCTCGGTGCTGCCCCACGTTGGGCGTGAGGGCGACTTGGGAGGCTGAAAGTGGCTGCGGGAACGGGGGATGGGAGGTGAAGAGTAGCGTGGTCGGAGGCTGGGAACTTGGAAGTTCTTCACCCTACCCCTCCATGCCTCGGCTTAATACAGGCGCAGAGCGGGCGGTTGTGAGGGTTAGTGTGGCGGGCCTCGGCTCGCGCGGACGCCTGCTGGGCGCTGGGGCCGACGCTCACGCTCGGGGCGCCCAGCCCGAATCCCGCCGGCAGGGTGCCGCGCTCTTCCAGTGTGGCGGGGGAGGCCCCTGGCAGTTTGACTTCGAGCGGGGGTGGGCTTGGAACTGGGCGGCGCTGTTCGGCAGGGGCGGGCCTTAGGGGTGGGGAAACGGAAGGGGATTCACTCAGCACTCTCCAATTTTCCTAAACCACTCCCACCCACCCCCAAGTGTGAGCCCTCCTCCACTTAGATCTTAGTAGCACTTTCTAAATACACTTGTAGTGACATTGACACTTAAGACCTCCCGCCCTATGTTTTTAAAGTGTTTTTCTACGGGTCTTACCTCCCTTACTAGATTTATCCCTGGCCTTTAACGCACTCTCCCGGCTATTCATTGAAGACCTACAGTGCACTGTATTGTCTTACTGATAGACTCTTTGTAATCTTTAACAAGCTAGTGATATAAATATTATTACTCACATTTTATAGATACGAAAATAAGTCTCAGGGAGGTTAAATTACCTAAAACGATATTGCAAATAAACTGTTTGAAGCAGTTTTTCCCATTCCAAATTCAAGATTCTTTCCCCTATACCACAGCATATATTACACAAAAGCTTAGTGCGCAGTAGGTAAACGTTAAAATTTTATGACACACTTTTTTGAAGATACCTTTAGTTTCCCCTCTGCCCCCTACTGATTTTGTCCTCTTTAACATTTTTTTCCCAGGAAATGGTAATCCAAAAGATAAAAATGTTTTAACAAAAATGGCAAAATTCAGTAATTAACAATCTTGTATCATCTGACCCACTCCAAAACTCCAAAAATGTTTTCCACTCTCAATGGAGGAAAAAAAACAGTTTCAGTGTTCTTCACACACACAAAGCCCTGCAATCGTTTTTCCTGGCTTTGAGATTCTAGACTCCACTTGTTTGTTTCTTGAGATCTCTTTCTGTAAATTGTGCTCCAGGATGACTGTGTTTAGAGCAGGCCATTGCAAAATGAAAAGAGACTGAATTGGATTTGTCCTCCTTCACAGACAAAACACCCAGTGTGATCCATCATCAGTCCCTTGACTGATGCAGTCACACCCTTCCCACCGGTCTTCTCAGAAGTACCAGATTCTCAAACTTTTTGGTCTCAGGGTCCCTTTACAAAAATCTAAAATTTACTGCAGTCTCCTAAAAGCTTTTGTTTATGTGAACCATATCTATTAATACTTAACATTCAGAAATAAAACAAAAATGTTGAATGTTTGTAAATTCATTTTAAATAAAAAATGCATTGCAAATTAACTGTATTTTCCAAAACAAACAAAAAAAATGTAGTGAGAAGTATGGTATTGTTTCCATCTTTGTAAATCTCCTTAATGTGTGACTTAATAGAAGACAGCTGGATTCTCATATCTGCTTCTGCAGCCAATCTGTTGCAATATGTTGTTTTGGTTGAAGTATATGAAGAAAATTAAGACACACACACACACACATATATATATATAATTGGCAAATGGACCACCTCCTATACTTCCCCACAGTCGTCACATAAAACTCAGAGAACTAACTGTTGATGTAGCTGTCTATCTTAATGCCTTTAAAACACAAGTATTTTTTTTCCTCCTTGCAAAGAATCTAATAAATATTAATTGTAAGGTATTAGCAGCTGAGCGCTTCAATGTTCACCAACCAAGGATATTTATGTTTCATGAGAGAACATTTTTATTTATACAAAATCTAATTCTAGTAGAATATCAGACATTGGTAAACAATACAGCACAGAATAGATATTCCACATCATCTTTTTTCTTACCTTATCTGTCTAGCTAGCTACCTAGATGTCTACTTCTAGACTTGTATATCAAATAAGTCATATATGAGAAAATGCTTAGAAATCTATAAAAACTATATAAAGTGATCAGTATTGGTAGCAGTTCTATTGCAATTGCCCTGTTGATTTAACTTGACCAGCGTTCTGTACCCTACAACATATAAAGCATGCCCTTAAGACTAACATGGTTCTTGATTTGCACCCCTCAGTCCATAGATATGTTTCGAGGAGTCTGTTAAGCCTTCTGAAATTGTATGAAAATTTTGTGTTCATGTGCTTTTATAAGCAGAAGATCTGTTATTTTCAGCAGAACCTTCAAGGACTTTGCCAATCTTTTTCAAAAAGTTTAAGAAAAACAGGCAACTGTTTGAGTTACTTCTGCATTCTTTTTTCAAATGGTTCTCAAACTCCTCAAGTACTTGCATTTGGAAGGAAGAAGTACCTGGACTGTTTCTTTTTCCTTTGACATCTGAAAAAAGTCACAGTCTATGGAAACATGCCCTTAAATAATTCTTCCGTTTTGATTTTAGACTTCTTTTTTCCTTCTGGTTTGGTTATCACCACATCAAGCATTTCATATTCAGTTTTGTTGCCAATATAAATTCATTGCTTTCCATTGTAGATGTTGTTCCCTTTAGTGGCATTTGAGAATCTCATCAACACAGTGAAGTTAGACTGGGAATTTCAGTCTACCATTCTAAGCATCGTCTTTTATTGGGAAGAAAATTGATGACAGTGGTTTTTCTACTTGGCATGCAGCCTGGCAAAGCTAAATCTTTAACTCCCCGTCAAGAGAATATCATATTTAAAAGAGAAAAACAAATTTGATAAATACATACAACTAATTAAATGGGGGAGAAGAAAATTTTAATTGAAGTTAAATAAATATCTTTATATGAGCGAATTGTAATTTCCACTGGAGTTGAATTATATAGGGTAACAAATGAGATCCATCTATCAAGGCAACCTCTATAAACAGTTCCCTAGTACATGTACTGTGGTTATTATTTATTATGCTGTGTGTTTTGACAGCATACCTAGTACTGTACCAACTAGTCAAAAACACAATTCTAGCTCTGAAAACAGCCCAATGAACACATTTAATTTTGCCCTCATAAGCTCAATTTCTTAATTGCAAAACCCAACAGTAGCGCATGCATGAAATTACGGTGTTAGTAGTATCTATCTCTTGTAGACATACGAAACAGTTGCCCCTACCGAGAAAAAAGGAAAAGGGGGAATTAGCTATAGTCATTGATATTTATAAAGAGATACTCTGAGCATTCTGTCATTTCATTTAATAACAGGTTTTAAAATGCACATAATTATTTTTTAATTTCTTTCCCTGACTGAGAATATGGACTAAAAATGCTTGTAGCCTGGAATCTTATCCCATATGAATCCCCCAGAAATGAACCAGGCAACTATGATGGCAACTCAGTGGTTCTTTGTAGGGAAATACTGCTAATTCCAGGCACATATAACTTATTTGTTAATTGCCCAAGTCCAAAAAGAATTTGAAGTTTCCCAGTGTATTTGGTAATAAGATATACTCTAGCTATTAAAAGTACAGGTCTTAATAGAGCTGAGTCTGACCTAGGTAGTTAACCTTGCTCAGGTAACCTAATCTTTTGTACCTCATATTCCTACCTATAAAATGGGGGAAATGTGGGTCTCGTTATCTACATCCCTTAAATAAGATAATAATTGCTAATATGTTCTTTTATGGCAGTAGTAATTATTATCCCCATTTTTGAATGGGGATATTATCCCCATTTTGAATAGGCACAGAAATGTTCAGTAATTTTCTCAAGGTCACCTAGATAACAAAAGGTCAGCACTTAAACTCAAGCAGTCTAACTCTAGGGTATGTATTCTTGCTCATTCTACCATATTGTATGAGAAATACTTAATACAATGTCAGATACTTAGTAGGTACTCAATAAATGGCAGCTGCTGTGATTAAACACATTAATGACATAAGCAAAACAGGTCTTATTCTCTCAGATTAAAAATAATGATTCTCTGTCTTGTTTCTTAGAAGTAACTGATACTTCCTTGCATTCAGTTTAAGTTAAACTCCTTTGGATTACTTTTTAAAAAGGAAAGTCCATATTTTAAAGTTCTCAATTTTGTAAAACATCAAGTGAGTTAAATGAGCATAAGTCTGCCCTTTTGCTGCTTGCACTAATTTTTTTTCAGTGACCTTGTAGTCGTTATTTATAGCTGCCTTTGAAGATCAGAGAACCTTAGGTTGCTTACTGTCCTAATCTTCAGAAAAGATCTATGGCAGATTTTTCTGATCCCAAAGAATACATCAAATCATATGAAACTGCTCAGTTATCTGCCCATAAAAACAGAGGTCATTTCTACTAAAGAATAGATTACTCCAGCCTCATCATGAAAAGAATATTCTCCTTGGAAATACCCAGGCGGGTTTGCATTTTGAATATGTACCAGCTGTGATGGAAAAGAACTGTCTAATCCTTTCAATTCCTGCAGTCCACTGCCTCACTTGCACAGCAGGGGACATGAAAGAAATAGTGTCAGAAAGTATTTCGATATAAAAATCATATTCTCATATGCAATAAAATGAATTAAGTAACTTTATAAAAAGTTGAGCACATCAGCATTTGTCAGTTGGTTCTAGTCACCAGGGCACTTGACTCCAGTCACTACAACTTTTTTCCTTGTTATTACTGGCTCTATTTCAGTGCAGACTCCTGAGACAGAAACACCAAGTCAGAAAACCTCATATATACAAAATTTCATGAGCTACTTTAGCCCTTTAAATTAATGGCAATTAATGGCAAGAGGCAGGTAGAGACCTCGCTATAGGAAAGCTGCTTCAGCCAGCTCATAAAGGAGAAAAAGGGCACAGGCCCCAAGCAGCTATGCTGACTGTGCTCTCTCTGGATTAGATTCCCAACAGTGCTAGCTAAGCTTCAGTACTCCAGGGAGCAGAATGTGTGGAAACGAGGCTCCCTGGGATATTTTGCCCTTTTTTTTCATTACCTCACATGGACAGAGCAGAGAGCCTGGCACTGGCCATGCACACCTATTCTTTCTCACTCCCTTCCTCTCTTACTTTTCAGTGGATGATGCCTTCCAAGACATTCACTCTCAGTGTTGCCCACCCTGACCAGAGAGTGGACCTAGTCCATTAAGAGACTCCTTCTCATGCAGATTTCAGCCCTTTTCTGTCAAGCAAGAGGTACTGTCATTAACTCAGAAAAACGTATGTTAAGATTGAGATATGGTCCAATCTCTGGAGTATTCTGAATTCACCAACCCCATCTGTGGCCAAGGACCGCTCTCGGAGAGCCGCCATATTTGAATTATCTCATCCTCACTGTGGCAGGGATATAAAGAAACGGAGGAGAGAAAGCTCCAGTGAGACAAGGACTTCGGTCTGTTCTGTTTACTATTGTATGCTTGGCACGTAGAAGAGGGCCCATCACCCAGTAGATGCTCACTAAACATTTGTTGAGTGAATGAATAAAGGATTTCAAAGATTAAATAGATCCCTGGGGGGAAGGAGAATTAAAGCTGCCAGGATACCAGAGAAGAGAGGACTCTCATTGTCCTCACGTCAGTGCTCAGGTGGCCTTCAGAGAAGGCTGCTTGCTCTGGAGCCCAGGCCTAAGTGAGTGAACCACTAATGCTTGGTCTCCTAGGAAGAGCCCATAAACCTCACCACAAGATGAGCCCATATAAACTTGAGCCTGCTATTCAAGATATTGCTTAAGGAGGCATTGAAGCCACAGTTTTCTGCAGTTTTATTGCACAGGTGTAATATTGTCAAATTGCCATTGGTTAAATGAACTTTCTTTGGCCTCAGCTGGGCCTACTTGATCTGTAACTTGGGCATTGCCTAATGTTTTGAAAATTAAAATAGAACCTTAAAGGGGGGCAATAAACAGGGCAAAACAGGGGAGGGAAGAACACAAGGGAATATGGTGATACTTCACAGGTGATCAGATGGCAGGAGAACTAAGAGAAGTATAATGATGTAAGAAAAAAATTAACAAAAAAAATTTTTTTGAATAAAATAGAACCTTTGTTTGCTACCCTACCATAAACCCTTTCAAAAGGAGACTTTTGCAAATGTTCTTCAGAAAGCTGTGGACCAACACCTTGTTTCAGGTGTGCAGGGAGATTGCAATTCTATTATCTGTGAAGCGAAGCTGCTCCTTAGCATTGGCCTGAGAGAGGGTGAGATCAACACCCAGTGTAAAGTCAGAGTCAGAGCACAGAGAAGGAAACACAGATGGACAGCCCTCTAGCACGAACTGAAGCTTTGTTCAATGTATTATGAATTTCTGGTTTACTAGTCACTTCATATTAAAATGTAAGTATGAAAAGCACCTTCCAGTTCCCATATTCCAAAGTGAATTACCCTTATTATCATTTGCTATCGTCAATGTTGTCTTCTCTCCATTAACATATATTTGCTAAAGTTGGTTTTTCAGCAAAATAAAATCAGTTCTCTAAAAATTAACTAGAATATTGTCAGGCTTTTTAGTAATAATTCATTTTAAATTTTTGAAGACGTGTAATGGGCTAAAGTGGTAAAATGTAGTTCACATTGTTTTATTCAGTCACTTAATGGTGGGGGTTCTACTCTGTTGGGCTAGTCATTGTGGATACAAAGTAGAAACAGATATATCAAGAAATATAAGCAAGACTCATTCATTTGACATATGTTCATAGAACACCTGCTACATGTCAGTCATTTTGCTAGAGCAGCACTGCTCAGTGAACAAGCATAATACCTGCTTTAGTAGAGGTACATGCACATAAGATACATTAGAACCACAGGGGAGTATTAGAGAAATATTCACACAGGAAAGCCCCTTGATCTAAAAACGAAGCCTGCATAGGAGATGAATAAAGAAAGTAAGTATGCAAGGGGTGTGGGAAAAGCATTTTAAGCAAAAGAAGATGTTCTTAGAAGTGGACTGGGGGCCTCCCTGGTGGTGCAGCTGTTAAGTGCTGCGCTGTTGGCAGCGCCGACGCAAGTTCGACACCCGGCCCAGGAGATTCCCACATGGCGAGGCAGACCTCTCTTGCCTCGCCCGCTGCTCCCCTCAGCAGTGTATTTCAGTCACTCTGCCTGTTCTGCTCCCCACTCTGTCTCTGGTGAACCCTCTCGCTGCTCCATTCCTCTGGTCTGTACCCCAGCTTGTATGCATAAATAAATAAATCTTAAAAAAAAAAACAAGAAGTGGACTAGGAGAGGAGAATAGGGTATGTGCTGGGAATGTAATGTGTGTGTGTGTGTGTGTGTGTGTGTGTGTGTGTGTGTGTGTGTGTGTGCCGGTACATGCTTTGGAGATAAGGTATAAATAAACATGATTGTATGTATTACCTAATAAAATACAAAAAATAAAGGGTTTTAAATTACATGCAAATGTATACAGATTTTATTCTGTAAATTCAGGGCATGGGAACCTTGGAAGACCTGTGAGCAAAGGAGTCCTGTTCCATCTATGATGGAGCCTGGAATGGGAGAGAGGGGGAATTTGGAGATCAGTCAGGAGGGTGTCGCAGTAGTGAGGAAAGAGGTAGACTGATGAGTGCCTTGAACCAGGAGGAATGGAAAGTGGTTCAATAGTTGTTTAGAAGGTTAGAATCTGTGACTTCCTGATTTCGAGCTTGAGCAACTGATAGTAGTACTTTCCCCCTTGATAGGGCAGGAGAATAGAGAAAATGATGAGTATAACTTTGAGCTGACAAATTCAGATAGAGAACACTGGATATACCATTTATCCCAAAGAAGAAAAATGAGCTCACAATAGAAATCTACCAGCACTGATAAGCTAACTTTTGCAATGGATGAATTTTCCCTTCGAGAATATGAAAAACATCAGTATTTCAGAGAGAAATGGTAGAGAAAAAAGAACTAACAATAAGAAAAAAGTGAAAAGAAATGGCCAGTGAGTAGGGGATGCAGAAAGCCTAGTAATCACAGGAACTGAACAAAGAATTTTAAGAAGGATGGAGAGATAAAGAGTGTCACTGCCAAAGAGTTCAGGTAATAAAAGGTCAAGATGTGAAGAGGAGCTAATAGAATTGACTACAAGAAAGTCTAATGTACTTATCTTCTACACATAGCAGTCAGACCTTTAATTTAGATCAAAGCTGAATTTTTGGTCACCTATAGATTCTTTTCTTATTTCATCAAACACTTAACCATTTTTTTCCTCAGCCTTTTAAGTCATATTATCCATTATAATTTTAAGCTTAAGAATTTCTAAGCTTTGCATGGACTTTGGATGAAACATTGAAGTATATAAATTTGTCTGCATCAAACAATCAACCAGTTTCTCTCTCTCTCCCCCCCAACCCCTCTCATTTTTTTCTTCCCTCCCATGCCTTGCTTAGATTCTCTTCTGACTTGGCACTCCTGACATGTTCAGGCTTTCCCACCTTTCCTCCGTCAGAAATGATTCTCAGGAAGGAGCTTCATAAGTAAATCCATGTAGCAGTTAAATATAGTTTTTCTCTCGGGAGTACAGGAGAGAAAACATTAACTATCTTAAGTGGATGTGGCCAGATGTAATGTCAGTGAATGGACAGAATGTGGGACCAGGGAGGTCTTCCAGTGCCCCTCTGAGTAGACTTCTTACCACAAGGCAGCCCTGCCTGAGGTAGAAGACAGAGCAGTATAAGAATGTCTAATTTTCCTCCTAGAATCATACTAAACCTTTAGAAAACTTAAAGGTCACAAACATTTATTTTATCAGTAATGTTCTTTTTGGAAATTATATTTTTGGCTGATAGTATTTCAATGTACTTAGTTGCTAACATAATAGCCAAGGCACACATATTCTTTATCTTGTTTAATGCCACTATTTTGTCACTATTTTGCCACTAGTATAATGCCACTATTAATGTCACTATTTTGCTCAGAGCTATTGGAATTACTTCAGATGTGGTTTGGGACAGACAAGTTCAACTCTACAGAGGCAAATATCCATGTCCACTGAATCAGTTGTTTCCTTTCAAATTTTTTAAGCAATATCAATGACTGGTTCCTGTACAGCCAAGTAGATTGATCATGCTTTTAATTTAATTCAGTTATTTAGAAAAGGGAAATAATCTCATTAATCATTTTTTAAAGATTCGATGTATGCATGTGGTATAGCTACTGTATTTCTTGAAACAGTGCTGTAGTTCTTTGGGGAAAAAAAAAGTAACTCAACGAGTGAAAAAAATTATTGTTATGAACTTTGTCTCCATAAGTTAAAGGTTAATGACAAGAGGATCTGCTTATTCTGTTATCCAAGGGAAAACTATATTAACTGTTGCTCATTATATCATTTAAAATGTGTTATGCTTTCATGGATATGTTTATATTTCATGCAAATTAGTTATGCTTATAATCCCCAATTTACATTTAAGCCTCAGGGGGGCAAGGTTTCTAATAAATGCATTGTGCATTCATATTCTTTACCAAAAGAGAGGGGGGTGTGAACAAGCACCAATATATCCTCACCAGCTAAGACCTAGTATCAGAGGCATGTACGTGTTCTGGCTGAAGCTCAGTGGCCAGTTCCTAAGGCACAGGAAGCACTAGATTAGTAATGCTTTCTCTTTAAGTTCAATTTGTGTTGTGTAAGAAATGCAGAAGGAAAATCTTTGGTATGTCCTTTAATGCTCTGACTAGCATAATTGGGTGAACTAGGAAAAAACTAGTACTTTTAAGGAAAAGTACTCTGAGAAATAGAAGTATCACTCCAAAAGGAATGGTGAGAAATTGATCATCAGAAAAGAGAGTTTGGCGTAGAAATGTAAGACTAGAAATAATCTACTCAGGACCCAGTGTGATTTTATTTTCTTTGAGGTGCTGTCAAGGATCATTAAGTAGAAGAGGCATTTATAGAATCATAAGACTGTCAGAGCTGAAAGGGTCATCTCTAGTCCAATCTACTAATTTTACAGGTGAGCACATCCAGGTCCATTTATACAAGGGCAATAATACTCTGAATTCTGCTAGAGAACAGGCATTCCAGGAAAAATGGGGTCTAGAATTAGACCTACACACTGGGGTGAGACTGTGGGAGGAAAGAACTTGCTTCCAAAATGGAAACCTAATCTCATAGGACGAGCATGATTTATGAAGTGTAAAGCAACAGAGAAAATGTTGTATCCTGGAAAGCCTGAGCTGAAAGGTCTGGGCCAGGAGGAGTGTCCCAATAGACAGAGAGCACACAACTTCCTGGGAGCCAGCAGTTGGGACTGGGAAATCCAAGAAGATCGTGAATTCTGAGGAAGCGACTTGTGTCTTAGTTACTCTGCTTCAGCTCAGACACAGTTGTCTCATCTCTGGAAAGAAGGGAAGTTTGTCATGAGCAAAATATGGCTCCAATCCAGAAAGATGGCTGACAGGGATGCCAGTTAGGCTGACAATCTATAATCAGTACTGAATGAGTGACTCGGCCCGCGAGTCCAGATCAACGGTGCACCTGAGCAGGAAGCAGGGAGCAAGGGACAGGGGTACGTGAGAAAGTGGAGACAAGACAGGAGGCCTGATCAAGTCTTGTTTATTGTTCCGGGGGAAAGATCATATATAGAATGCAAGTCATGGGGAGGTTACATTAGGTGACGCAGGGTGGTTCGAGGTCGGGGATTCAATGAGAGCGCAGCACGGGAAACAATGGGACGGTCCTGCTGACCTCAATTTGGGAAAAATGTACATGGAATGGGGAAACAGAAATCTAAGGCAGTCCTCATCGAAACCTAACCTTGTATGGGCAACTCAGGCAATTAGGGCCGTAACTCACCGCTAGGGGCCATCTTGTCCGATGGCTCCTGACAAATGAGACTGTAGGTTCTGGGTATTTGCAGCTCTAGAGTCAGAGAGATTCCTAGTACAGGGGCACAGGGTGAGAGTTTATAGGATCAAAGTAGACAAATGTTGTGTTCTAGCATATTATAATAGAGCTCCTTAAATACTTCTTAAGAAAAGGACTTTTCTAAGAAACTCTAGCACATGGAACCACAAGTCCAGTGTTTCCAGCTTTGAGGAAAAGACTTCAAGTTCCATGAAAATACATTTAGTCACTTCTAACACCACAGATCCAACTTTATTTAGAACATTTTTTGCACGCTCTTGAGTTACTTTTCACATCTGTAGTTGACCCTAATCTAGGTCCTTTACTCTAGCAATTCTCAAATATAACTTCTATTAGCAATATAGGCATGGGGAAAAAGAAGAAAGTCTTTTCTTTCTTTCCTCATTAATAATACAGATTGTTCTCATGCATGCATTTGATAATAGAACTTTGAATTGTGGCTTTTGCTTTTGTTTCTAGCAAAAAGAGAAAAATGGAGAATCATGTAATTGGAATATCATGCAGAATTTCAGATGGGTGGGATAATATATGTTGTTTGAGAGTTAATATTATTCAATCCAACTTTTACCCTACCATGTGAAGGTGCTTTGAACTGAAGGTTAACGTAATATGTGGATTAATGTTATATGTCATCTTGGCTAAATTACAATGCAAAATTGTTTGCTCAAACACTAGTCTAGATGCTGCTGTGAGGATTAACATTGCATACGGTACACTTTGAGTGAAACAGATACCCTCCAATATGTGGGTCAGCCTTGCCATATCAGTTGAAAGCCTTAGGAGCAAAGACTGAGGTTTCTCAAAGAAGCAATTCTCTTTTAACAGCAAACTAGGAAGACTGCCTGAGTTTTCGTCCTGATACCCTGTGGAATGTGGCCTGCAATACCAATCTTGTCTGAATTTTCAGGCTGTCGGCCTATTCTGCAAACTTTGAACTTAACCAGCCCCACAGTCACATGGGACAATCCCTTTAAAATCTCTCTCTCCCTCTCCACAACCTCAGCCCATTGCCCATTGGTTCTGTCTCTCTGCAGAACCCTGACCAGTACTCGTTGTCTGTTCTCACACTGAGAATCAATCAGCTGCAGAAAAATCGTTGATAACGCAGGTAACTGGGTTTGGTTAAGGATGTAACATTTGGCATATTTTTAAAGTGTGATCAAGAAAACAACACATCTCAATAGATTATACCTCAAATTCTCATGCCAAGACTTGATTAGTTTTGTCCAAATTTGAGTCACAATGAATTTTGCTGAATTTCTGCCATTTTTCCTTTCAGGAGCACTACAAGCCAAGTTTCAGTGGAGACATGTGAAAATATCTGGGAAGCCAGGGCAGATCAGAAATCCGGGAATTTGAAGGACACCTTGGTGAGCAGCTTACAGCATCATGAATTAACTGTTGTTTGACACTGAAAGATAATATCAAACTAATCAATTGATTTATTGTTTGTTGCTGGTCACAAAATATTTAAACTAGGGATTAAAAAACATTTCCTCTCATACTTTTATAATTTTAATTTTTAGGCAATCTAAAAGGAGCTCTAATTTAGCCTACTGGTTTTGCAAATGAAGTAATGAAAAATTAAATGAATAGTGATTTATTTTCAACAAGTTACCAGAGTGAAAATTTTAAAGCATGTCAGGTCATGTTATACTGGCTCAAAAATGTTCAAGGACTTCCCAATTCACTCTGAGAAAAAAATTTAAAGTCCCCTCAAGCTATACAAGCTACTACTTCGTCTGACCTTCCTTCTGTGCCCCTCGTACCACTTTGATCTCCTCTCCTGCCATTGGCCACCTGGCTCCATCTACTCCAGCCAGACATGCGGCCACCCTGATGTTCTTTAAACAGATCTGTTCTTCCGCCTCAGGAGAGCGAGCAGTGCTGTTAATAGTGTTCGGAAGTATCCATTCATGCAGAAAACATACGTGTGTGTGTGTATATATATATATTGGTGTGTGTATACGTGTGTATGTGTGTATATATATTGGTGTGTGTGTGTGTATGTGTGTGTGTTTGTATAAATATTTGGTGTAATCCAAATGGAAGGCTATTAAGTAGTTGAGGTGGCAGAAGCATGTTCAGAATCAGGTAAATTAAACAACAAATTTTGAAAACTCCAGTCTCTGGGAACACTGAACAAGGTATCTCAGTCCTTCATCACAGGGAGAGCTGGGGGACAAAGCTAAACGACACCATTCACTCAGCCAGCATACTGAGTAGCCAAGAAGGAAAAGATGTGAAAGAGTAAGTGCCAAATATTTGAGGGAAGAAGTAGACTGAAGTTAGACATTTGTGGGTCTGGAGGCTGAGTCAAATCAAGGAACTGAGGACCAAGAAGGAAGAGAGAGGCTCTTGACTTTGGGTCCTTCTCATTTGGGAGGAAAAAGGCAATAGCAAATTGAGAAGGAGAAGTCAAAGGAGGAAAACCACAAGAATGCTGATATTCCAAAACGCAAGAGAAAGTGTTTCAAGTTGGAGAAAAGAGTTAACTGACAAAAACTGCTAGTGTCAAGTAAAAGGAGGATTGGGTATTGACCCCTCAATTTACAACACAGAGGACTTTAGGGAGCTTGACAGGATCAGATAGGTGACGGAGCAGAAAAAAAATGAATATAAGGAAAGGAACTGGAGATAACACAGACCACTCTTTTGACAGGCATTGTTGTAAGGGGGGAACAGAGAATGAGATATTAGTTGAAAGGGATGAGGAATTAAAGGAATTTAATTTTTTTTATTTTTAAGCATGGGAGAGACAGTAGCATACATGTATTTGTTGTTGCTATTAAGCCAAAAGAGGGGGAATCTTGATGAGGTAAGGGGGGGGGATTTCTGGAGTAGGTGAGAAAGGATGGGATTGGTGGCAAGTGGAGAGATTGATTTTAGGTAAGATTATGCTAGGAGGAGGGAAGAGTATTTGAACCAATAGCAGTTAAGTGGGTAGATTGTGGTGGTAGGAATTTAAGGAAACTTTCTTCTGTTTTTTCCTATTTTTTCATTTGAAATTGGAAGTAAGACCATCAGTTGAGAGAGGATAGAGTAGACACAATAGAGGGGCAGACACAGTTTTCCAGCCCATTGAAGTTCTTGATTTACCTGTGACTCGGGAGTAAAGGAGAGGCTTTCTATTGAGGAAGGAAGTGAATTTTACAGACAAAATAAGGAAGAGAGAGGCTCTTTCTTCCTTTGACTTCTCCTTCTCAATTTGCTATTGCCTTTTTCCTCCAAAATGAGAAGGACCCAAAGTCAAGAGCCTTATTGGTCCTCAGCTCCTTGATTTGACAGCCTCCAGACCCACATTTCCCTATGGAAACAGGGATACGAGTTGGACTATTACAAACAAAATTAAATGTGACCTAATCATGTGTTCCAAGCACATGGCACTTATCAGTCATGGTCCTCCTGAGAAAACATATATGAGTGTATGCATATATACATATATGTGCATACATATGCACACAAGTGTATACATACCAGTGTATGTACATACATACACATGCATACATAGAAACACCCACGTACATATTAAGTTATGCCAATAGAAAGAACACAGAGAGGGAGAGAGATTTTATTTTAACAAAATTGGTTCATGTGGTTATGGGGTTGGCATGTCTGAAAGCTGGAGATCTGTAGCACAGGTTTTAAGCTGGAGACCTAGGGGGTATTGATATTGCAACTTAAAATCAAAGGTAGTTTGGAGGCAGAATTCCCTCTTTCTGAGGAAACTTCATCATTGTTTTTCAGATTTCAACTAACTGTAAAAGGCCGAATATAAAGGGTATTCTGCTTACTCAAATTCCACTGATTTAAATGCTAATCTCACCTAAAAAATACTTTCACAACAACATCTAAACTGGTGTTTGATCAAATATTTGGATACCATTGCCTAACCAAGTTGACATATTACAGTCGTAGAGTCTGAATTAGCTAAATTAACTGTCAATGGATGCCCATATTTACCAAATTATCCAGGATAGTGATATAGTCTGAACAAATGAAAAACAAAGTTAGGGGGAAGTAGAATGGAGGAGATAGGGAGAATGGTATGAAAGCAGCAATAGGGAGTAAGGAGAATACCCATTAGCTATTCAAGCAGAGAGTTTGTTGTCCTGATATATGAGAATGGAATTGTTGTAGAATCATGAACCGAGGTAATCCAGAGGGAAGGCATAACATGGCCTTTAGGTGGGAGAGTAAATTAAGGCATGATACCTATTCTGGCCATTTATGTTGAATATACTTGCCTGAAGTTATAATACTTTGCCTAATTTCTCCTTATACTACATATAAAACATTCTATCATGTGTAATAGGACAAAAGAAGCATCTGTTCCTATTTTTGCTCACTAGAGATTTTATATTTTCCCTACTTCCTGTTTTTAAAATATAAAAATAGTTTTAGAAAAATTTATGACAATGAATACTGGGCATTTGATTTTAATAATGGCAACAATGGTAAAGATTTTTTTTGTTATATATATATTTTAAATTTAATTTATATGCTTTACATTATGTGTATCCCCATATAGGTTTCCCACCACCAATTCATCTGTGAACCATCACCATCCATAGTCTCTTGTACTCTTTTCTCCTCTATTTTTGTCTCTCTTCCTCCCCCTCCCCTGTAGAATGTCTCTTATTTGTGGTTGCCTGCTAGTTTTTGCTTTTATTATGTTTTGTGTGCTATTTTCTCTTTTTGATTTCTCATTTGGCTGTCTTATAGTCCTCCTATAAGTGATACCACTCGATATTTTTCTTTTTCCTTCTGGCTTATTTCACTGAGCATGATCCTTTCTAGCTCCATCCATATTGCTGAGAATTGTATTAGTTCATCATTTTTGATTGCTGAATAGTACTCCATTGTATTCATGTACCACATCTTCCTGATCCAGTCATCAATTTTGGGGGCATTTGGGTTGTTTCCATGTTTTGGCTAACATGGTAAAGATTTTAAGTAGTTTCCCTATGTCACTGTGAATTCCATCAAGGGTTGATGGATTTCTAAAGTGAAATGTCTACCAATTTTGCTATAGAGAATAGAACTGGATGTCTTGCTATATAATCTCCATCTTTATGTAGAATGTCAGACTAGGCCAACAAGAAGTGACCATCCTGACTTTCGGGAATCACATGATGCTGCATATATATTTCTCTTTTAAACTCTGGTTAGTAAATATGTTTGTAATTATTATGGTAATGGCCACCCATTGACTAAGTCTGATTTTCTTACTAAGAATTCTATGTATAATTTATCAGTTGATATTTGGCAAAGCTACCAAGCAGAAGATTGTAGCTTTGAGTCCAAAGATTTTTCTCTTCATTTTACACATTTTGTTGACATATTCATTATTTTGTTATCACCATAGAGATGTTCTATCTCATTGTTATTATTTTTCCTATTTCTTTAGAATATGCTTTACTCATACACTTCCTGGTAAGGTTTAAGATAAGGACTTCAGGGGCCTCCCTGGTGGTGCAAGGGGTTAAGTCTCAGCCTATGAAGCTATCGACAACTACTGCAGCACGAGTTTGATCCCCAGCCAGGGAGATTCCCACATGGCGCAGCAGACCTCTCCTGTCTCACCCACTGCGCCTCTCAGCAGTGTGTTTCATTCACTCTGCCTGTTCTGCTCCCCACTCTGTCTCTATGAATCCGCTCACACCCGTCCCCTCCATAACTCTGGCCCACACCCCAGCTCTTGTATGCATAAATAAATAAATATTAAAAAAAAAGATAAGGACTTCACATATCTCTAAATACTATACCTGTGTAAATGCCATTTAAGTAATTTTTTCAAACTGAGATAACATTGGTATATGATTTAGGGGTACAGGTTCACACATCCTCAGATGTATGTCACCACACACTACCAAAGTACCCACAGTCCTTTGCCCTAGACCAGTGGGCTGCTTCCCGACTTTATTCCCATCCTCATGCTCCTGTTTCTGCTAATCATATTTCTAGGGTTTGTTTCAGTTTAATTTTGCCTAGTTCCTTTGTTTCGTTCTATGTTCCACAAACGAGTGAAATCATCCAATATTTGTCTTTGCCTTTCTAACTTATTTCACTTAGCATAATTCCCTCCAGTTCCATCTATGTTATCCCAAATGGTAAGAGTTCATCTTTTTTTGTAACTGAACAGTATTTCATTGGGTATATAGCATCATTTTCTTAACCCACTTCTCTTGTCATTGGGTAAGTAATGATTTTTTTTTTTGCAAGTTGCATTCATGTAGTACTCATAATAAATTCCATTTTGTGAACACTCACTTTATGCATACTATTGCTAATTACACTGGTCAACAAATTTTTACAAAAGCCATGTTACTGAAATAAAATTAGTCATTTGCTACCAATTTGTATGAATATGATGGTCAAATTCTAATTTTGGCTCAGGTTTTTTTTTTTGTAATCTCCAATAAATTTATGTTTACATCACAAAATGCATGCGAATAGTAATAGAACTACGGTTAATACCTGTAAAAAAATCAAGTCATGGACCTACTTCTTAGATTTCTTTGCTTGTCTCTTATACAGCTGTTCAGGAACATCTCTGGGGAGTGTCCAGCAGTAGTCAGCCAGCATTTTAGTGGACCATTTTCCCTGGTATCTTTGTTCCATGGATAGGATATCTTGATGAAAACGTTCGCCATGTTCATCACTAACCATACCACAGTTTTCAGGGGAGAAATCCAGATGGGAATGAAGGAAGTGGATCTTTAGAGACATATTGCAGCCAAGTTTCTGATACTGCATCAGCATGTCTTCTACTAGTTCCTTGTAGTTTTCTGCTCTAACATTCCCAAGAAAGTTTGTAGACACTAGGCAAAAAGCATTCCATGCTTGTTTCGCATCACCCTGCAGCAAGTTGTTGAACCAGTCATCTTTGAAGAACTCTTAAATCTGAGGACTCACAAAAACTCCCTCTTTAATCTTTGCTTTGCTGAGTCGAGGAAATTTTTCATGCAGGTATCGGAAAGCTGGTAAGGACCTGTCCATGGCTTTCACAAAATTCTTCATCAAACCTAGTTTGATGTGAAGGGGTGGTAGCAGGATTTGGTGAGCCTCGACCAGAGCTGGGTGCTGGATATTCTTCTCTCCAACTGCTGCATTTTGGCCGCGAGTCCATTCCTTCTGCAAGTAGTGCAATTCACTAGCTCGGCTATCCCACTCACATAAGAAACACATGTATTTTGTATATCCCTGCTGCAGTCCCATTAAAAGGGCAACTAGCTTCACATCACCACAGACATGCCAGCTGTACTTGTTATACTCAATGGAATTCAGTAACTGCTTTAAGTTATCGTATGTATCTTTCATGTGGACAGCATGTGTAGGCTACTAGAATAGATGGAAGACGATTTCTATTGTGCAAAAGCACAGCCTTAAGACTCAGTTTCGAAGAGTCTAGGAATAGCCTCCATTCTTGTGGGTCATGAGTGATTTCTAAGGCATTCATTAGGCCCTCAATATCAGAACAGACTATCAGAGTACTTTCCTTTCTGAAGAAAGGCTCCAGCTTCTGGTGGCACTTTCAATAGAAAGTAATTGTAATTGTGACATCTTCTAGAAGATTCTGTTGTTGGAGTCTTGATCCTAGCAATTCTGCCTTGTTCTGGGATAAGTCCAAACATGAACCAGGTCATTTAGTTCTTCCTGTGTTAGTCTGTGTGGGGTTGATGATGCACCACAGTGAAAATCTGGATCACTGCATGCTGATGGAACAGGAGAAGAACAGGTTGGCTTACCCTTGTCCTCATCAGATGAATAAAGAGAATATTCTGCTGGAGGTTCTGGAATAGGAAGTCCCTCACCATGTGGAACTGCCCTCAATGCAGGTGGAATGTTTGGGTAGACTATTCTCAACTTCTTTTGCTTCGTTATTCCTCCAGAAAGAGGGGGAACCAAGCAGAAGTAACAGTCTTTTATGTGGTTGCTTGGCTCTCTCCACACCATGGGGACTGCAAATGGCATTGACGGTCTTTTGCCATTGAACCACTGTGAAAGCTGTGTTGTACATGTAGCACAGCATATATGCGGGGCCCAAGGCTTGTCTTGGTCACCAACCTCGCATTCGAAGGAAAAATGATAAGCCTTCTTCACCCGAGAAGTGATACTTTTCTTCTGGTTGGCAAATGTCACTTCCCCACAAATAGAGCAGAAATTGTCCACGCTATTAACACACTTTCGAGGCATTACTGTTCTGTATTGTGTGCTTAAATGGATAAAGTCATAACAGTTCAATGAACAGTAGCTTAAACTGTCTCGCACAAAGTCTGAAATATTTTCAGTGCTCAACCTTTCCGACAGGGCTTTCTATAGTGCACTGCTGACGTCAGCTTACTTCAGCAGCCGCCTGGCAGTAGTATTGCATTGCATCAGTAAATGATGCCATCAACTCTGGATGATGTGTTCATGATGGTATTATGTAATACCATGCAATATTACATCATTCTAGGCTGATTTAGGGTGTTGCAATCCTACTGAATGAATTTACACGGTGAAACATATAAAATGAATTTTATGAAATATCTTCAAAATGAGAGCTAATCAGGTTATATTCATGCTCAGCACACAAAGATACTACAGATTAGGGCCTTTTTAAGTCAGTAGCGATCTTATTGTTGACCAGTATAATCATAATTTGAATTCTGTGACTTAGGAAACTAAGGCTAAAAGAGGTGGAATAATATATGTAAGGTGTCACAGCCCATAAATAGCAGAGCAAGACATGACACCAAATCTATTGAACTCTGAAGCCCTTCCTCATTTTCACTGTCATTCTGGATACATTGGTTCATTATATATTTTTGAGCAATTAGCAAGAGCTGACATTTCTTTAACAGTTACCATGTACCTTTTATTTAATTAATGTGTTATATTTTTTAGTTCTTAAATAGCCTTATCAGGTAGGCCTTAATATTACCCCGATTTTGTGAAAGAGGGACTGGAGGCACAGAGAAGTTAAGTTATGTGTCAAAATCAAACACGTAGTTATTGGCAGAGGCTGGATAAGTAAGGGAGATTCCATTCTGCCTCCCACTTCACAGAGGAAGAAAATGAGATGCAGTGATTTGTGCATGGTTACAAAGCTGGGAAGTTGCAAAATTGGGTCTAAGGTTTCCAAATTAACTAGGGTAGTATAAAATTATTTTTAAAAGTTCAGTTCTTTATGGCTCCTGAAATATGTAAGAGCTCTCTAATGAGAACTCTAAGAATTTACTGTATATAAAACTTAGGTGAAGTGAGCTCAAGTCAGGGATGCAGAGGAAACACATTAAGAACCATCTCACCCCATGAAGGAGAACTACAGATTATTGAGAAGAAGTAATAAAAGACAATCCAACCAAGCATGAAGAACAGAAATTGGAGTGCTCTTTGGAAACAAATGTCACTGGCAATCGCAAAGATATTTTTTAATCTATGAAATAAGTGTAACCTTTTACATCCACATTTTTCCTATTCTCCATGTTTAATAGCCTAAACATTGATTTTTTTTAACATAATGCTATGAAGTTTGTAACCCGAAACTCAAGATTCAAAAAAAGTTCATTTCTGAATTCCAAATATTTCTTAGTTCCTTTCTTTTTAAGGATGAGTTTACTTATTTACTACCCACAGTAAATTTCAGTGCTAAAATAATGATTGGTTAGCCAAGATTTGACTGCAGTTCTGATTAACTATTGAATGTGCTACCATTTCCAGGGGACATGGTGCAGGCTGGTGGAAACGCTGCACTCAGACAGCCCCATGTCATATGAAGTGACAACAACAAAAGACAAAGAAAAATAACAAAGAAATTTATACTGTTAATGAGAATTCAAATTTCAATTTTAAAACTCTCTAAATCTAAATAATTTTAGAGAAGGAAATATCAGGCTGGTAAAATATTAATGCTTTTATACCCATCTGAAGGATTCTATGATGCTAAATTTATATTGAACATTTTTGAGTGATAATATATGTGACAGGAGTGTATTTCAAAATCACTGATCCTTCAGTTCCTATGTGGAATAAATTATTTGAAATTCAAAACATGACAAAAATGAAGAAAGTCCCTGCTGTTGATCTCTTTTAAGCTTCTTTGAAATGTATATGTCTTTTGTATAAGTATGACAAAGTTTTAAAGTCTGTTTTGCTTCCTTATGTTGTTCTTATGACAGGACATTTATGTTTGGTAAGATTATTTCTCTTATAAATAAATGTATCTCTTTGTTTTGTTGAATGTGTTAAAAATATTTTTTGTGTGATTTTTGGTTTATGATTATAGGAAATAAAGCATAGACACTGCTACATTAGCATGTTAATAGGAAAAGTGTTGGAATCAGTCCATTCTGAATATTTAGCAATTTAAGAACTAATGATATTTAAGAACTCATTAAGCCTCTCACAAGTTATATACCAACTCTTCAGAGTATAAGGAGGATCTGTATGAGAATTCTAAGAATGGAAAATGGAGTAGAGGAAAGCACAGCGAGGATACTGAAAAGGTGTATGGGGGGGGGCGGGGCATAGCCTGTCATCAAAACAAAGCAAAAACGGAGTCACTGTAGAATAGGGACCGTATTTGAAAATCACAGTAGTACAGTTTAAATAGACTAGAGAAAAGATGAGTATATCAGAAAATTCTCTGCACAGAGAAAGATTCACAGTGGCATTCCCTAGGAAAAAGTCATGATAGTACACCATCAACATCTTGAAAAAGTTCATTATGAAGGTGAACATAATGAAATGTATATAAAACTTCAGGGGGTGACTATTGGAACAACTAAGATAAATCTTAGGGAAAATAAAATGACTGATGACTTTGAGGGCTCAAATGTGAGATAATAGTAAGAACAGTACCCACATCCTCTGTGCCTGATGCAGAGCAAGGTGTTTTATAGACCTTTGTCTGATCTTCACCAATAATCTTGAAAGTTGAGGGTGCTTCTCCCATAAATGTGGGCTTGGGGTCCAACAGCGGTGCCTGTTATGAATTCACCTCTGCCTACTCTTGGGGGTTAGACCAATTCCTGAAATGTCCAGTCTCTGATTCTGATGGGTCTTCAGACCCATGTCTGTAGCTCTGCCCAGCAAATTCCTCCTTGGATCGGGTAATCTTTGATTCCAAGAACCCAAATCTGAGACTGGAGTGAGTTGGCAAGTAGCACCCTTAGATCTTTGCCTCAGATCTCTGCCACTGGTAACCCCATTTCTAACTCTGTCTTGTTATACCTGCTAAGTTTCTGTGAATTTCCAATCCTTAGTTGCTGTCTCACTTTGATTTTAGGACTTTGTATAGGTAGGTCCTCCTAAATTAACTCTGAGAAAGAACTGAAGGTCAGAAGTAAGAAATGGATCAGATTCAGGTAGTCAAACCAGATTCAGGAAGGAAGAGAAATTAGAATATGGCAAGGTCAGAAGCGCTAGAAACCTTCTTCCTTAATGCCCATTGTGAACGTGGCTCCAGACCAGGGATGTCTTTACAGCACTGAGTGTCCATGTGAAATAGTCCTGCTTCTGCTCTTGGCTCTCAGTACTCTTCAGCACCAGCAGCACACAGATGACGCCGGCCCACAGAATGTGTGACTGTAGCCTGAGGGGACACTCAAAGGTCAGCAGGGGGGCATTCTTTCTGCAGGCAGCAAACACAGAGGGATCACATTTAATGCAAAGGCCTTAGTAGATTGTACAGCAAATCTCTAGGCAATCATAAAAACCCAGGCTTCCCATCTGCTTGGAAAATATAATTCTACCAGCCTGTGCTATTTCTTTATTATTTGAGTTAGGATTGTTATTTAAAGACAGAACCAAATTTTGAGTTAAGGATGAGTGTTGATATAGTCCATTTTTAATGTGCTATATTATTACCATTTTTACACAAGAGGGACTGTCTTTTGTGATGTTGTTTTTATTCCTCTGGCAATGTAAGGGCGATTGAATCATTCAGCAAGCTTATGTTATTGTCAACTATGCGCTGCAGACTGTTTGTCCTGAGAGAAGAAAGATGAATACATTTCAGTTCCCACATCAAGGAACCTAAAATAGAGTTAGGAGAAGTTAGAATAAAGTAGAATTATTTTTAGGTGCAATGAAGTGTTTAGGGTGGTGTGACAGATGTCAGCAGAGAATGTAATGGGAGTTTAAGAATGAATCATCAATTTTGTGGAGTTGGGAGGCTTAAGAAATCTCCATGGAGAAGGTCATCAAAATATGTCTGAAAAGTATGTAAATGCGCTGTGAGTAAATAAGGACTAAGATACTCCAGTTCAAGGAATGTGGGTGAGAAGACACGAAAGTATGAATAAGTATGGCATGGAAAAGGAATTGAAAAACAAAACAAAACAAAACAAAAACATGACCATCACATGCTGGATGGATAAATGAGATGTTAGACTGGAGACTTAAATACTCTTTCCATGGAAATGAATAAGGAGTTATCAAATGAATGCAAAGAAAGAGACACATTGGAAAAATGAATTTGAAAATGTAGAATCAGTAGGGTTTGGTTATGGATTGGGGAAAGGAACAGGAAGGAGTCTAACATATTCTAAGATTCCTGGTGTAGATGATGGCATAGATCGTGGGCGATTTATTAAGATGGGAATAGTAGAGAATAGAAACAAATAAAGGGTACAGATTGAAGGTGATTTTGAGATGTCTGTATTCTGGACAGTAACCCAAAGGAAGTAGTTTCCTTCTTGTTCTTCTCTCCCTCGGTTCCTGAAATTCTTTTGCCCACGTCCTCTGCTAACTTCATACAAATGTTATTTCCTCTTTTTTCTGTATTTCAACATCTTGCTCTCTCTGTAGACTCCTTTCAGACCCCAGGAGGGAGAGCCGATGTTGGGTATTACTTGGGTATTACTGCACGAAGTTGTCATTTAAAACCATAGTAATTAAGCTCACATAGGAGAATGTTAATATTAGAAAGCAATAGAGAAGTCATTCCTGACAACTACCAACATTAGAAGATTGGCAGGAAAAGAATCTGGAAAACAAACTAACAAGGAATGAGCAAAATCAGTAGCATGGTACTCAAGGGAGTTATTTCCTGTCAACCAAAGGAAGAGTTGTTCTAAGCAGGGAGATGTTCATTTGATCAGGTGATGCAGAGAGGTCTAGATTTCAAGTAAAAAAGAGACCAATGGATTAGGATGTCAAAGACAACCTTGGCCAGAGCTGGTCAGAGGTGTCATAAGAACTTTGACTACAGTTCACTGAAGAGGCAGTGAACTACTCTTCTTCAGAACTTGCTAAAAAGGCACAAAGGAAGAATGAAAAGCTCTTCGATGTATATTTTCAGAGAGAGGAAATTGAATTTGTTTAGGTTCCTGAAAGGAGTCTACAGAGAGAGCAAGATGTTGAAATACAGGAAAAAGAGGAAATAACCTTTGTATGAAGTTAGCAGAGGATGTGGGGAAAAGAGTTTCAGGAACCGAGGGAGAGAAGAACAAGAAGGAAACTACTTCCTTTGGAACTCTGGGGAGAGAGGAGGTGATTTGGCACAACTACACTTCTCCCCAGCATCTTCTAAAGTATCCTGCAAACCATTCTTCTAGTCCATATTTTCTTTATTGTTTTATTAAGATATATGGATTCATTGCAATGTTTTCTTCACGTTTTCATTTTCTCTCTGATATTTAATCAAACACTGGAGTTTGTTTATCATGCTTTTCATTTTTTTTTTTTAAAGATGCAGCCTTTCTGGCACACACATTTGCAAATTAAGGGTTATTATAGCCACAAGAGCTGAAAACCTTGATTGCCAACCTTAATTAGCAGATTTAATTCTCTCAGTTGTGTGAGTGTTGGTGTCATAAGGCAAATCCCAAATGTCTGCTTACTGAAGTTCTTCTGTTATGTCTTTAAGATCTACAAAAAAAGTAACCTACTCTGCTCATGCAGTTTGCTCTGAAGATTTCTAAAAAATCAAACTCTTAGTTTCTGGTTATCTGTATGTAGTCTTTTCTCCTTTCTTTACTACCTCTCTCCCCTTTTTTCTTTTCCCTTACCTCCTCTCTCTCTCTCTCTCTCTCTCTCTCTCTCTCTCTCTCTCTCTCTCTCTCTCTCTCTCTCTTCTCTCTCTCCTCCTCTTTTTTCTTCTCTCTCCATCTCTCTCTTCCTCTCTCCCTCCTTCCCTCCATCTCTCCCTTCCTCCCTTTCTTTTTGCCTCAGCTCTGTCTGCAGCCAAAAGTCCTGCTTGCTCTTTGATTTCAACCCAGTGATAATGATTTTGGACTTCCAGTCTTGAAAACTATGAAAAAATAAATTTCTATTGTTTTAAGTTACCAAGTTTGTGGTAATTTGTTACAGCAGCCATATATACGTATACAAACACTGATAGGCATCTTTTCCCATAGGGATTGTTTTAATTTTCATTCAGCATTAATTCCTTTGGCTAGATTTCTAGAACTGGTACTGTGGCTGAAAATACATGAACACACTTTCTAGGGTCCATAAAGATTATTGAATTGATTTTAAAAACTATTTGTATACACACCAATAATATAAGAGAATGCCTATTCATTGTACTCTCGCCATAACTATTTTAATTAATTTGAATGCATGATATTTTGATATGCAAAAATAGTATTTTGATCTTGTTTTAATTTATATTTCTTTGGTTGCTAATGAAGACAAATATTTTGCCATATATATTTGGTTAGCAGTGTTTTTTGGTATGTGGTCAAAATTAATTTTTAAGAGAGATTTATAGATTTTCTATAGTAAAGATACTAAACTTTGTTTTTTAACTTTGCTTATAGTATTTTATCTTACTTTATTATTCACCAGTGTATTTAGGTTTTGTGTTTTTTTAAAAGGGGCTGTGCAATACTTTTATCTACACAAAACAAAGCTGTTGATCTTTTCCTTAGTGCCTTTTTCTTTTGTTTCTAAACTTGAAAAATTCTTTCCCTTCCAGAAGCTGATAAAAAGTAAATTCTATTTTCTTTTAGATTGTGCGTGGATTGACCTCATATTTAACTCTTCTACTTGCCTGAAATTTACTGAGGTACTAAATGGTTTTTTTGCACAATGTAACAATGCCAATTGTTGTACCATGTATTTGAATTATCAGTTTGTTCTCCACTGTTTCGTAATGCTTCTTTTGTTATGTATTAAATTCTATTATATAATGCTATTAGTTTCTTCTCTCTCTATTGTGTTCTTCTAATCCAACTACCTATTATTGTATTGGTATTGTACAATTTTAGATCCTGCATTTTGAAATTTGTTTTCAAACATGGTAGGTCTCATCCACATCTATATTACTTTTTTGGGGAGGTGTCTCTTTGCATTTTAATCTTTAAGTGGCATTTCAAAAATAGTCTTAAATAATTTTATCTTTAAAAATAGACTCATCGCTCTCTCTACAACAGAAGGTATAGTCGCAGATGCATAAGTGCTTATAAATAGTAGCTATTATTAATATTGCTAAAGAATAACTCCAGCCTCCTCCCCTGCTTTTTGTCCATTTGGTTTCTGTACTATGTAGATTTTCAATTTCCATTTAAAAAATAACCAAATCCAAGAATTGTAGACTTTCTTCTTTTAGTGAACAAAATTATCGACATCATTCCATCCTGCTCCCCCACAACTGTTTTTTTAAAGATTTGTTTTATTTATTTATGCATATAAGAACTGGGGTGTGGGCCAGAGGTGTGGGAGGGTGAGAGGATTTACCAGAGACAGAGTGGGGAGCAGAGCAGGTGGATTAACTGAAATATACTGCTGAGGGGAGCAGCAGGCAAGACAGGAGAGGTCTGCTGCGCCATGTGGGTCAAATCCTTGGCCAGGGATTGAACTCAAACTGCAGTGGCTGCAATAGCCTGCTAGCACTATGTCTTCACCGGTGCACCACAAGAGAGGCCCTGCCTCCACAATTCGTTAAATAGCATCTGTTTTGAAAGGCTTTAACAGGTCTACAAAGTGGATGATTCCTCTCATCGTAACCTGAACAGACCAGGGTCTTAGAGAAATTTGCTTTAAGTTCTCAAAGCTGCTGAGCTGTACTTGACTTGTGAGCCCTGAAACCACAGGTGCACTTCAGTAAGAATTAGGTCAGTGCTGAATTTTGACTTGTATGAGAAACCACTCCTACATATCACTAAACATCTAGTTACAACTTTAAAAATACAACTACGTACTTAACATTGCCTATTAGAGTTAGCTGATCTACGTAACTCCTCCTATTTATCTCTTGGCATGCAGGAACAGAGCTAATTCTTAGGAATCATCTATTTGTGCATTTCAATGTTATTTACCCACATCTATTTTTGTCTTTATGAGCCAATGCTAGGAACTCAAAGCTTAATAATGACACTGACCCTGTTGTTAAGAAGTTTAGACACAGCAAGAGAAAAAAACAAGTAAACAATTACAATGGAACCCTGAAATAACAACTTACTTCCTTGAAATGGAGTAAGCAAAGGTTTTTATCTTTAGAAAAAGGCAGGGTAGAAACCAGAGGAGTCCCTCCTCCTAACCCAATTTCATTCTCTTTGAAATAACAACTGGTACTTCCTCCAACAAAAACACAATATGATGAAAATTACAATAGACCATGGGAGCATAGAGAAGGTAATATTTAGACTTGGCCCTAAGAAATAAGTAAGAGTTTTTTTTGTTGTTGTATTTTTTTTACTGTAGAATAAAAGGGAGTTCTTTCAGTCAAATGGAACGTGAGGCTGTGAGAGAAAATAGAAAGTTCTGGGAAAAGAAACTACTTCAGCTTAGCAAAAGTGTTGAATTTCAGTTATGCATAGATGTGAAAACAGCAGTGGAGGGAGGTATGTCTTTAAAAACAAGTTGGAGATAGATTGTAAAAATCCTCATACACATTTGGTTTTTATATCGTTGTTGTTTTATATTGCTGAAAGTCATATTAGGCCTGAAATAAAGAAAAAGACAATTCATTGTCTGGCTTTCATTGCCAAGGCCACAAAAAGTTTCCATGTTTCAGATAAGTATTTTTGAAATTTAAAAAAAAAAATACGGCCTCCCTGGTGGCATAGTGGTTAAAGTGTCAGCGCGATCAAGATATCAGCAGCCATTGTTGCATGAGTTCTATCCCTGGCCAGGGAGCTGACCCACATGGCACAGCAGACCATTCCTGTCTGGCCCACTGCTCCCTTCAGTGGTGTGTTTCAGTAGATCCACCTGTTCTGCTCCCTACTCTGTCTCTGGTGAATCCTCTCACTCCCTACACCTCTGGCCTATACCTAGTTCTTGTATAAACAAACAAATAAATAAAATCTTTACAAAAATAAAAAATAAAAGTGTTAAAAAATAATGCTGGTGTATGTCAGTAAGATTGACTGGAGAAGATCAAGACTTATGGCAGTAATACTGGTTAGGAGATTGTTGTCACAATTAAAACAAGATATACTGAGGGACAGAAAGAAGAAATTAGCAATGGTAGACTGATAACAGAATTATTTACAACATGAAAGGGAGAGAAACTTGTCATTTGAGATATGGGGAGAGTTGTTGGGAATCTAGGATCCTGTTATAGTTCCTAGTTAGGTCAATTGCATGACAAAGATGATCAATTAGATGAATAAAGATAACAATTTCTGGGGTAGACTGTTGAATTTGAATTGATTCTGGGTCATTCAGGCAGGTAGTCCTAGATAGGAAAATGTGTCTGATACTATAGTGTAAGTTAAGAATTAGAGACACAGATTTGCATATTTTCTGAATTTGTCAATATTTATTTTTCATTTTACTTTTGTTGTCATGAACATTTATATTCTAACATGTATGTTCAAAGAGATGGTCATACTACTCAATTTCTTTTCATCAGTAAGTATTATAAGTCAATTTGTTTGTCATTCATAAAATTTAACTAGTACTTAGAATTCAAGGAAAGGATTGAGTCCTGCTATTCTCACTCTATAGTTTCTTAGGAAAATCCATTTGTTGTCTCTTCTAGCTTTAGGTGGCTACTGCTATTCCTAGGTTTGTTACATCTCTCCAGTCTCTACTTGGAAGGCTATATGGTGCTCTTCTCTTCTGTCTGTACTTCTGCGTCTCTCTTAAAAGACTTGCACATGCATTTCGGATCACCTGGAAATCCAATATAATTTCCTCCCCTGTCCTTCATTCATTCTTATTTGTGAAGACCCTTTTTTTCCCAATAAGGTAAGCTTCACTGATTCCAAGGATTAGGACTTGAATATCTTTGGGAAGCATTTTTCTGTTTATCCCATGTGTACATGCATTAACTCCCACCAATATTTGTGCAATACACTGTACAAGGTACAATGGTAAACCAGGACATTTATCTGCTCTCAAGGAGCTTACAGTTTGCTGGAAAATCAGATAATAAATCAGCAGTTGAAGTCAATGAGGAGGAACCTATAGAACTAGGGGGGACCTGGTTCTGATGGAGTTAGAAAGTGAGACAATGACATGTCTTCTGCATCTTTTTTTTTTAATATTTAAAGAACAGGTTTATTAGGGAAAGAGACAGAAGAATAATCACAGGTGGGCAGAAGGAGTGCTGCCTGCATCTTGAAAGATAGGTAGGTGTTGCCTAAAAGGTGGCATGAGGGGAAGGAAGTTAACCATAGTTCTGTGTTTCATAGCACTTGAAAATATTTTATATTTCCTTACGAAGAATGCACTCTAACTTTTTGTTTTTCGAAAACACTTGAAGGAACATTGATTTATAACATTATATAGACTTCAGATATATACCATTATAAATCAATTCCAGGAAATACTGCATTATGTTTGCCCAAAAAAGTCCAATTTCCATCCTTCCCCATACAATTATACTCTCTTATTTTTGAATCTTTTTCATTTGGGAGCTGTTAGCTCTTCATGGAATATCTTTCTAGCTCTTCTCAACTTTCAGGTTTAAGCCTGCAGAGGCATGTTACTCTTTGCAGTGAAGCTTCTCCCAAGTGCTTTGTGCTTCCATAACACTGTCTAATTCCCCTGCCACAACATTTTTTTTTTAAAGAATCTTTCATCCATGCATACAAGTTGGGGTACAGGCCAGAGGCGTGGGGCGGTGAGAGGGTTCACCAGAGACAGAGTGGGGAGCAGAACAGGCAGATCGATGGAAGTACACTGCTGAGGGGAGCAGCGGGCGAGGCAGGAGAGGTCTGTCGCGCCATGTGGGAAGCTCCCCAGCCGGGTGATGAACTCGCATGGCCGCTGCCAACAGCTCCACAGCACAGCGCTCAACTGCTGCACCACCGGGGAGGCCCCCTGCCACAACATTTACACTGGATTTTAAGTGCTTATTTACTTGTCTATATCCTCCACAAATTTCTTACTTCTGAGAGATCTTGTTTATGTCTATGTTGGTCACTATTGAAGTCCCATCTCTTAGTCCTGTTGAATACCTGGCACATAGTTGCCAGTATGTGTTTGTTGAATGACTGATTGAATGAATACAAATGGTGGAAACTTCTCACTGAGCAGCATCCACTTACAGTCCTTTTTGCCCTGATCCGTTGTTAAATATTCAACACAAGGACTAGCTTTGACATAGGTAAGACAGATATGAGTTCAACATGTGTTTATTATTATTATTATTATTATTTTTTTTGGTTGACTTTTCTCTCTCATTTCCACAGTTTGTCTCCTCCAACATATCTTATTGAAAATATTTCAAATCATTGAACACATCTTGAAACTTTCACAGAAAAAGCTCTCCCTTTCAGATTATTTCCCACAATAGAGTTCTTAACATAGCAGCCAATGAATTTACATGGTTCCTAATTGTGTGACTCTGTCACCTGATGTCCCTTGGTCTTGTGTTTTAAAATTCAGAGCTCGGATCAAAGTAAATGTAAGGTTCCTTTCCAACTTACAGTTCCATGGTTCTTGCCATTTCCCTGTCAAACCTTTTCTTTGGTCATGCATCTCTGTTGGTAATGCCTTTCCTCTACTTGTCTCTCTTGGAGACAAGTAACCTTAGTATGGCAGCGGTTACCCTAGTAACCTCGTACGGCAGAGTTCAAATATCTGCTGCTCTCACTTCTCCAAAGCTGGCAGGACACCTCTTCATCTGCCCTTCACTTTGCAAACATCATTATTGCATGTACCACAATGTGTCACAATTATTTATGTTTCCTACCCCACTCCCCTCCCAGCCCCTTTCACCCTTCACTAGAATGGCAGCTCCATGAAACAGGCCTGACATGTTCATGTGTTTAATATTTTTGTGTCCCTACTTCTGAGTGTGGTTCTAGCTTCAACTAGTAGTGAATGCAATTGAATTAATGTTTGCCCCTGCTCCCCCTTGTTATATATGAGGGTTTTAGGAGATGGTAAGAAAAAAAGTGATGCTCATAAGGCAGATTAGTAGTGTAGGGGGACGAGCAACAGACTGCAACCCTACACTTTACAGCACTGCTTTGTTCAGCCATGCAAGCTCAGTCCACATGGCTACTCTGCTTAAGTGTAATTCTCAATAGCTGGACTGGCTGAGTTTGCTCAGAACAGGCAAGGAAGGCAGAGTGTACCTCTTAGTAGGAAATAACAACTATTAACCTTTTTGAGCTACCTGGATTCGTTAAGTAATTTACGTTTAGTGAATTACTTAAATAGAACCTTAGCGGCCTAGAAAGTTAGCACATCTGCCTAAAAGTAAGCAATTTACTCTCCTCTCAGTATAGAATTAGTCCTTAATGGCCTCTTTAAATCTTAATGACTTCCTCAGAGTGTGGAATAGTGTAGTCTTTTATGGTATTCTAACTTAAGCATTTCAAATCAAATCACACATATTTATTGAGCTCAGTGCAAAGCTTCTTCACTGTGGGGCATACAAAGATGAACAGACATAGTTGCTGTCATCAAGGAGAGTAGAATCTTACTGGGTGCACTAGATAGATGTGTGGTAAATTAAATAAAAACAGATGATTTAAGAACAGTTTGAGAGACTCATTGAAAAGATTTCACGAGGCAGTAAGTGATTAATTGGCAGATTAATTATCCAGTCTACATATAGTAAGCATTCCAGAGAACAGGGAGACACTTTTAGATTATGTAAAGCTTTATGAAGAACCAACTATTTGCGTTAGGTCTTCAAGGTGTCACAGGAAGTGAGAAAGAATTTATATACTATGGGATAGGATTGTGGAATGACTTATTTGTTACCTGGGGTAAAGATAACACTATCAGAAACCTGTAGGTAGTAGGTTGTCTTAGTCCATTTAGGCTGCTCTGAAAAATACCACAGACTAGGTAGCATATAAATAACGAAAATTTAGTAGTTTTGGAGGCTGAGTTTGAAATCAAGATGCTGGCAAGGTTGGGAGAGGGCCCCCTCTGGGTGGAAGACTCTTGTGGTGTCTTCACATGGTGAAGGGGCTACCAGAGTTCTCTCTGGTCTCTTTTATAAGGGCATCATTCTGAATTGTGCGGGCTCTGTCCCGATGGCTTAATCACTTCTCAAAGATCCAGCCTCCTTTTACCATCTCATTGGTTATTAGGATTTCAAGGGATGAATTTGGGGGGTTGGGACACAAAGAAATATTAAGGCATTGTATAGGTCAATGTATTCCATAGGTCAACACCAGAATGTATTGTATAGGTCAGCACCAGAATCAGACAGGGAATTGCTGGGAAGAGTTCCTTTTGAAAGACAGTGTCTGGTGGGAAACTAACAGCCATTCACAAGTGAGAAGGTTTGGGCAAGAAGTCAGTATCAATTGATCTGAAGGAGAAAAATGTCAAGATAATTGACTGCACATAGGTAATAATTAACTACAGCAACAATGACAATGAAATAACAACAATGGCTGTAGCAGCCATCAACAATTTTTTGATCTTTGCCTAATGCATCTCATTTCTTGTATTGGTTTTCTCATCCTCACTAATTTATAGATAATTTATATATAATTATATATATAATTTATAGAAATTTATAATTTCCATTTTACAGATGAAGATATTGAGACATTAGTCTACAAGTAGATGATACTTGCCAGTCAGATGGCATAAAGAATTTCTCTTCAAAATAGTACCAGTATCTGCGCAAAGGTTATTTTAGCAAACTTTCAGTCCTATCTGAGTCTGAGAATTAGTCAGGATGTTAGGAGAAGGGTTAATACACAAGTGTCTTTAAGATGACCCAAATCATTTATTCACCGTGTACCCAGCAGCCCATGAATATAAGCCACTACCACCCAATGGTATTTGCGCCATTTGGCCTGGAGTTGCACAGTACTTACTCAGATTCTATTTCTGCCTTCCTATTCTATCTCTGAGACCACTGCCTTAATTGTTGCCTCCAGCTTTTAAATTGGTCTCTGGACTTGTTCTCTTCACTCTTAAAACTTGGTGTTCACCAGTGTACTTGGACTTTATTATTGTCTTGACTCTTAATCTGTTGGACCATTACTAACAGAAAGTTCTTGTTTCAATTTCTAACCCCCTAACTCAGTTTTGTGAGACACAACACTCCGTTTACCCAAATTCTGCATAGGCCAAGCCTAGGCCTCCTTCCTCAATATTCCCCTAAATGGGGGTGGGGTGGGAAGATTCAAGTATGAAAAGAATTTGATCTATATTTGGGAAACAACGAGATTGGCCAGAGAGGACTTCTTCAAGAGGACAGAGGTAGACAAGCCTGGAATAGGCCATTGAGATCAAGGTGGGGAGGGCCTTTTATCTTGAAAATCTTGAAATGCAGCATTTCTAGAAATGCTATGGAATGTGAAAATAATATAAAAACAACACAGCAATGTGTTTTAGATGTTCTAACTCAGGACTATGTTTGCAAAATTAACATTTCACATGAGATCTATAGTGGGTAAATTTTTCTTTCCAGTTCCAAGGAATACATACAACCTCATGATACCTTAGTATTTCCTAAGGGGTAGATTCCTTAGGCTCAGCTACATAAAATGAAGATTGCAATGTCATGTCCCCAATTTCCTAAATCAGAAACTCTTTGGGGTTGGAAGTAGCAATAGATTTTTAATTCATATCTCAGGTGATTGTGCTCACCTAATTTTTAATGAAAGGAAATAAATACTACAGTCATACAATCAGCCTTCACAGAAAAGTAAGAACTTTTATGACTCAGTGTGATGTTTTTGTCTCTTTAGCTGTATTGTTACTTTCTTAATATCTCACTCTCATAACTCTACTTTTTTATTTCAGTCACAAGTTCTTTAGCTCTTACAATTTCCATTTCTTTCTGTTGTACTTGTTACCTCCTGGTTTTTGCTTACTCCTGGTTTCTACTATCTTGCAGCTTTCATGATCTCCTGGCTTATGCATCTTGCCTTTTCTCAGGATTTCTGTCTGCGCTGCCTTTCCTGATGATTAAATTAGCACAAGATAATGCTCATAGCTTTTCATGGTGGTGGTTGTTTTTATTTTCTATCCTCATGAATAATTTTAATATTTGTAGGATTATAGAAGAAATGTAACTGTGATTTATATTTCCCAAGTTAGGTGATTAAAATCACATAGTCTCTCTATTTCCATTATGTTTTCCCTTCTCCCCATAACCCTATTTCCATTATGTTTTCCCTTCTCCCCATAACCCTACATATTAAATGCCCTGCATTTATACCCTCCAAGTGAAATAACCTGATTTAACTGCTACTTTCCCAAGTGAAAGTAGCCCTGTTGAGGTCTCATGCCGTGGCATAGGCCACTGCAGCCTTGAGTCTGGCCCTCATCCTGGGCTCAATTAACTGTGGCCAGGGGTAGGGTTATCTGGTCTTCTCCTTAAAAAAATAAACAAGCAAGAGCATGCGCTTCACAGTCTGCTATCGCTATGTTTAACCACAGCCTTACAGTAGAAATAGAAAGGTAGGATTGAGCATATTGCAAGAGTCACACCTTACTACTTCCCTATTCCAGACAGACTGAATATACAATAAAGATTCATGAACTTTTATTTCAAATGACATCTAAAAACTAGACAATAAAGATGTCTGAGGGATTCCATAGATAACAAAAAATCACTGGCCTATAGCCTCTTCAGACTAGAGAATCAAATACATGAGAGATTCCTTGAGAAACCATGCCTTATTTTTTGTAGTAAGCCTGTCAGTGGATTATTATAGACTGTATTTAAAATACAAGAAGCCTTGATTACCTACCTGTTTTTGCACAGTGTATATGTAATGCTCGTGCCCATTGTGTTTATGAGATAAGGAAAATCTTTCAACATGTGTCTGTGGTCATGTTAGAGGAAAAATAGATGAATATTTGCTCCTGAACACTAACTGATACACATAGTACATCAAGCATGAAACTCCTATTCAAAAAATATTGCTCCTTGCAAAGAGGAGACTCAAGTTTATATTCTATGATGTCTCTTCTACTGGGATTATTGTGAATATATACAATATAGAAAGTGCTCAGCTATTCACTCAACAAATCTTTATTGAGAATCTATTCTCTTCCAGATATTATGTGCCTGTCATGGGCAAGGTAAAGTTCCTCTCTCTTAGAGCTTACCTCTCAGTGGAGGGAGCAGAAACAAAATGATTTCAGATAGAGGGAAAACTCTTTTTTTTTTTAAAGATTTATTTTTTATTTATACACACAAGCTGGGGTACAGGCCAGAGGCGTGGGGCGGCGAGAGGGTTCACCAGAGACAGAGCGGGTAGCAGAACAGGAAGATCAGAAATACACTGCTGAGGGGAGCAGCGGGCGAGGCAGGAGAGTCTGCCGCGCCATGTGGGATTCTCCCCGGCCAGGCGTCGAACTCGTGTCGCCACTGCCGACAGCTCCACAGCGCTGCGCTTAACCGTTGCGCCACCGGGGAGGCCCTAGAAGGAAAACTCTTAAAGAAAACAAATTAGAGCAATGCTCTGAAGAGAGGGGGGTCAAGAAGGGTGGGGTACTTTAACTAGAATGCCAAGAAAGGATACCTAAAGGAGACATAATGTGAGCTGAGACAAAGCTGAGGCCTGGATGAAGAGCCAGAGGGGCATTTACTTACTGCTGTGGAAGAGGTATATTCATGCAACACTTTGGTATAATCTATGTAAAATTGCAGACACACATCCTGTGACTCAGGAATATTTGCCAGGTACATGCAGAACTGCCATCACGTTTGGGCCAAGAATTATGTAGAAGGATTACTTTCCTACTTACATACTTAGTAATGATGTTCACATTTGTGCTGCTGACACAGTTCAACACTGAGGGTTGGGGTTGGGATGCATTGCACAATAATTCTGACTGCTATTGATTTACTGAAAAATTTATTGCTCGAAACACCTGCAGTATTTCACAGTTTCATAATCTCCAACTGAAAACAAGCCGAATGTCCATCCACGATAGAATACATAAATAAATTGTGCTGCTTCATAGAGTGGAATACTTTTCAGCAATGAAAATGAGTGAATTGGATCTACATAAGTCTCATGAATGAATCTCACAAAGACAAGGTTAAGTGAAATAGGCCAGATTTGGAATAACATACAGAGTATAACTCCATTTACATGAAGTTCAAATAGGAGGCAATGCTAAATTCTAGGGCTTAAGGAATGCAAGCCTAGATGGTGAATCTAAAAGCACTCTGGGAGGCAATTATGATATAGGGCAGTATGGTAGTAATCTCTGGAGGGTAGGGGGTGCAGTGCTCAGAAGTGGCAGAGGGGAAGCTCTGGGGACAGCTGACCCTCTAGGACAGCAGACAGTGTCTATGAATTTGCAGAGTGACCCCCATCCCAGTAGCCTTCATTGACCTGGGGTGTATTTAGATAGATCTTGCATTTGCAACACTTCACTGAACTCTACATTGTTATTTTGTGCATGTAATTGTTTGTTATATTTCACAGAAGAAAAAAAAGTTATGAAAGCACAACCTTGGCCTCTCTGGTGGTGCAGCAGTTAAGTGCTGTGCTGTGAAGCTGTCGGCAGTGGCAACGTGAGTTCGATGCCCGGCCAGGGAGATTCCCACATGATGCAGCAGACCTCTCCTGCCTCACCCAGTGCTCCCCTCAGGAGTATATTTCAGTCAATCTGCCTGTTCTGCTCCCCATTCTGTCTCTGATGAACCCTCTCACCGCCCCACGCCTCTGGCCTGTACCTCAGCTTGTATGCATAAATAAATAAATCTTTAAAAAAAAAAGCACAACCTATGCATAATTTGAGTACTAACTTGTATAACAGAATGAAAACAAAATCAAAGGTTGCTATTGAAAATGTAAAAAAATGATGACAAACATGAAGATGAAAATTTTAAAATTACTAATGAGATTCTATATATTGTTTATAATGTTTAAATGATTCAATACAAACATGGTTTTTAATCTGAAATTTAAGTCTTTTTTATTTTCTTTTATTTGCCACCTCAATTTTAACATGGGAAAGATGCTCATGAGTGATTTTTTTCTTACCTTAAACCATATTGTAATGTATTCTAGTTATTAGATTAGCAACAGGAATGGAAAAAACAATATTTTATATAATACCCTTTGTGCTGAGAACGCCTAAAGACGCTGTGCAGAGTAAACATGGGGAGTGAATAACCTCGAGCAAATTTTGTCATTATTATGCATTTGAAACTCTATACATATCAAATAAGGAAATGTTGGCCAGAATGCAAGGCTTTTGCCATTATTAACAATTATTTCCAAGTCTGCTAGGGAGCATATATAATGAAATGCCATGCTGAAATAGTAGAGGTCAACAATCATAAAAACGATTTACTGTCCACTTATCTTCTTGATAATAATGCTCATATTTGTATTAACATCAGGATGCTAACCACTAAGCATCTGGCAGTGGGATGTTAGTGACAACTATTGATTCCTGAATAACTTAATGTTTAATCCACTATTATGCATAGAACTGCCAGTGTGGACAGCAACCTCATTTCAAAGGAGAACCTTGCATGTTTTTTCTCTGTTCGACTATAAAATCTGTAATTTATTTTTTCCTGTGTGTGTTTGTGTGTGTGTATGTATACATACGTTTTTATGAAAAATATACTCTAACTAGAGTTTATGGCTTAAATTGATACAAATCTAACAGTCCTTAGTCACACTTGGTCACGTTCCTCCACTTCAGACATGAACTTGAAGGTTCCTAAGACACAAGTGAACTGAATTGCATTAGGAACCCAGGACCCTCTACGACATAAGGGATTGAGACATCACAAAGTTAGAGACATTGTGGTGATGGGAGGGGTGTGGTAGGATACCCTGTGAAAATCTATTGGGGTAGCCTTGTTGGTTCTGAGTAAGGCTCGCTGGCAGAGTAGGGATAAAAACTTCAATGATAAAATTATGAGATAAAATTACTACAGAAGCTAAGTCTTAAAATCAAGTTAAGTCTTAAAATAAAAGGATTGACTTGGACAGTAAGATAGATGGTTAAAGAAGGATGTAATTCTGCGTATTTTATTTTTTATTTTATTTTATTTTTTAAAAAAGATTTATTTATTTATACATACAAGCTGGGGTAAAGGCCAGAGGCGTGGGGCGGTGAGAGGGTTCACCAGAGACAGAGTGGGGAGCAGAACAGGCAGATCAGAAATACACTGCTGAGGGGAGCAGCAGGCGAGGCAGGAGAGGTCTGCCACACCATGTGGGATTCTTCCCGGCTGGGTGTCGAACTCGCATTGACGCTGCCAACAGCTCCACAGCGCAGCGCTCAACTGCTGCGCCACCAGGGAGGCCCAGAAGGATGTAATTCTGATATAGACATTAGAACATGTCTATATCTACAAGCAGATAACAGATTTGGTCCAGTGGAGCTGTCTAGGTGGCTGATCCTACGGACTTCAGTGCAAGGGAGCCAGGCCAGAAAATGCTCTTCCTTTCTCACTCCAAGAAGATCTGTGCAGGCCAGTGAGGAACCCGCACCAGAGTGGTGGCTAACCCAATTCTCTTGACTTAGGGTAGACCAGCACAGTTTCTGTGCGAAGAGGAGCAACAGTAGAAACAAATGGAGAATTTCCTCAGACAGCCTTGGAAAGGGCCATCTCCAAAGCTGCTCTTCCGGGAAAGTGCAGCCCATGCAACAGCAGCATGAACACCACCTGGAAATATTTTAGAAATGCGTGTTCTTAGGCCCCATTCCAGATCTGTTGAATCAAAGTCTGTGAAAATGGGATTTAGCATTTTGTATTCTAACAAGCCATCCTGGTTATTCAGAAACAGGATGAAGTTTGGGAACCACTGTTCTGGAGCAACCAGCTTCCATTTGAGACGACAGAATCCTTCAGAGAAAGTGAGACCCACCAGGAGTGGCTCATCAGCTCTCTGCAGGCGGTGACTACGAGCTCTAGCACCTTTGACAGCCTCGGCATTTACTGACAGGATCAGGGGCCAGTGGGCTGTCTGATGATGACAGGAAGCACTTCCTGAGACCCCAACCTCCCTTACTGCTAGGTTTTCCAACAGCCTTGAAGAGCTTCTCCGAGTTCTGGTGTAATAGGATTCAAGAGTAGATTAGTTATAACTCTGGAGTTCAGAGAGCAGTATGGAGGTCTGGAGACTCTGAACATTCAGGAGAGAATTTTTTTTGACCTGTGATGAGGGGCCCCCTTGGTAAGGGTTGCAAGGCAAAGCCTGGGCCTGTCTTTTGTAACCTAAACCATGAGGGGAGATGCCCTGGATATGCGAGGTGTGTTTTCAACTATTAAGTCACATTTTTTAGTCACTTACAGTCAAACTATTGAAACTTTAAACATTTTTGTTGATTAATTCAAGGATCCACACCCCGACTCATGGCATCTCTAAGATGGCTCTCTGCCCACTGGCAAAAAAGGAATTGGTGCTCCCACCTGGAAGAAGCCCTCCAGAAGGCTTATAGCAAATCACTTTGAGTAATCTTGCTGCCTTTATTCTCTTAAGAAAATCAAATTGAAGTCAGCATCACTTTCAGGAAGAAAACTTAGTATTTACTACGTGAAAGAAGACAGGGCTTCTCTTATGCTTGTAAATGGGTTATCCTGTTAGAGTTAGCATATTAAAAATGCGAAGCTGTGTGAGGACTTTATTAAGATTGAGCATAAACCATGCAAAGCTAAGATAGGAAAACATTGAGGAAACAAAAGGTATTTATGGAACATCTCCTCTGCCTTTATTTTTAAATACTTTGTGCAATTTCTTTCTCATCTAAGGAAGATTGAAGGAAAAGTTAGTCTTCTCATACCTTAATTATAAAACCACATCTGATGTAAAAGAAAATGTTGTTAAGATTAAGCTTAGCATCATTATTTTGTATTTTATATTCTCGTTAATTCTTCTAATTTTCTCCAACTGAAGAGCGTATTACATTATCTCCATATTAAAGGACCACAGGAAGCTATAGACTTTTCTGCAAATTTTCTGAAACTGTGGAAATAGCCATACTCATAAATCGATGGTGCTTAAAATGATCATGAGCTGTAAAATCTTACTTTAATGGTTCTTAGCATATAAATGAGACAGAAATTTGTTCTAAGCAACTTATTGCTATTCTGGCACTTCTTCAGTGGGAATGTATAATTCTCTGACTTTATATATGATTGGTTATATGATATGGTATGGAAGAGCTTAATAGTATATTTCTTTATCTAGTTGTGGTCTAGATAGTCTCACCAGTGGTAATATTGACTTTTTTTTTTCCAGAATCACTAATATACAACCACTATGTATAATTGTGACTTGAAATATGATGGGATCCCAAATCAACATGGCTTCAGAATAATGTGAGAAACTTTTCATATCTGCATGTACTTGTATCACCATCTCCGGAAATTTTGATTTAATAAGTCTGGGAAAGAACTTGAGAATTTAAATTAAAAAAAAAATCCCAGATGATTCTGCTATTAATGAGACTTGACAACCACTGGAGTTGTCTCCTATCTATCTATCTATCTGTCTGTCTATCTACATATCTATTCTTTCTCTCTTTCACAGTCACTTTTCTTTTACCTATCTACTACACATAGATTATATGTACAATTTGTTCATACTTTATAGAATGTAATCTGAGGTAATTATTTGAACCTCATAATGTTGAGGTGGGAAATTTAAGGACAAGGACTTGAAGTTCAAAGTGGGTCTCAAAGTGAGGGTTTCTTGATTGGTATAAGTAGGATTCAAACCAAGATTCTCTTGATTCAGAGCTAGAGCTCTTTTGCTGTATTATATGGTGACACCAGTTAAATGCCATTTTCCTTTCTCAGAAGGGTGTGACTAACCCAACTTCTTAACACTGAGAGAGGGGAAAGGAAATCAGGAAGCAAAGCAAACATTTTCTTTCTCTTTTCCAGAATAACATAGTAATCTCTGTATTCAGTGAGGTGATAGGCAAGAACACACAGTAGTTATGTTTGTACGTGAGGTTCTTGACCAAATCAGGGGTGGAATCCCAGAAGATACACTCACGGGTTTCAGAAGGTCTATATAGAAACTTCCAAATGATGTATAAAATTTTGTGCTTACAACTAATCAAAATATTAGGTTTGTTGATGTTGTGGTCCACATCTTTTAGTAATAGAATTACACTGATTATCTTTTGGAATATAACTTCTTCCTCAGGGGAAATTCTCTGGTTGGCTATGAATTATGGTGCCCACACTTATCCAGGCTAGGTCTAAGCATTGGACACATGTTAAGCTAATTAAACTGTCATGGATAGAATCTGAGTCATGAACCAAGTAATACATGACTGAAATCATTTCAATTTACCCATTACAGGTACTTTGAACAATTCCAATAATTGAACCCCATTTGCAAGAAATAAATCTTGTTAGGAAAAATTTCTATTAAAGAAACTTCCTACCTAATTTCAACTACTCTGAGATACAGGTACCTGTATACATAGTAGGTATAGTTACTATTTGTTACTTCTGTGAAGATGATAGAAGGTTTTTTGTGGGTTTTTTTTTTTTAGCATTTAATGGTCTAAATGATAACTATTAACAAGTTGGCATACATATGTAGATACCTAAAAATGAAAGGATTTTACATTCAGATTTTAGATTCTTCTTACTTTGGAAATTAAATTGGTTCTTTTTCTATAGTGCTAAGGAAATAATCTGGGATTCTAGTCTTACTACCCCTGAGATGTTTACTTCTTGAGAAAACCCTCATGGCTGCTTTAGTTTATATATTTAACTTTCACTCAAGTTTCTCAACACCCGAATCTCCATCAGAAGGCATATATGGGAGATTTTGTTTCATTCCAGTATACTCTAGAAATTATTGTTTATGGTTGTATTTTGCCACTTCCTGCTCAGTATACCAAAATGGAAATGGATAACCCTGGCATTGGTCCAACACATGAAAGCAATTGTGATAATTTAAAAATACATCTCCAAATTCTTTCATGCATCTCACAGCAAGAGATGGGCTCTAATTCCTACACTTCTGTATATGCAATGGGCATGGTGACTCCCTTCTCAAGAACACAATGTAGCAGAAGAGATTCCATGCAAATAACTAGTCTAGCTTAGAAAAACTTGGACTTTCTCCTGGAACAATCACTTTGGAATCTGGCATCTTACTCTGAGTCCCGGTCACATAGAGAGTCCCATTTCCCTGTACCTACAGCCTTCCCAATCCACAGTTAGCAACAACAGCCAGACAAGTGAGCAAAGAGGCCTAGAGATGCTTCCACCTCCACCTACCATTTGACTGCAACTGCAGGAGAGATTGGAATCACGTAGCTGAATCTAGTCAGCCCTCAGAACTATGACAGGTGATGGTGATGATTGTTGGAGTTTGACACTACTAAATTTGGGGTGGTTCATGACCTAGCAATAGAGAACCAGAACAGTCATGAAGCTCCCCTGGTAAAATTCAAGTTTTTCCTGAGTATCTGATTCTTTTACTTTAAGCCTATGCTTTTTCCTCAGAAATTTATGATGTAAAATATTGACTCATGTTTTTTGAGAAAATGAGTCTGAAAGAGAATTAGAGAGCAAGGGCGGCACAGAGTGACACTGTTTTTCTTCAGTGTAAAATGAAGTGACTTGGGAGCTCCAGAGAGTGCAGGTGAATGGCAAAGCCAGGGTAAAGCAGTGATATAGGGAGGGAGATGAAATTATAGGACTGAGGGCATGGCTCAGTGGGTAGTCTCTCACTTTCTTTTAGTGTCCTCACTGTGGCCCTAAAAATCTTTCTAAAGATGCAATATCATCATTTACCTACATAAAAGGCTCAAATGCTCCTTGATGCACTGTCGTTAGTGTAAAAACCAGTCTCCCTTGCATGACACACAAAGATCCTTATGAACCCCCAGCTGGGCTGTGGCTGGTCTTTGTAGCCTCAGGATTTCTCCCACTGTCCCCTTAAACACTCTGCTCTAATTGCATACATCACGGCCACACCTTTCCTGCACATAATTTTGTTCTTGCGCTTCCTTCTACCTGGAATGCCTTTCTTCTCTTTTATCCTGTAGTCAGTTCCTTTTCATCCTTTAAGCACAACGTTGGCATCCTGAATGTTGGTGGCATTACGTACACATTCTGCATATTTTCTAGACCTTCTATTGTGTCTTCTTCCCCAGGACTTTCTGCCTGCAATTGTTCTTGGCCATCTCCTCACCAGGTTGTGAGCTCCTTGAAGCAGTGGTTATTTCTGTCTGAATCCCCAGAGCACATCATCCAGTAAGTGGATCATGACATGTAAACACTTAGGCATGCTCTATATTGAATGGCTTTTTGAAGACAGTGAGTGGGGGGAAATAGAGAAAGGCAAGCTATTGTTGTTCCTAGTAAGTAGGAGGGAAGTGTTATTATGACATTTATACTTACAATCTGGCTACTTAAAGTTTTCAATAAAGTGAAATGCATGGACTCTGGTGTTGTTGCTAACTGTTTAGAGTCTGTGGTGAAATTTCCTTGGGGCAGACTCTAGGTAGGAAAGAATGAAGAAATCAAATGGTTACAAGATAAATGTTTTCACAGTCACCTGACAAAACACACTCTATATACCTGCAAGTTATTTTTCTTTTTTCTTCATACATGTTATATTGCACAAGCATCTCTTTTGAAAGTGAATTTAACTAATTGCATCCTATATAATTGCGTGTGTGTGTGTGAGAGAGACACACACACACACACACACACAGAGAAAGAGAGAGAGAGAAAGTAAGGGTAGTTCTGTGGAATGATACAGCTAGTGGTGTGATAGAGACACTCACATGAGCTTGTAAGAGTCAATTGTTAAATTTACAGGAGTCTTGAAAGTTAGTCACTGAACACAGGATAGCAGTATTTACATCACAGAAACCAGCTAGTGCCACAGGTCACACCTCTCCTTCCCCCATACCCAGATGGTTGTTAAATATTTACTAGTTCATCACTGGTTGGGGTTCTGTTTTACTCAGTTATATTTTTACATTCAAAGACTGTATAAACTATTTGTCTTTTGCAACGTCATGAGAAATATTAAGGTGACCTAAGGGAACTTATTACGTGTTTAGGTAGACGAACTGTTTGATCTCCTTGGGATGCATCCCAAACTCCAAACTTCCAAGCAAAATAGAAATATTACCCTGGTTTTGTGTCACAAATGTATTCTCTCTATATTATCAATTTCGGGGCCACTTTTTACAGAGATGGCTGAAAAGGAGAGTTACAATTTTTTGAAAGGAAACTTTTGTTACAATCAAAACAATGCTTTTATTCAATCCACACTAAAATGCCAAATGATTCATATAGAAGCTTATTATTAAAATGTATTCGCTTACTCTTCCATAAATATTCATTGGAGCCTATATGTGTGCGAGAGGCCATCATGGTAAATATGACAAATGCAGACCTGCTCACATGGCGCTCACAACAAATTGGGGGGGAAATTAGCAAATAATCACCTGAACTGTGCTACATGTTGTAAAGAAATTCAAAGGGAAAAGGAGGCAGCAAATGGGACGCTAATAAAGCTTAGGTTTAGACCCAGTCTCCATCCCTATCCATATAAAGATGCTCAGGTGAAGTGGAATTTGCCATGTCTTAAAAACTGAAAGGAGGTCAAGGTGCCTGGACTTTGAAATGAGAAAGAAACTTACCTAATGTGGGACTGGAGAATTAGGAAGGGACAAGTTCACTGAGGCCTTTCAGTCAGGGTTAAAGATTTTGCACTTTCTCCTATATATAATGGGAGATTTTAAATTGAGGATGTGCTTTAAAAGATTGCTCTGAATTGCTATGTGGTGAATGAAGTGGGGGAGATGAGGGAAGGCAAATAAAACATAATAAAAGATGGTTCTGTTGTGAATTGAGAAAGCAAGAGGTTGTCTAGGAGAATGCTAGCGGGATTATTATTACGAGGCCACTTATACTGGATGTTCTTTTTAATGACCTGGAAGAAGTGATAAAAATAATTTGATTATTCTTGCAGGCAATAATAGAGAATTACCCATAAAAGTGGAAAAAGACATAATTTTTAAAGCTCTAGAAAAATCATAATTAGTTAAGAAATAAAACCTTATTAACTTAGAAAATCTGTACGTACATAAAGCATCTAAAAATCAGGTCTCATGGAAGAATACTTCGTGGACAACAGCACATTTTGCCCCAGGTCATTTTCGTTCTGAGAGCTCTATATTGTTTGTTTCAGCAAAGCAGCTGCTTCCAGTTAGCTCCTAGTGCTTTTAAGTTCTACTTCTGCCAGAATGACTCCTGACAATCTATTTAAAGAGCTTTCAGGAAGATGGTCACTCATGTTAAAAATTGGGAACAGCCTCATTTCTGCCATGAAAAAAATCAGAGAATCCTTTAATATCATAATCAACAGGAAGTGCTATAAACAAGATGTCATCAGGACTCTATACAGAATGGAAAGTAAAAGTAATTATTGAATAACCTAATTGGCCTTGAAAGCTTTATATAATATTTGTTGCGTCTTACCACAGATGAAGCATGACAGGGTTATAAAATGTAACAATTCAATGTTCAAGTCATAAAAGTGTGAATATTCAGCTTTCATTATGTCCATTGGAGGCAAAACTATCCAAATGAAAAATTCAACTTGAATTGTTATGGAGGAAACATTAATTTAAGTTATATCCTTAGAGAATATTCTGTTCAGTACCCCCAAGTGAAAGATCATTTACCTTCTGTTACATAAGTTTAAGTCACACTGACTATAAACTCACTGCCTCTTGCCTTAATTCCACTTATCAAATCAAACAGAGCAGATGGTCGTCTTAATGCAGCCCATTTCTTCCAGAGTCACCAACAAATAACAACACAGCTAGTTTGGCATATAGGGAAATTAATGTGCTAATGACCAGTCATTCAGTTTGCAACTACAGTTTATTGATTTTTATTTTTTTATGATTATTGCATTTGTAACTGGGAGGGTAGGGCAATTGCCATGGTGAACAAAGTCCCTTCCATACTCACCCAAACTAAAAGTTATTAGTGCTACTAAATTTTCTTTTCTCCAAGTAGAGAGATGTAAAACATGAGAATTTAAAAAATAGGTTATTTCTGAAGATAAGTAATGGAAGCAATTTGTAAGGTTGATGGTTTGTAAGGGATATGATGAGATTAGATGCTTGATTAAAAACAACCCAACATAGTCATATGATTTACCAATAAACTGAGCTAGGTGAAAGATTTTCCATTGCAGCACTATTTACAATAATCAAGTTATGGGAACAACTTAAGTATCCAATGACAGATTAGTAAATTAAGAAAATGTGGTATACATACACAATGGAGTACTATGCAGCTATAAAAATATGGATGGAACAGGAGAGGATTCTGCTAAGTGAAATAAATCAGAAGGAAGAAGACAAATACTGAATGATTTCACTCACATGTGGACTGTAGAGAAACAAAACAAATGAACAGACCAAAACAAACCTTAGAGATCTGACTGCAAAATTGAGGTTACCAGAGGGAAAGTGGGGGTGAGAAGCAAAGGAGGAAGGGGACCCAATGGACTATGGTGGAGGACTATGGATGCTTTGGTGTTGGATGTGGTATAGTAGCATACATCTGAAGAGGTGTCAGCCCGTTCTTCCAAATCATACACAAAGTTGTAAACCAATGTTACCGCGATAAAAAATACAATTTGAAAAAAGGTTTTCAAATGCTGTCATGGATGGATTTATTTGAAAAGTAATTTCATTTGGGCTTTGTAGGAGGGAACCCATAAAACTACCAAATAGTGCCCCTCTATGAGTTGGCTACCCAGGAGCTAGGCTGGTGCCTAATAGTGTTACCCAGCAAGTGAGGAGGAGTAATGGCTTTGTACTGTGGGGTGTGCACTTAGAACTCAGTCTGAATTTTTAATAATCCCTAGGTAAGTTGTGGGAAAAAATAAGGGAGGGAAAGAGAGGGAGGAAAAAGGAGACGGAGGAAGGAATGACTGTGGAACAGAATTCCTAGGTAACAGGCAGCAGGAACAGAAGATGAGTTTGGAGGAGAGTGAAGCCACTTTAAATGCATGTTTGTCTAGAGCTAGTGGTAACAGATTCAAAGATATAGAGGTAAAGTATAAAAGTAGTATCAGAGATAATAAACTGAAATGCACACAGGAGCCAAGTAAATCACATATATATAAACAGGAACCAGGTGAGGCCTATAAAAGTGTGAAGCAGGCTGCTAATAAGAGACTGGTGTCTTTACTGCCACCAAACACAACACCCCTCAGGTTATGATACCTTTTTAAGGTACAATTTGTGCTAAAAGAAAAAAATGACCCTGTAAAACACACTAAAGTTGATTTGTGACCCCAAGGTCCTGTGCTTGGAGACTGACCGGAGCAAATGCACACAGTGAGAGAGTTTCCTGCAATGACTGTGAAAGCCCTGAAGTCAGAATTTGTTCTTTTTAAGGACACAAGCAAGATAATAAGAAGAAATAGTTCACAGTCATATTTTGAAAGCACGTGTGGCAGAGGTGTATTTTCCCCCCAAGTAAGTTCCCAAGTATGAAGGGATTAGCATTAATACCAGAAGTTCATTTTATGTATCTTTTCTCTAAGTGTGTGCGGTGTATATTTGCTTAAGTTAGCACGTTTGCATACTTTTCACAATGCACTTCTTAGCACAGAATTAGTCATTGTCAACTCAGCTTTTTTGTGTTGTGTTACATTCCTAAGTTTAGTTCACTCCCCTTCATCTCTGGTCTCAATTCTTAGAGTTTTACTCTCACCAGTTTTTTGTCTGCCCCCAGTTTCCATTTCCCCTAAGTCATCGTTTCTAGCCACTTCTTTAGAGAGAATCTGGGGCTGTGCAATTGGGATTTCCACTGAAGGCTCAGTGAGGTGAGAAGACAAGGGCAACACAGATTCTCCCACCAAAGGAAACCTAGATGTAGGAGAAGGAAATACACAAGTGGGAATCTGAGTCCAGAGGGGATGTGGAGAGTGAAATATTGGAGGGTCCAAAACCAAGGTCAAAGGGAGAGAGATTCCAAGTTGAGCTATGAGTGACGAAACTGGAGTTAAGTAGGTCAGGGTGAGATGGCAGGGAGCATTGAAAAGTGGCCCATTGCTCCTGCCTATGGAGCAGTGAGTGTGTGGTGGGATGGGATATATGTCTTTTCACTATTACTAAAGCGGACTTTCTGAAACATGAATTGCACCATGTAACTCCCTAAACATGTTTATGCTCACAACCCCCTACTTGCTGAATGGGCTTTAATAGGGAGTCACAACACCCTGCTGTGTTGCAACCATCTAGGTGTGTGTGGTCACATTTATGTGTCTTGTGTAATTGTTGCTCATCTTAAAGTGCTGGAGTTAGTGAGGCCCTTTTTGCAATATGTATTAGAGCAGACTTATTCTCCAACTCTTATTTTGCCAGTCTCTCTTGCATTTGAGGTGTTTTCTTGAGTGGAAATGCAAGGTACAGTGTTACTCTAATTCTTGGGGAATTGCATGTAAGCTGAGCCTTACATTTGGCGTGCTGAAATCCTTTTCAAGCTACTGCCTCTCCTAGTGTCTGGTAGTTATTATCAAAAGGTGATTATGACTGACGATAGTGCTGGCTTCATCAAACCATGGTGTGCTCACTAGAGTGTGTTGCATGTAAGAATGTTATCCATCATGTCTCTCTGAGAAAAACACATTGAGATCTGCTGGTGAAATCCAAGTTTGATGGCTTGTCTGTCCTATACAGTCTCTTCTTACTCTGTTCTCCACAGGGATGCTGGACTTACCACATGGCTTATAGATTCATCTCCCCATGCTTCTTACTTGCCCTTCCTTTTGCCTGGCATGGCCAAGCCTGGGTTGCTGTATTGTCTAATTCCAGAGAGCAACAATTCCATTGTGTACTTGGGTTGTCCTCTGGGAAGTGGGAGGGGAAAGATATTCACAGGATGAACTGGTATCTCTTAACTCTGGATAAGAGGGTGGCTTTTGTTACAGTTCTTTTCCCTCATAGGTGTTCTTATTAAATGTTTTTCCATTCAAATTTGGTCCTCTTTAAAAGTTGTCATACTCATTATATGAGATTGCTTAACTTTTGAAATAACTCAAAGGTTTCTAAATGTTAGAAAATATAGTTCACCCTTGAGTAACATAGGAGTTAGGAACACCAAAGCCCGGCAGTTGAAAATCCTTATATAACTTCCAGTTGATATAACTCCTTATAGGCGAGCCCTGTACTCGTGGAGACAGCCAAACAGCACCAGCGGCTGGCTGAATCCCTGAATGCCCAACTGTGGGTAGAAAAAAAAATGGTGTATAGGTGAACTTGCATAGTTCAAACCCATTTTGTTCAAAGGCGAAGGTATAGTCATGGTACCTTTATCATGCTTCCATTCTTATCCTCACCATCTGAGGTTGTCAATGAAAACAGTCTGGTGCAAAAACAAACAAACAAAACAAAACAACAACTCATTTTGAACTCTCATAAACATTTAAATGTGAGTACCAGTACTATAGCTATATCTTTATCTTTGTCCACTGTTTATTTTTCCAAAAAAGAGATCCTATAATATAGCTTTTCTAATATCCTCTATTTTTCTACAAAAATATTTATAGATATAACTCATTCTTTTTAAGGGCAGCATTTAGGGCTCATTAGAGAGCACTGAGTGTTAAATGTTAGGATGATCAATTTCCAAACACCAATGGGCCAAGTACAGGTTCAAAGTGAGGGGATGAGCAAAGAATTTAGAATTGAGTGGATCTCTGCCAGCGTGAGAGAAGAGGACTCTAGGCCAATGTTAGTGACTCCTGTGTATTAGTAGTTGTGTGCACAGTGATTGGACTTTTAGGCTGGTCTGAGGGACCAGACTTTACTGCAGCTTTATAGTTATCGATCTACTTCATTCTTCTAAAGGGTTGCATTCTAAGCTTGAATGTACCATGGTTTACTCTACCATTCCCTCATGTGGGTTGCTGTAAGTTTTTGTCAACTGCAGCAAACATTCTTGTGATGTACCCTTAGGCACTGCAGTTTTTGTTCTAAAGCATCCCAGAAGTAGGACTAAGAGGGTAAAGGTCATGTGTACATTACATTTCTTTCTATTGTCAGGCTACTCTTTTGAGCAGTTCTCATCCCTTGGTTATTTTCTCAGTAATGGAAATACCTTTAAATTACATAGATTAAAATCTTTATATTTTTACACTAGAGTTCATACTTTTGAGCTTGTGGATCAAAAGTCTAAAGGCAAAGCTTTTTTTTTTACTAGAAAGGAAATCTAAAGATTTTTTTTTTCCTGTTGACAAATATTCATTAAGCCAACAGAGGATGACAGTGATCACCTTGGGACTTGGTAAAGGTTCATTTCATTGACTTCAGCAAAATAGGATAAGCTAGGAGATACTAGTAGCTGGAAAGTCCACACAGAATGAGCAAGAGAGCAAACCCAGATAAAAAATCTAGGAGAACATCTAGTCCAAGTGGTAAGTCAGGGAATGAGGAGTCTCATTCAATAGAACAGCAGTGGTCGAAACAAGTGGTACCAGGGAGGCCCAGAGCAGAGCACAATAGGGGAGCAGAGGACCAAGACTAAGAAGGCAGAGGCAGGAGGTTGGCATCAGGGACGTTTACTGGGAAGGAGAAAGGAGCCAGCTCAGGACTAGGCAGCAGGAAACCGTGAATCCTTGAGGGAAGGTCTCTAAATCAGACAAACAACAAATTCTGAATTTGAACCTGGAATAAACTATATCATCTTCCTCGGTATTAGGTTTTTTTTTTTTTTTATCTGTATTGCATATCAAGAATGTAGCTTAGTTTGTAGCACATACAATATGTGTGATATCTACTGGCATTTTTAAGACTGCTGAATTTTTCCTGTACCAAAGGGTACATTAGCAGATGGCATGAAATATGAGTTGATGGTTTTAATTCCAGGCTTCAGCCTGCCATGTTAGCCTGTCTCCCTGAGTTATACTCTAGTTGCCCCATTAGAACTCAACTCTATCTAAATCTCAGTCCTTTCTTCTGGAAGCACCTGCCAGTGTCCTTTGCTGGTGTAGGTTAGAAAATCTTTAGGAAATGCTGTGGCTGCCATTTGTTTGACTTCAAGCATTACCAGTGCGTGGCGTACGCCAAGCAGAGCTTCCTATCTGGAGTATCCCTTTTTAAGACCTCCTTCCCCTTTAGTGCTTATTCTTGGTCTATCTCTTGCCTACTGACATACTTCTATAAAATCTCAAGTTCTCCCCAATCAAGCATTGCTGAGTTATGATACAACGCAGAGAGGAGGCAAGGCCTGAACCAGTTTCTAGTGCTTAATCTCAGTGTTGAACAAAAATTCCTGGAAAGCCTTTTGCTTAATGGTTGTCTCTGGGTCTTAGGTAGAAGTGACTGAGCCTATTCTTTAGGGTGCATAGGCATTGGGAAAAAATTCAGAGCTTGACAATATCAATGTTTGTAACTGGTCATTCATTACCTGAAACTTACCCTTTACTCCAAGTATTTCTTGAACTGGTTAGACTGAATTAATCCTAATGTTCTGAGAACAAGAAGGTACTTCTCAGGAAAGTATTTTATGTGTGAGTGTCTATGTTGTTATGTTAACAGCACACAAACAAACAAAAATTCAATGGCATAACAAACAATAAAGCAGGATCCGTGCAATGCACACACCTGCTGTTTTTGCTCAGAATTCACTTTTATGAATTTTCCAGGAAACTATTTGCCAGTTTTCCTTTGGAACCCACTCCTCACAACGGGGAGTCCACGTGATAAAGAGGTGATGCAAGCTTATCAGATATTTCAGTTGTTAGTCAAGGCACTTAGTTCTACAATGAAATGTTCCAATAAAGTTCAATCCCAAGACTTTTGCTGGAACTATTAGGAAATTTAGTTTCTTTTTTTGCTCTGTTATTTCAGCTGGTGGAACATAAGCCTGAAGGTGTTGGTGGTCCTTTTGCCAAGATATGGGACAGTCTATTTTGCCAAGTTGTATATAAAAGCCACACTGTCTCTGGACTATTTAGTTACATGAGCTATTAAATTTATTGTTTTGCTTACTTCAGTTTCTGTAATATTTCTGTCACTTGCAATCAAAAGAGTCCTGAGTAATCTATATGGGTTGCTGAAGTTTTTGAAATCCAAATGGGGTACTGTTGAAATAATGATTCCTCCGAATTGCTAAAAATCCAAATAATACATCTGAGGAAAAAAATGTGCTTTCTACTACCATCATTTAGATAAAAATTTCTGAGCTGAAAACCTCACAATCCTCCTTCCAATATTAAAGTGAAGTCAGGCAGGCATGGATTTGAAGTCTGGCTAAATGACATAAGAAATTTACTTGATCGCAGTTTTTCAGTTTTGTCCTTTGTAAAATGAGAATAGCACTACCTTTTCTACTATTAAAGATCCATTGAAATACCATATGCTAAATTCAATGTGGTGCTTCAGTCATGGAATTCTAGGTTTTGTTTTAAAGTTGCATGAAAGTGAATTAGTTATAAGGGTTCTGAAATATCCTGTTAAGCTTTTGTGTAAATGACTTTCTCATTGAGGTCCCAAATAAATTTTTCTGTTACATGTGTTTTGCTAAGACACTGCTCCTCCCCACCCAAAATAGGCATTATATTTAAAAAATTACCTGAGTTTAGATTTATTTGAGCAAAAACATGTGGTTGTGATAGGAAATTGGAAAATTGGGGTTTGTCAAAGATTTTGTTGAAAAATGAATAACTGGCTCAGGTTGAGAATGCAATCATTTAAAAGGCAGATACTCAGGCCATTGGAAAGAAAGCTGAGAGGCATTTGTAATGCATAATGTTGAAATGGCATGTGCCCTATTGGTTTCACTTCTGAGTGGATGTTTTGTTTTTTGATATGCTCTCTATTTTTAAAGGTTTTGCAATGTGAATTATAGATGATACCAGTGTATTTGTTAAACCACAAATAGCATTTCTTTCTTTCCTTTTGATTTTTATTTTTGTTGAAAATGCATGTTTTGAAGATGCTGAAACCATAAATCTTTCTCGATTGTGCTGTGTTAGCTTTACTAAATAGTAGCCAGGACTGACTTCCACTTGCAGACACTGAATGCTAAACAGCCTTGAAAAATGTTAAGTTGTTATATAACTGACTAGTTTTCTCAAAGCTCCTCTGGGAGGCCAAAAATTAACCAGGCTTCTCGATCTCCTTTTCACACTCCAGAGGGAATATGCTAATTCACTGTTAACTTCACAGCAATCGTTTAACATTCCATTTCTTCTAACTCACAATTCACTCAGGAACTTGTGCACAAGTGCTGTGAAAGCTGATTGCATTTCATCAGGAATTCACACCCAGAAGTATTGTTTTGATAGGGTGACAATAAGAGTGAAGGGGAAGTTCCCAATCCCCCCATCGCCAGGACCCTGCCTGCTGGTACCTGGCAATGAAGGGGTTCTCAGTGAATGGATGTATGTGGAATGAATGAAAAATGACCACCATAATCCTCCGCTATAAGGCTTCTGCTCACAAAACATCCAAATTGATTTAATGTGAAAGAAAAAGAAAGCAATGTTGTTTGCGGGAAAATACTAATCCAGCCCTATTAGATTTTCTAGTAGGCTCCCTGGTGTATCATTCAGGAACAAATCCTGTGAGACTCTGACCGAGGCACATGGTGCTTCTCCAGGACAGCAAGACAGCATTGAGATCCTTCTAGGACATGTATCTTTTTTTCCCAGAGACTTTATATCACTATTTTTATTCCCCCCATTTTTTCCTAACCCTCTAATGCTCACCTGTTTTTCATTTTCTTATTTGAATCTGTGGTTCTTGTATTTTTGTTAATCCAAAGATCTCAGATATTTAAGCTTTTATGAAACTCCTGCATGATTAATTGAAAACATCACTCTGATTTCCTCCCATGTCTACTCAAAGTCACACAAATTTGCCTTTCAAATTTTTTTTTTAGGTGACTTAGACACATGTGTTCTGTAGATGGCTTCCACTGTTGACCAACTTCCTTTGGGTTAGGTAGGTGTCTTAATCTTCACTTCAAGCAAATAGAACAACTCTGAGGAATTGTTATTTTCCATTTTACAGATGAGAGTAGACAGGTTCATTTGTTTTAATTTTATTTATTTTAACTATTTTTATTGAGTTAATATTACATCGGTGTTTCCATAATAGAAGTGTGGAATCCACCCTCTGCAGACATCGTTACCGTGGTGCCCCCACCTACAAAGAACACATAGTCCACTACCATTGACCATATGCTTCCTCTCTTGAGAATACAGAGGTTTAAATATATGTAAAAGTTTTTTTCACTTAAGAACAGTGTTTTAATCTTTCACAGAGATGGAAGGAAATAAAAGCAGAAAGAGAACTATGTCTGGACAAAACACTTTGGAAATGGACACATCTTTGTGATTTACTTTCCATGAATGATATGTTTCATTATGAATACATTAAAATGCATTTATCTTGCAATCTTATAAATATATCTGTGCCACTTCAGGGTCTTCTGTAGTGGTTTTCTGTCATTTGATGTTTTAATGTGTTCCTCCTCTTTCTTCTTTTATGACCACTTACCTTCAAAGCATGTAGATCTCAGCTCAAATGTTACCTTTCAGAGATGCCATCTAAAATGACTCTTGACCCTCTTATCACTTTCAATCCCAATGTCGTATTTCATTTCTTGATAACATTTATTGCCATTCAAAATCATATTCTTTATTCCTTTCTATCCCTCACTAGAATAGGAGCTGATTACAAGAATAGTTCTTATTGTTCTTATTTACCTCTGCATCCCCAGAGCCTAGATGAATTATTGCATATTCTTCAAGATGTAGACTAAGATAAATGGCATGACTCCAATCCTTAAATAGTAAGGTATTAATAAGCAGGGCACTTGTGGCTAGGTCAGAGATAGAGGCAAGATCGAGGGCAGCACTCCTTTCTAGCTCCCTGCTGTGTTGTCTTTCCAGCTCAGCCCACTAAGGTGGATATGATTAGTTTTATGATCTGTCTAAACAAGTACCCAAGTCACAACATGAAGTGATCTTGATCTAGATCCCTCTAGGCATTGTTGGTTTGTGTGAAGCCAGAGCAGACTCAGGAGACACTCATAACTCCTGGGACATTAAGTCAACCTGAACTAAGCCTGGGGATTTTTGTTTCAGTATCAGACATTTGTAGATTTCTTCAAAAATGACCTAGCTCCTAGATCCCTGCAAATGACTATACATACTGATCCAAGTAAAGTCCTACTATTCACTAGGCACTATGCTAATTATTTTAATAGCATTTAATTTCATCTTCAAAGACATCTAGAAATAGATATTACTAATGCAGCTTTTGCTTTCAGATCATTTCTGAAAGTAGAATGTCCCTATTTGGGATGAATTGTTAGACTAATGCAGCTTTTGCTTTCAGATAGTATCTGAAAGTAGAATGTCCCTATTTGGGATGATTTGTTATGCTATTTTTTGGGTCTGAGAATGCTTAAAATTTTTTCCCGAAAGTTAGTGACAATAGCATTCTAAGACCCCAAAGATAAACTACCAAATCATATCAAGTAGGAATGTTCTGCTTTCAGATAGTGAAGGAAACTTGTGTCCTCATTTTTCAGATGAGGCAACTAAAGCGGGGAAAGAATAATTCTTGTCTGGATTCCATAACCAGTAGAGAGGGATGCAAACCCAGGTTGACTCTTCCCAATGCTAAAACCCAACTGTATAATTAGCAATAATCTGATGCCTTAATCTGATGTAACCTATAACCTCTAGGAAAAATATGTCTATCTGCTGTGAAAAAATGTCATAGTCTGAGGATGTGTGTGAGGGGCACTCAGGGACTTGGTTGAAAGTTAAGAAAGAAATCCTTAAAGCATAATAGTTAAGTATTGAAAAATGGAAGTCTTATGCAAATTATTTTTTGAAAAGAGCTCATCTTAACTGATTTGAATTATACATATATATTGGAGACAGCCAGACTTGGATTCAGAACTCAGCTGCCATTGAGTAACTGTGTAATTTTCAGTAATTTTTATCCTTCTAAGACTTCATAGGGATTCCTATACCTATCTCACAAATTTTTTGCAAGAAAAGCAGCCAATCCAGTGCCAGTACTAAGAATTTTTTGGTCATGAGATTTCACTTTTTTCTAAGCTATATGCTCTCTCTGTTTTCATGCTAAAATTTTATTTTTATTCTTATCATTTCCCGCTTTAGATATAGTTCAAGATCTTAATTTATTTCCATGAGATTTGTGCATTGTTGCTCTGAAAAATCTCTTGGTCAGCATAATATCTGATAAAGTTCACTTTTTCTTACCAGTGAGTCTTCTTAGACTTCATTCCCTGACCATAGTCTTTGTTTAATGACTTACATTTCATTACTGTTAACCATCTATGAATTTACACCACAGCCTCTTCTAATGTTATCCTAAAAGATTCCCCCTCAAGTTATATTTCTGAAAAGTTGGGGCATAAAACAACCTGAGAAAGTTCTTTTTACCTTAGGGGTTTCGATTTCTTTTGAATCATTTGAATGCCACTGTCATTAAATTTATGGGGAGAAGTAAAAATACAAACATGAACTAGCTTAGTCATGGCCTATATCAGTAATGAAAACAAGGGCCATTGACTTAGTTAGAATATATGTATCTGAGAGTGAAACTATTCAGATAAAATCAGCCAACTCTATGAGCCCAAGCAAGGCAAGAAGCTCCCTCCAATATGACAGAGATAATGTAAAGGCAATAAAATGTGACTTGTCTATAACACTCCTTAGAATAAGATCACTTTATTTACACTTGAATGGCTATAGCTAATGAAATTACATTTTTTATTCTGTTTTTAAGGCAAAATAAGCTGGATAACTTGCCTATTTGTCTCAGATTTCAAAGACACATGCACAACATTTTAATAAACTTACTTTTATTATTATAAACTTTTTTTTCTTATTTTTGAAGATTTGGCTTCCAGGCCATTTTTGTATTGCCCAAATCACTCCTAACTTGTCAAGATTGCAATAAGCTGTCTTGGGTACTAGAACCCAAGTATTACAATCCTTCTGACCCCATACCTCTCAAAAACAAATCCTTCAGTCAACTCTCTGCATTCAAATAATGGACACTATTGTATTTAGACATGACTCTGAGGTAAGTCTCTATATCTGTGCAGGAACAGAACTAATAAAAATTTGGATCTCCTTTTACTATTATCCCATTTTATAGATGAGGAAACTGAAGCTCACAGCACTGAGTAAATTACTCAGAGAAGTTGAGTAAATAGGCCACATTGTTAGTAAGCTGCAAACTAACTGGATTCAAACTCAGGATCCCCAACTGTCCTGTTTCACTTTGCTTAGGATTGAGGGGTTTCCTGGGAGACAGGACTTGCAGGGCTAAACTAAAACAGTCTTGGATGAACCAAAATGGTGGACTGACCTTAGAAACTCTATACTCTTCATATTTGTGCTTCAGACTCTGGAATATTTAGCTCTCCCTAAATATTTAGCCTCCTGCCATCTAGGATATAGCTGTAATCATATGCTCCTAGAGTTGTCACGCACTCACAGCCTTACCTTCTAGACTAGTTCAATGAGTGTTTATGCTCACTGTGGCTTCACTGCAAGACTACTAAATTGCAGCCCACTTACCCTCTTTTCTAGGCCACAAGAAATTTAAAAGGTGACAAGCCAGGGTCTCTGTGGTTTTCTGGACCTCTAACCCTATTGGATTTCCAGGCAGAAAATTGTTTTTCTTCCTTCTGGGTGATGACTATGTGAGAAACTCAACAATTAACCTTATTTCAAAGTTGATAAGGTCTATAAAGAAGAAGAAATTTAAAGATCTGTGAACATTTAAATTCCTCCATCCAGATACTTGATGCCTTGGTGATGGTTCTAGCCCACCAAAAACCAACTGTTAGGGACATTCCCACTGTTCTGGCTCTTTCTCAGCAGAGGGGGAATCTGATGGTGAAGGCTCCTGGCACCTGCTCTTACTGGCCATACTTCTTCATAAAAACTCCTCCCTCTGGGCTGCTCTCTTTAGTTGATCTATTATCTGTGACAGCTTTGAGAAATAGCAGTTGCTTCTGATTGCTTCTTAGGTGAATGGTAACAATTCTTCTAACATCAGGTTTTCTAAGATTTTGCAGGAGGCTTTTGCTTTTCCAGAAGTTCCATACTTCCTCGGTAGTTGATAAATGAGTTTGGTTCTCAAGTGAAAACCATGGTGCTTTACTGTGCTCTAAGACAACATTTTCACTGAGGGACCTTATTCATTAGTGTGTCATAAATCAGTGTGGTGGGTCCAGAGCAGTTCATCAGAAACAGAAATTTTAGAAGACCAGATACAGGATAGAGAAACAGGAATTCATTGTATGTTGTAAGGATCAGCATTGTTTTACAAAAATTTTATGCCTATACATATGTACACACACACACACACACACACACACATAGCCACACAGGTACACAGATATGAAATATACACTGTGATAAAAAGCATATTCCTTACATGTATAAAAATAGGAAATACGTTTGTGATAAAAAATGAGTTCCACTATAATTATTAAAAAGCTTCTAGAGGGGCCTCCTGGTGGCTCAGGGGGTTAAGTCTCTGCACTATGAAGCTATCCACAACCACAAGAGTTTGATCCCAGGCCAGGGAGCTTCCCACATGGCTCAGCAGACCTCTCCTGCCTTGCCCGCTGCTTCCCTCGGTAGTACAGTTCAGTCAATCTGCCTGTTCTGCTCCCCACTCTGTCTCAGGTGAAACCTCTCCCTTCCCCTCCCCCCACACCTCTGGCCTACACCCCAGCTCTTGTATGCATAAATAAATAAATCTTTTTTAAAAAAAAAGCTTCTAGAAAGATTTCTGTAGAAAGACATCCATTACACTATTTCTTAAAGTAGTAAAACATCACAAAGAAGCAAAATGTTAAAGAAGAGTGGATTATAAGGACCATCCATATCTACAACATTCATTGTTATAGCCCTTAAGAGCTTAGCCTTAGTGTCTTATACATAATAGGTGCTCAATAAATATTGCTGGCTATTAATGTTGCTGAGAGATTAAATGCATTCTGAAACACCCACATGATAGAATTTAAGTCAGTTCTTAAAATTATCTTTCGAAGCTAATTATACTTTTAAACAGATTTCTTAGCAATAAAACTTAAGAAAAATAATGGAATAATATCCTCAAAGCATGAGAAAATAACGATCAAATTAAAATTGTATATCCCCTTAAACTACAGAAAAAAACATTTTTAATTATAAAAATTATCTTTCTAAAAACTTTGTAAACATATGGAAAATGCTCATATAATAATAATGTTAAGGGCCTCCCTGGTGGCGCAGCAGTTAAGCACTGTGCTGTGGAGCTGTCGGCAGCAGCGACGTGAGTTCCACACCCAGCCAGGGAGAATCCCACATGGCGTGGCAGACCTCTCCTGCCTTGCCCGCTGCTCCCCTCAGCAGTGTATTTCTGATCTGCCTGTTCTGCTCCCCACTCTGTCTCTGGTGAACCCTCTCGCCGCCCCACGCCTCTGGCCTGTACCCCAGCTTGTATGCATAAATAAATAAAAAAAAAATGTTAACAGAAAATATAATTTCTATAAATATAGTTGTATGTATACATATATATATATATATATATATATATATATATAAATATTGCCCCCAAACCCTTCTAGAACATTAATTATGGCTATTTATGGTTTGTAAGATTATGAATGATTCTTTTTCCCTACAGTGACCAAATCTTACCTTCATAATTACAAAAAAAAAAAAAGTTTTTTTTTTTTGACATTTCATTGGATAAGTAAAATCAAATGGTGTTCTAGATTTAACTGCCCTGGTGGATATTTCTCAGCACCTCAAGGTGAGGAGAAGTTCCACTGACCCAATCTTCTTCCAGGAGGATCTACCACATATGCTCTACAAAGGGTTCTCTTAAGTGTATGTTCATCTAGTCAATCGCTCTTTGGGGAGCTATTTAGGCAGCTTTACAGGATTCAGGGATGAGTGGAGTGTGGTTTCTGCCCAGGACTTAACAGCCTAAGGAAGAAAGCAAGGAAAAAACTAATTCTTGTACTGTATAGTCAGTATTAAAGTAAGATAAACTTCTGTGCTGTAGGGCATGGTTTGGAGCTCATCACACTCATAAGGTTGCTCTTCCTTAAGCTCCAATAATTTAAAGGCTTGGCAAACATTCTTAAATTTCTCTTCCCATGTTTTGCCCTGTTTACCTAAAAACTGGGGGATCCTTGCAAATCAAGTCCCAGTAGCAAACTGGAGAGGCAGTATAAAGGGGTTTTGGATTCAGCATGTAGATTTTAATTTCACTGCTCTGTGACTTAGGCAAATCATTCAATTTACCTGGGTCTCCTTTTGTTGTCTGTATAATGGGAAAAGGATATCAAACTCTTATTGTTGTTTGGATTAAGACAATTAGCATAATCCCTGGCACACAGTAGGGCTCAAAGATAGCATTTGCTTTTCTGGATTCCGATGGCTCCAAATTGTTTTCAGGTCATGTGAAGTGAAGTTGATATTCCTCTTCTGAACATGCAGTCACCAAAAATGTTCAAGTGTCTTATTCATTCATTATTTTTTAAAATAGTGTATGATTTTCACCTGACTGATTGTGTAGATTAATAGAGATTGAGATTTAAGAAATATTTTAATTGAGATAAAGCTCAAATATATATATATATTTTTTTTAAAAAAAGATTTATTTTTTTTATCTATACATACAAGCTGGGGCACAGGCCAGAGGCGTGGGGCGGCGAGAAGGTTCACCAGAGACAGACCTGGGAGCAGAACAGGCAGATCAACAGAAATACACTGCTGAGGGGAGCAGCGGGCAAGGCAGGAGAGGTCTGCCACGCCATGTGGGATTCTCCCTGGCTGGGAGTCGAACTCGCATTGCTGCTGCCGACAGCTCCACAGGGCAGCGCCCAAACGCTGTGCCACCGGGGAGGCCCTCAAATTTATTTTAAGTCTCAGAAAAGATTTTTGGAGAAGCTGACTGACCCTAACTTACTTGACTGGCTGCCCCTCGGAGGCAGCCATTTTAAGAAGGGAGGGGCCATTGCAGTAGCTCATCGGATGATTCCATCTTCTGTCACATTACCGCACTGCTGCCGCACTTGTCCCCTTATAGCTCTGATCTGGGAAGATTGATGCTGTATATCTCAAGCAAACATGCTAAACCACACAATAATAATTTGTTGATAACCTTGCATTTTGTAAAGAAAATGTTTCACTCCTTAAACAGGTATGTCTGTGATAGAACGTTTATTTTCTTCCTGTTCTGGTGTTGACTCATTTCCATAAGTATCTGTATTAATCAAGATCCCTTCAGTTGCAAGTAAAAAGTAGAGAGGCAGTCCAGCTTCAGGCACAGCTTGATCTGATAGACCAGATGATGTCACCAGGAAGCCACCCCTCTGCCTGTTTAAGCTCTTTTCCTCTGTGTTAACATCATCCTAAGGCAAGCTCTCCCCAAGGGGTGGAGAAGATAAGACTGAACAACAGCTTCAGGCTTATAGTCTTCCAGCTTAGCAGCTGCAGTTAAAAGTGGGTGATCATTCCTGATAACTGAAGTCTTTGAGTGACTTTTATTGGCAGAGTGGAGTCTAAAGGTGTGTTCACCCAAAAAAGGGGAGATGTTATCACCTGATCTCCAAGTGAGATCTCATGCTAGGCAGGCAGAGCCAAAAACAAATGCTCACTGTATTACTAACTCCATAACTCCATTGAAATAAACATAAAATTTAGAGTAAGGGTACTCACACAGGCACCTTTCTCTTTCAAGTATGATTTTACCCACTGACACCTTTTCAATTTTGCACAGGGTAAGCAAATGACTCCTGTATCTCTTTCCACAGAACCTCTCTTTCCTAATTTCTAGAGCCAAATACCCAGCCTGTGTTTGACGTCTCAAGCTGAATAGCACAGCCTCATCTCACTCAGAAATAAAATCTCTCTCCTTTCTCTCACATACATGGACAGACACAAAGAGCATTAGAGTGCATGTGCCTGTATGTGTGTGCATGTATGTGCGAAAGGGAGAGATGATTTGCATGAATAATTGTTCTTTTTAAAAACATATGGTCCATATATAGTTACTTATACGAAGTAACATTTCCATATCAACTGACTCACCGGCAAAACAAAAAATTAGCAAGCCAGCGTGTGGGCCAATTGATGTGAACCTTTTGCCAAAAACAAAAACAAAACAAAACAAAACAACAAAACAATAAAATAAAGGCATCATTATGGTTTGGTGCTAAGAAGTGATGAGGAACAAAATGCTTCTCTGCAGGATCTTCCTAAGGATGTCTGTAACTGTTCACCTATTTCTGCACTTCTGTTTAAACTGAACTTTGCTGCTGTATCCACTGATAGGAAGGTTGCATGGTGTCACTCTGGCCCAAGTGCTGGCATGTGAACTTGCTGGCAAACCATAGATTGTCCCGCCCCACAAATGAGTCAGTTGAGAGGGAAAGGCCCCTCAGAACAGACGTGTACTTCTGCTTTTAGTCATCAGCTTAGGGAGCTCATGACTGGCACAGTGGGCATTTAGGTTGTTGAATATTAATGTTTTAAATATAAAAATGTCTTGTTCCCTGTGAATCTTTAAGACTAGAAAGCTGTAGATCATAAGACTAAAAGATGGAATGGCAAATACTGTGAGTCTGCTATAAAAATCTCAATTTTGTATGGAATTACTTTTTTAGTGCTCTCATTTAATTTCCTAAAATTCAAATAAAAAAGATTTTACAGGTTTTAAACATCTTTTATTTTTATTCTGTATTTTCTTATCTAAACTGAATAGAGATTGAGGAAAGACAATTTACCAAGACACAAGTATTTTCCTTCCTTCAAAAACAACATTGCCTAAGGCTAAACTCATCATCTCCACTAAGGGCAGCTCTTTTCCTTGATTCCTTGTTTCTGTTCAGAGTTTGATAATTTTTCTAATGTCATTGACCTGTCTCAGCATAGTACTCTAATATTGATCATGCTTTCTTTCTTCTTGTTTATGAATATGTGATGTGAGAATTAATCATGTTTATGCATATAGTGGATTATCAGTGTTTGATTTTTTTCCACTCACTGTTTTCAGGAAAATCTTGTCACTAGTATGATATCGTGTAATGATATAACTTGGAGGCCCTGTGCACTTCTAATTATGATGGGAGACAGGGAATGAGGAAAAATAGTTGCTCCTGGTTTGAGTTTGGGGAGGAAACACCTTTTAGAACAATTTGAGTCCACAGGAGGAACTCTAGAAAGTTGAAAATAGTCTAGATTTTAAAACTGTTTCTATTGCTTTTGCTGGAAGACGTGTTGCCCAGAATCAGGTAAAGGACAATTTCTATTCATTTTTATAAATACATAGCACTAATGGTATTATAGTAAGAGAGTAGTTTCCCTTTTGTAATGGTTTTTAATGTTGGTCTATTACTTTCTCTAAGCACTTTCCTTGCAAAGCTTCATTTACTCCTTAGCTCTTTGGGCCATCAAAGGTTCCTGCTGCAGCTATAAAGCATGGTGCTTACGCGCGCCGAGATCTCACTCTAGTTTCTCATCTACATTCTCCACGTGTTGTCAGCACTCAGCCCCTTTCTTATTTACAGACCCTTGTGCCTAGTATGACTGTTGCCATTGCAGCTATGGAATTTTGCTGATGGTGGAAGTCAGCAGGTCTAACCCAGTTAGATCAGGAATAGACAAGAGTTTGAATTTCCCACAGTTCATATCAAAGTAATGTGCTTGATGAAAACTGTGAGTTACAACAAAGGACATGGTTTCAAGTTCAAGGTAGACCTGCTTCGTCCCTTACTTATGAGGAAGTTTGATAGCTTTAGCCCCAAACAAGATTGTGTGGCATTCAGAGAGGTGGTGGAAGAACAGGATATTGCCCGCTCCTCAATAAACTGAGTAGTATTATTACACAATATAATTCCAGGCTCTTTTCACACCTGTTCATGAGTTTTCACAGGGACAATTGGTCCCATTTCACTGTCGTGCTTAAGTGGGCTCCCATTTTGGTTCTCATTGTCATGGTTTTGATCAGTTTCTCATTTTATCATAGCTGTGTAAATACAAGTTAGCCACATGATTTCATTGCCTTCCAACTGAACCTCATCAATTATTTCAGCATTTTATTCCCTTATAATGTAGGCTGATTTGCACGGCTGACCATGAAGTTCTCTTGTAAAAAACTATTATCCAGTCATTTAAGTCTTCCTTAACTGTAGAGAGCACCTCTGATGTGAAGATCCTGTGACAAATCTCCTGGGGGAGACAGACTTGCCCCCAGAAAATTAAAGGACAATGTGATGTTTTCATCTAAATAAAATGTTCCCATACTTCTCTACTGTTAATAAGAACAAAACATTTTGAGTTCTTTCCTTAAAATAAAAGTTTCCTCCCAATTGGAGTCTACCAGCTGACACAGCCTCCTCTCCAGGACTTGTCCCGAGTCAACCACAAAAAATGTGCTGGTGTTTCAGGGACCTGACCCATTCCCAGGCCCTGGTGAATCCCAACACATTTTTCTAGTGGCATTATCTCCCTTTCCACTCTGACGGCATAGTTCCAAAGCAGAGTTAGTCATTCAATCCTTTGGACGCCTGTGGACATTTTTATACATCTATCTCTTTGTTCCCCCTCATGGATTATAGTACTTTATTTCATTGTAATGTCCACTAAGTTGTGAGATTATGATCTTCAGGAAATGTCTCTTATCTTTTTACTTTTTCTATGTTTATTTCCATGACTGGCACATACAAGACACACAGTGTGGTGTTTTGAACGTGTGAATGAATGATGAAGCCAGCATTTGGTGTTGCCATTAGATTTTACAATCAACTCTGTTGAAATACTCCACACTGTTAAGCAATTATCTTCTGATAGAACACCTGGTAGAAATCTATAAATATGTTGGCCAACAACTCAAAGTGATTAGTGCAACCAATTTACTGCAATTAAAAGGAGGACCACACTCCATAGAATTTAAAGGGTGCATTGATTGCACACCTGTACAACATAAAAGAGACTATGACTACGGCAATAATCATGAGGGCATATCACTCTTTCACTAATTAGTTAAATAGGCCACCAACATAATAGGTGTTTTATAAAAATACAGTCAGATAAAAACGAAAGGTGAAAAGCAGGTTGCAAGAGGGAGATTTAAGAAGAATCACCAAGACAATGGATTTTTGACAAAAGATGTTATAATTCATTACAAACATCCACTCACACCAATATAATTGTTTTCATGTCTTCTAGGACATTTTTAGAACTACAAGAGGAAGCTATACTATTGTTTCCTTTTGGAGTAGAATATTAATCTATGTAGTGCAGTGGGCAAAAGCCTAATTTTGGAGGCAGGCTACTTGGGTATGAGTCCCAGTTCCACCCCTTCTTGCTATTTACTAGGAAGATTACTTAACCTCTTTTTTTTTCAGTTGCCTTTTCTTTAGAATGTGAATGTTAACACCTACTTAATAGGATTGTTGAGAGCAAGTGAAATACTAAGCTCTCAAAAATTCTAGTTTTAGTCACTTCCTCATTAGGCCTTAGCCTAACCTATCATCCTTATCATTTGGTAGCATTTATCCTAATTGGCCCTGGGTTCTTCCATATGTTTCCATATCATATGTCTTCCATATTTTTTGGTAAGAACAATCCAAGATATTGACATTCTGTCAATTAAGGAAATGGCAAAGATCATTGGGGTATGCAAGAGAAACACCAAATTCATTTGTAACTAAGGTCACAAGATGCTTGCATCCTTTTGCATTTGTTGTTTGCTATAGAAATATTTTATGCCTATGAAGTCTGTGAATCAGCTATTATCCCTGAATTTCGGGCTAAAATAAGCACATTTAATTGCAACTGAATTAACAAGAGCCAAGTGCTGAGAAAAATCAGAAGTTTCAGTGTAATGATGATTGTATTCCTGGGGCCTCATAATTAGAATTGGGCACAGTTATTATTATATTGGTTAGAGCTACATCCTGTTTTGGTTTGACAAATAGAGCCAAAGAGATAGCAATCTTCCTTCAAACATGTGAAAGGCCTATTGTGTTGAAAGACTCACCGAAATATTTCAGATAATTTCTCTTGTATTAAACTTGAAAACTAAATAACTATTCAGATGATGAAGAGTTGATAAAAATAAAATCAACTAATGAATGCCAACAAGGCAAGACATCGTGCATATTTATAAATTGAGATTTTGGAACTTAGTACTTGCTATTTTGGTTTAAACCAGTAAGCTGTGACTGTGGACTGCTAGAATGTTAGAAAACTTTACTCCATTTTAGATGGGCTATTTATTCCCACTTTTAAATGGGCTATTTAGCTAAAATTAGCAAAAAACATCAGTATAACTGACTTTAATGTGTTGTTAACTGGGTACATTTCAAAATTATTTCCTATACTAATCTGTGATAAAAGGTTAAAGGATTTCCCATTTGAGTATACCATGAGAGAGTAAAAATTCACAACAAAGGAGGAAAATTTTGGAAGCTGGAAAGAAAACATATAAATGGTAATTGATGTAAAGATACCGCAGAAAGCTCAAGCTTAAACTGACAATGAAGAAAGCCAAGAGCAAGTTAATGTCTTCATATAATCCAAAAATCTTTTGAAGCCTCAGTAAAGGTGGAGATAAAAACGAAGAGATAAAAACAGAAGTATTCACTGAAATTCTCTTTACGAAGGACTATAGTTTGACCCAGAAAACTTATTTCCAAGTCTCCTAGTCATTGTCACCTTCTTTACATTCCATCACAGAGAAAACAGGAAATTTAGATTATGAAGAGAATAAAATCAAGGGTCTCTGGATTGCTGATGTTCTAGGTACAACTGAGGACTCAAGTACTGTGTTAAACAAAAAAATAACCATCAAAGATGACCACATTCACTTCTCATAACATAGGAACCAAATCAGGTTACATGGTAAAAGGCACTTAAGGTTGCAGGGGGAATTAGCATTGTTAATAATCCATATTTGGACTGTGGGATTATCTGGGTAGGTCTAATATAATCATGACAGTCCTTCTAAGGGGAAGACCAAGGCTTCAGAGAAATGCCAGCATGAGAAGGACTTGACTGCTGTTGCTAACGCTGAGGAAAAGGCCAAGAGCCAGGGAGTTTGGGGAGCCTCTAGATGATAGAAAGGGCAGGGAAAGGGATTTCCCCTACAGGCTTTTAAAGGAACTCAGTCCTGCTGACACCTTGGTTTTCTTGCAGTGAAACCTTTTTAGATTCTAGATTATAGAACTGCAGGATAATAGATTTACATTCTTTCAAGCCATTAAGTATGTGGTAATTTGTTAGACTAACAATAGACTAACAAATACAGGTGCTTACTGAAAACAAGAGGACCCAGTGAACATTTACAACCAAATGTTGACACTCCTGTAAGTCTTGGTCAACACGATTTCCAAAATACTGGAGTCTCTCCCCTTCAAGGAGGAGCCCAGGAGAGTCTTCTCTGGGAAGCCTGACCTGTTGGATGGATTACTTAAACATCAAGACAACCAATAAAATGGCCCAGTCAGATCACTGCCCAGTAACCCCCACAGCTGACAAGCACCACTGTCTACTCACACTTAACCAAGGCTGTTGGGTGTCTTATTCTTGAGATGATTCAAAAAGCATCTGAGAAAAGCAGGTAAAATAAATTCACAGACCACAAAAATGAAGTTTGAGGGATTCAGAAGAAGTTTCTTGAGGAAATGATATGTTGCAATGACAACGAGCAATGTATAATTAAATGAAAGTTGGCAGCAGAGGTGGGAAAAGGACATTCAACTGTTGTTTAAATTCTTGAAGCGAACTCCATCCTGGTGTGGTTCAGAAGCCAAAAGTTGGCCAGTGTGACTAGAGCTTAGAGAACATAGTGAACAGTGAAGGAAAAAAGCAAAGGAAAAATGTGGAAGAAAAAAGTAGGTGAAGGCCTCAATTTAGAGGTTCCTGGTAGCCCACAATCTAGTTGAAAGAAGGAAACATATATACATATATATATATAACCCATAGCATATATTCATGGAACATATGTATATATATGTGTGTGTATGTAACACATTTTTACAAAAAGTGTACAGATAAATGTAGATATATAAATTTCAACTTGCATTTGACAGTATTTTTTTCTGATGGAAGTACAGAAGATAATCATCTTTCTCTACACTGAACATAGTTGGGGAGCAGAGGATGCAGGAATTGTTGGTTCCTTTGTGTATCGTGGAGGCAGAGAGAGGCCAGGCCTCCCTAGGGGGTAGTCTGAGTTTAGAAGTGAAATGTGGTCAGACTAGCAGTTCTGTTTCTGTTCCCTAGGTCTCCCTTCTGTCAGGGGTGGAAGAAAGACATGTGACAGCTCATCGAATACGGTATCTTCCCTCTAATGTCACACCTTGTGTCATACTCATTTTTTCCCCAGAATGATGAAGAAGCAAAAATTCAATCTCATGGATGAATTGGGTGACCTGGGAAGTTTAGGTTTCTTGTCTGAATTGGCTTTGCTCCTTTTTTTCCAGGAAAATTTTCCAACATTGGGAGTGTCATATCTAGAAGGAAAGGAAAGGTCTCCTTCCTCAACGATGCATATGACACTGAGTTAAACATTTGTACTCACAAAAGGGAAATGACATAAGAGGGAAAAAGCCCTATACCATTCTGATAAGTGTCCAAATGTGCTTTAAGTTCATCGGAGTTTTAAGAGGTCTGCAAAATGATTCCTGAATGATCTAGTTCATATATGGCACTGCCTTCAGATTAATTGTGACTCTTCAAATGGAGTTATTCTCTGTGCCCTTCTCTGGAGAACACATTGGAGAAAAAAAAAAAGAAACTGGCCCTCTGACTCACTCTGCCTGTTCTTAAAACAGCAACAGCAGCAGCAGCAAAATGCTGGGTTTAGCCTGTTGGGTTTTTTGAAGCAAGAGTTACTGAAGGGGGCTGGGATCTGTAGCTAGCTTGAAGCAGTCAGCTTCATCCCCCACATCTCTACAGCAAATAATAATTTGGCTTTAACTTGCCTACTCTTTATTTCTGTGACAACCTAACTTTTCTTTAGGAGCATCTGTCTTCTGGGAGCTGTAGTGCTAATTTCACTGAACCTTGTGAGACTTACACAGTTATGTTGTCCAGAGCAGACCACTTAATAAATGTTGGCTGAAGTGAATTGAAAAGATTTTAAAAGTAACTGAAGGGGAGGTGAGTAAAATCTTATTTGTAGAATGTGTTGTAAGCCTCTTTTAATTGTAGGTGTCATTATTATATCAATGGATTTTATGGCAACATATTGATTCAATTAAACAGATATTTACTGAGTCATACTAGCTACACGATCCCAAGAATTTGAGAGGAGAGAGAACAGTACAAAATGACATCAAGAGAGGCTCGCTCTTAGGCAGTTTATAATCCAGCAGGACAGACAGATGGCTGAGTGATGTCCTGGTTTTTAAAACTTGGGTGACAGGAATGGTCGGAATGCATGTGAAGCAAAATAGTACTTGATTTATCAGAGCACTAGGCAAGTGAAGGGGAGACAAGAGAGCTAATCCAAGACTGAGCAAAAAAGAAAAAGAAAATTAAGCAGGTTTGGGTACATAGCGTTTTCTGAGGGTAAATGAAATTCTTCTGGAATGTTTCTCTAAAAGCCAGAGCTTCTTGTTCCAAAGTTAAGACCTGACTCACAGGCTGGTTCTCCTCCTCGCCAATATCACCCTGACGCTCTACTCATTTCGCTTCCCCATCTCTTCATGACTAACTCCTTTAGATGGTGACATACACTGCTCAACCCAAGGGAGTTCCCATTCCAGCACTGGCATCATCCTCTCCCAACACTCTGCCTCACAGATGCCCTCTACTGGTTTGGCTTGTTCACAGATCATAAAATTAGGGGTCAGTTTCAAGTTCGAGATTTTCAAGACTCTTGAGCAAGAAAACACTTCCGTTGGCTTTGGAGGAATCTGTTTTTCTGGGCACTCAATATTTCTTAGGACTGTGTCCAAGGAGTCTGAGGGCTACTGCCAGGAGTCGACAGGAACCCTCAACCAAACAGGCATCGGTGAGGTGACCCATGGAGGAGCCCGCAGTTCTCTCTTCATGGGGAGGTAAGAAGCTACAATAATCTACTGTTCCTCTCTCAGACTTCTGAATGGTTTGAAATCATGCTACTTTGAGAACAGCAATGTAGTTTGTCTATCTAGAACCTTCTGGAAACAATCCCACTCTCTTGTGGGAACTGTTGTTCCTTTTACTCTTACCATGTAGCTCTAGAGGCAGCCATTATGCTCTCACTGATGCCACCTATCTCACCACTGGTGATTGGTTTGAGAACAAATGAAAGGAATCTCTGGGTTTTCCTAACTGGAACTGCAGAAAGAAAGTCAGTCCCCTTCAGGTTGAGGGAGGCTTGGGCTAGGAGCTTGACAGCTCTTGGCAGTTATGTTTTCTATCACATGGTGTCACATGATCTGCAGTGGGATCATAATACAGGGGACACAGAGAGAACAGCAAAGACAGGAGCCATATGGAAAGACCCTATTGGTGTATGAGTCCCTGGTTCCAATTGTTGGAGCCACACTGCTTAACTGCATGGATTTGGTTTTTAATCTTTTCTTCTGGAAATGTATCGGTCTGCTCTCAAATAATGCCCCCTCTTTGTGTGTGTCTTGTTTCACATTTAATTCTATCACTAGCAGCCTTTGCAAGAGTTGTGATTAATAAAAGAATATGCTTTGATGCAGTCCCCAGCCCCCACTCCAACATTTTTCCTTTTGCTTTTATAAACCTCCAACGATTTCCATTCTTTTTGTGTAATTTTCTGTTTATTTCTTCCTCACTTCTCCATTATCTTACAATTGCCCCTTAACTTTTTCTTTCTTTTTAGCACTGCCCAGTTGCCTACTTTTCTTCCTACTGGGTAATTATCACTTATTTTATGTAAACAACCAGTTAAAAGATGTTTTCAGTTGCATCCTGAAGGCCCTTTTGGAAGTGATTCTTCAGTCTTGTTATTTGGGATTATGCTCAAGATAAATATTCAGGAAGTAGAAATTAATGTGCTGTTTCTGTTGATTACCTCTAGGTTATATAATTACAGATGATTTTTTGTTTTTTGATTCCCCTGAAGGAATTCCTAAAATAAACATGTTTTGCTTATATTAAAAAAATGATTAAATATTTTGTCATCAATAACCTAAATTTGTCACATAAACATCTATCTGTTCCTCATTTGTCCTATTGGTAAATTAATATCAAAGATCTATCTAAGCATGGCTCTATCAAAAAAATCTTCCCTAGCAAACTCAAAAGATTTATAGCTTAATTTTCCTTGGCAAACATGGAATACTGAGAATATATAATTGAATGAATAGGTAAATGAAAAGTATTTCCCCTAAACAAAATGCCAATACTATTATGTCAAAGCCTGATTCAGAATAAGGCCCTCAGATAATTTACCAGAGTGTCAATTTTTTTCAGCAGATTTGTCTGTACTATTTGACCAAAGATGAATATTAAGTAAACTCTTTGGCTAAACCTGGAAATGGTATATTTGGCAGCTTTAAATAAAGAAGGAAAGCTACACTTCTGGATTCATCCCATCTGGTAAAGGAAAGGCAGACGCTCAATACAAATACTGGAGGAAGAAAAAAGACAGTGAGGCGAAAAACGGTCAGGCTGAAAATAATGCTCTCTCAAATGAAACATCTGGCCACAGAGAGCCATAGACATAGTGTCTTTGATCTAACAGGAGCTATGATGACGTTAGCCCAAGTTGCCACATGGATGATGAGTTAGGGAAAAATAAGTGAAGTCAGCAGAAACTGAGGTAGTTTGAGAGATTGACAGTACCCACATATGGAGAGGTGGCATATCAAATAGATATAATATCCGTGTAAATGTATATTGGAACCACATGTGCGCAAAATTTTCTAGTCATGTCTTATACCTTCTACCTCAGCCAGTCCACTTGAATTTATACTAAAGAAAGTTACAGGAGACTGTATAGACATAGATGTGTAAGGATACTGATTGGAGTACTTTTGTTAGTCATAAAGAAGTTGAAACAACTTAAATATCAGCACAAGGTATCTGGTTGGATTTGGCACATCCATAAAATGAATATTATGCAGGAGCTAAAAGTGATATTGATTGATAATTATGGCCATGGAAATATATGCAATATATTTATATGTTTTGAAGTGAGACGTAGATTTTTAAAGTAGTGTGTTTAAAGTAATCCTTCGTTAAAATGTATACTAATATCTGTATTTTAAAAATTATGAAAGGCTGTACCAAAACATTGGTAATAGTTGGTAGGAATATAGGCACTTAAAAATGTGCCTATCCTTTTCTGTTTTTCTATAAAGAAATATGTTAATAGTAAAATAATATAAATTAATATTTAAAAGGTCCATGGGGCCATTAATAAGTCACACTTCCTCCCTTCTCACATTCCATCCTTAGGATCCCCACTTTCACCACCACTTTCTCCCCCACTCAGTCCCTGGGAGAGGGAGGTGAACTATCTGCCAGGGACCCCAACAGTCCTGAACATCAGGATTTGAGACACGAAAGGAAGAGTCAGATGATGTAAGCCTTGCCTGAAAGGAGAGCGGATACCAAGTTGGCACTGTGGCAGGTTGAAGTGACATGCAGGCTGAACTGTGAGAGAGCAGAGAGGCCCTGCATATGCCTGAGAGTCAGCCCGCAGAGAGGGAACGGGGTAGAGGCAGGTGCCAGAGGGAGCAGCCGGAGAGACCATGGACCCCCCTGAGGGTAGGTTCAGTCTCTCTATTGAAACCCCTCCTTCCCTTCCTACTGATCCAGCTCTACTTCAGTTCTGGCTTTAGAACATCTGTGAACTTGTCTGTTTCATTTGAAAAAGAAAAATCCCTTCTCCCGGAGCAGACTGAATTCTGTTTCTAGTCACTGGGATAGCCCTGATAAAGACAGAACCATGGACCCTGAAGCAAGCAGCAGCTTGGACAGCAGCAGGAGACGGAACAGACTGTCATCATCAGCTCGCAGCCATCTAAGTGGCTTTACTTTTCCAGCCTTGACCATGAAGAGTGGTAAACGGGTGTGGCAGTTCTCTTTCAAGAAACTGCTGGAAAAAAAATAAGAAGTAAAACCTTGATAAAAGTTTCTTCCCAGGTAGCTTCTATTCCGAAGTCATATCTACCCCCCAATTGCAGTTTTGTGAATTTCCTTCAAGACTTTTGAAGGTGAGGAATTTTACAGTGCAGTTCTCTTATTCAATATTCTGAATTCTGTTGTGGAGGACTTAGCCTAATGTGCTTGACAATCTTGGCGAAAAAAGCACTATGAAAATGCATCAATATAATAAAATAAATTGAATTAGAATGTTCATTCTGTTCTGCCGAATTTCTTTCCTGAGCTGATTATCTCTGAAATGGCTCTTGTTAGACACTTTCCATTATGAGGGACTCACTGTTCTGTTCCAGTCCTCTGTCAAGTTCCACCTGTTTGGCACTTTCTATTCCTCATATTTTTGTCAGGTAGCCTGGCCTGTGGAGATGTGATGTTCACAGGGCTTTAAGGTTGTAGTGTGGGGTTCTCCTGATTCAATTTCTTTCTGTTACATAGTTGATATTGCAAGCTGAAGAATAAAGGATGTACTTTGGATACTAAGTTGTTGACAAGGTCAAATGGTAGCTCAACAAATGATGATCTTAACTTTTTCTCTCTTTATCTTCTCTTAGTTGCATAATTCATCTTCTGCCCTTTTATAGATTATTTGCAATGCCCTAAATCACTTATATACAAGTGGACTGAACAGTGTCTGAATTATGTTTTGCTAGGGATGGCTTTTTTTTTTTTACACTTATTATAGACTTCATTTCTTTGAGCAGTTTTGAAATCTCAGAAAAATTGAATGGCTAGTACAAGGAGTTCCCATAAGCCTCTCACCACCACCAACATACCAACTTTCCCTTATTATTAGCATCTTATATCTGTGGTACATTTGTTACAACTAATGAACCCATACTTCTACATTATTAATTGAAGTTCATAGTTTATTCAGATTTATCTGGCTTTTCCCTAGTGCCCTTTCTCTGTTCCAGAATCTCTTCTAGAATATCACTGTATATTTAGTTGTCACATCTCCTTAGGTCACTCTTGGTTATGTAAACAAAAGCCCAAACAACCAAGTGCCCCAAAGAACAAACTCTAAGGGGAGAGATACAGGTCTGAGACTCACCTTCTCCTTGGTGGTTCTAACACTGGGTGTGCATAATTTTTTTACGTGCCTCACTTTTCCCTTAGCATTGGGAGATGGGTTTTAATTTTTACACTATTAAATAGCGAGGAATAAGAAAACTTCAAAATACATGGAAAAACGATTTAATAGCAGTAATTTCTCTGAACAATACTTTCTTTATTTAGTCTCCTAATAGAAGTAGCAACTATTTGTTACACTCCCCAAAGGTCTTTATTCTCATATGAAGATGGTACCAAATTATAGCTCTTTTCTCTCCTAGTGTCCTAGGTGACTTGTCTGGCCACAGTCTAGCCCATCTTTTATTAAAGCTCAAACCTTTTTTGAGTTTAAAGATTCTAGATGATTTGTTCCTACTTGGCTCAGGTTTCTTGTTTGAGATACTTGCTGCAGAGGATAGAACTCTTCAGAATGCCTGCAAGGGCTAGGGTCCTGTTCTAGAGGCCACATTCCTTCCTACTGAAGAAAGATTCTGGGCAGCTCTTTTAAAAAATCATGTTCCTGCCGGGGTCGCCAGAACCTTGTCTTCTTGGTCATGGCTGATTAGACCAGATGTGGACATTGAGCCAAGGAGAATCTGTGGACTATGAGGTCATGGACCAACAGCTTGGTTCCACCAGAAAAATGAGGATTAAATGAGACAAATCTGTTTCCAGAAAGAAGCCTAGGGCATGAAGGCTGCCAAGCCATAGACAGGAGGACTGTGGAAGATCATGAGTGACAGAATTGTGAGTAAGCCCAAGTCATGAGTCAACCAAAGTGCTAAGTAAGTGGGAACCAGGTGACATAGGTAGTGGTTTGTAGCAGTAATTGGGGTTCAAGGAGCAAGAGTAAAAGGCTGACTCCTTATACTAGTGGAACTCTCTAAACATCTAATGCTCAGAGGGTGACCAGGTAACAGGGATCTAGAATTACTCTGGAGGGTCTCCCTGCTGACGCAACAGGCTAAGCGCAGCACTATGAAGCCATCCAGAGCCACTGAAGCACAAGTTCGATTCCCAGCCAGGGAGCTTCCCACATGGTGTGGCAGACCTCTCCTGCCTCCCCTACTGCTCCCCTCAGCAATGTATTTCAGTCAATCTGCCTGTTCTGCTCTCCACTCTGTCTCTGGTGAATCCTCTAACCCCCCACACCTCTGGTCTACACCCCAGCTTGTATGCATAAATAAATAAATCTTTAAAAAAATAGAATTACTCTGGATCCCAAACCATTTCCCAGCGATGAGCTTTGTTCCTTCTCTGGGAATTCCATATTTCAGGGATTCTTAGGTCTGCAGACACTGATGTTGTCTTCATTTCCACGTGGAAATGAATTTCCCTTAGGTTTTGTTCTTCAAGGGAACTAGAGGGAGTTTAATGTACACCTGCCTTATTCAGGCAAGCGGGAGGTGCATTTAATACTGCAAACAATCTAACTCTCTCCAGCTCAGCTTTTTTGCTTTGTACATCTCAGGGACATTGCAAATTGTTTCAAGGAGATTTGACCTTTACCCCCCAACATAGAGAAATAGCCCTATAGGAGCCCAACTAAGTCAATACATTTTTTTATATCAAGTGCAAAAAAGATGGCACCCTCTAAATTTCCTCTGTCAACTCCTCCACTTGGATTGGGCCTTTTTGTTAACTGACTGACCATAATTAATTAGCTCTTTATTGTTTGATTTCAGACTGGTTATAGGGTTTCTTTTTGCCTGCTCTCTAATCAGAAGAATCACTAACAATTATATAAGTAAGGTACTGTCCTAAAAGATATACATATATTAATTCATTTAATCCTCATATTAACTTTTAAGGAAAGTATATACTTTTCTGTATGTGATGACATTGAGATTTAGAGAGATTAAATGATTGGCCAGAGTTCATACAGGTGGTAACTGGGATCTGAAACATAATCTGCCTGACATAGAACTTCAGTTCCCCGGCAGGGTCCACTAGTCTGCTGAGCGAGCCCTTCCTGTCTTCACCTCGGAGGCTAACATCCAGTCCACTGCTTGTCTACATTTCCCATTAGTGTGTTCAGCCTGCCTGTTTATCCCTGGAAAACAGCCCTTATGGTGAGTACTGGGGAAATAAACGAGAATGGCACTTCATTTTGGAGTCATAGGACTTCAACCTCCAATGTCTTATTTCCTCAAAATAGCCTGTCTGCCCCAGGTTACCTCCATAGCCAGTCATTTCCACAGTGGAATTTGCTGAGGATTTTCTCCTACAGATTGATGTATTTCTTCTATTTCATCCATGGCTGCTATTGATCTTTTCTCTGAACATCAGAGATTACCAGCAACAGGGCAGGGAAGGAGGTGGTGTTAGCCACTCTTCAGAGGTGGTCCCATGGCTGCAGGTGCTGGCTGCCCCTATCCTGCAGGGGTAGAAGCCCCTCTGCTCCGGTGCTAGGCTGCCCCACCCCCGCGCCCTGTCTGTCCGCAAGGTAGTCTCTCGTGGGTGCTGTGCCGGAAGCAGTCTTCTCTGCTTCTGGGGGGCTCCAGACAACAGTGGTCATTTCCCAAGGAGGCCTGTTTCTCATGTTACATGATCCTTTTCTAGGGGAGTGAGTGATTCCTGGTATTCAGGGGCCTAATGCCTTTTCCCAACACTAAGAGAAGGGAAAAAATTGACTCCAAAGTATGAAAGAGCCATAGGCCTTTGGCATCTCTTCCTTTTTTAGGAATTCCTGACCTCCTGAGAAAGGCCCAGTGGGATGGGACAGATAGCCCTACACTCCCCATTCTGAGAAGAATCTAGTGGGAGAACTAGACTTGCAGTATCGGTGGCTGACACTTTTTTGCCTTCTCAAGAGGCTACCCTTTCCTTCTCTTGATTGGACAAGCCCTTCTCCTACTCCAGAAAATGCCAGCTACCCTTTTCCCCAGCTTGCTTTGTAACATAGACAAATAACTCTACATCGGCCTGTGAAACCTGAAGATATGTCTACTAAGCATTTGGGGGAAAGGTTTCTCTCCCTAAAAAAGAGGAAGCAGGGCCTCCCTGGTGGCTCAAGGAGTTAAGTCTCAACACCACGAAGCTATGTTAGCTACTGCAGCATTAGTTCGATGCCTGGCCAGGGAGCTTCTCACATGGCGCAGCAGACTTCTCCTGTCTCGCCTGCTGCGAGTGTATCAGTATATCTTAGGAGTGTATTTCAGTCGATCTGCCTGTTCTGCTCCCCACTCTGTCTTTGGTGAATCCTCTCACCCTCTCACCCCCACACCTCTGGCCTACACCCCAGCTCTTGTATGCATAAATAAATAAATAAATCTTAAAAAAAAAAGAAAAGAGGAAGCATCCCTTTTTTATTTTTTGAGTATGTTTTAGCACACATGTGATCTCTGGAATCACTGTAGCCTTTCTGAGGTCATGAGGGGAGGCATCAATTGGCATTGTGAATGCCAGTGCTTGATCAAGAAAAGTAATTTTGTCTCTGTGCTTTGAAACAGTGTTGGAACCTCCCTACCTGGACTTTCTTTTTATAACAATATTAATAGTGTTATTATTACCAGTAATAGTTATTATTATTACCAGCAATAATTGAGTTAACACTTCTATAGAGCCTATTATGTATCAGATACTCTCAATCATCATGTGAGATTTTAAATAACGGTATTGTTTAAACCACAACTTTTAGTTGGGGTTTTCTGTCATTTGGAGTTGAAAACCCCCTAACTGATACCCTTGCTACTCTGGTTCTTATTCGCTCTAAGCCTCAGAGATATTCAGAAGACTTCTTCAAGAACAGGCTCAAGCCTATGCTAAAATATATGATCCTCCACATCGTGAAATGACTTTCTTTGTCTAGGATCCTTCAATGAAACCCTTTCTTCTGTGCAAGCATTCTGAAGTCCACACACAAGAGTCCTGGAAAACCAGATGTGAACTTGTCATGCCTTAATTTTCAGCCTGATGAATTCTGAATTACACAGACATCAAGAATTAATGCATATATGGTCCTAAGGAACCACACTCTCACAAAAAAAATATCTGAAAATTAAGGGCTTAGAGTGAGGAGAGGGAAATATTTCTGAGACACCTTTACTGAGATTCTCTCACTCTACTCTTTTAAGAAGTCAGTCGGGTTACTCTAAGGGTTCAAGTTCCCCTGAGGACTTGTCATTTGTCCACTGTGGTGACTTTATCTATCTGGACATGTCTGCCCACAGCAATCATTTTCCTGGCTCACTCCTGTATTATGTAATTTTATATAATAAAATAAACACCATCACCAGAGAGCTCTATAAACTGTTATCCAGATATAACATGATGATCACAAAGATTTATCTATTACATTCTTTCAGTATTACTGGCTGTGGTACTAGGAATATATTTATATCTTCGTCTGTTTTATTGCCTTATTTGACTGTCAACATAACCTGGTTCTCCACCAAATATATTAACTGTGTCAGAACTTGTAGTGTTTTGCTGTCATTGCTATTGAATATGCTTCACATCTTATCAATGATTATGACTAATTTGATCAACATTTTGCAGTTTACAATTTGCTTTTCACATGTTATCTCCTGTAAGCTTCATGACAAGCCCCATTAAAAATGAGAGTGTGCCAGCTCAGATCTGCCCAGGAATACTGAGGAAGAATGGTCAACCCGGGAAAAGAGCAGGTCCTTCTGTAGCTAAGGAAAGTTCTGCTGCCAGAATGCACAACTTGAAGATCATAAAGGAAGCACAGAGATGAGATATAGAATTTCAGGAAAGATGGTTGAGCATGCCAAAGACAAACGAGGCAGTCTTTTCAGGGCTACGCGTGCTGTGGGGGAAGACTTGAGTTGGTGAAATCCTGACCAACCTGGACTTTGGTCATTCCTGGGCATGTTCCATGCCTCAGTTTCCTCATCTGTTAAAGAGAGTTCTCAACAGCATCCATTTGCTCATTTATGTAAATATTAATAAGAACGGTGCTTCCTACCTAATAAGAGCTTCATGAAAGCATGCTGATTTGTTTTCTATCCTGAATGAACACTTAGTACGGTTAAGGGGAGGGGTAGTGCAAGTCATTTGCTTTTCTTTCCCTACAGATCCTTCCTGCTTATCTACCTTTGGAAAAGTTCTGGATAATGTATAGATTATAGTGTCTATGTATAAATGTTCTCAAGACTCGTCTGACCTTGATTGCAAACACCCTAGAAAAGAGACTCTTGAACTTAAATGAAACTGTAATATTCATCTCTGTTCATTGTTTAAAGAGTTCCTTTAAAGAGCTTAATAAAGAAGATCAGCGGGATTCTTGGGTATTAAACACATCTCTCAATGCAGTATTTTAACAAGGTTAAGTATAATACAGCAAGCCTTCGGATTAATCTTCCCTTAAACTACCCATGAGCTCAAGACGTAGAGAAAAAATGTCCTCAGAATATCATGGAGACTTTTATTAATCCCACATGTCAAAGGCAAGAAAATTATGGGTGCTTGACTCCTAACCCCCATCAGGGCAGGTTTCGACTCTCCTTAAAATGCAGAGGCAAAAATGACGAAAACAGGGGTAATTTGACAGCATCGTCTGTCGGTGCATCTCTCGTGCCTGTTCAGGTCCTGAAGCAGCAATCTCTGCCTGAGCTTATCTGGGGCTACTTGGAGGCTGGGATGTTGTGGCCACTGAAGTTATTCTCAGTGCTAGCCACTGGAAGAGAGCTTCTCTGCTGAAGGCCCAAGGTGTATCCTCAATGCAAAGACTGTTTCTCCTCTCAGAGCTCACAGTTTATTTTTAACAACAGGTACTAAGACCTTGTGCCATTTGCTTGCATCAGAGTGTGGGCAGCCAGGAAGCCCACCCAGCAACGTCACTGTGGGGAGCCCTTTGGTATTAGTCATTAGGATGGCTGCCCCCTCCCCATGGCAGAACTGGGCCACTTTAGGTCGCCTGTCCTCATGGATGAAGATTAATTTTGAGCTCTTTAATTTAATTTTGTCCTTTGAATTCCTTTATAAATTATAGCATCTTAGGATGATTCTTTTTTCTTTTTCAAAAAAAGAAAGAACTAGTATATAAATCTCTAAAACAAGAGAGAGAGAAAAGGAGGAGGAGGAGAGGAAGAAAAAGAAGATGAGGATAGTGAGGAAGGTGGCAGGGAAGAGAAGCAACTGTTCTTTTATTTTGTGCCTTTATCTTAGGTATCATCTCAGCAGACCTCAAAGAGCAAATGGAGTAAATGATTTCTGTGGGGTTTGAATTGATAAGTTCATGGATTGTCTGATTGACCCTGAATATCATTTTCACTTTTTGCTAATTTATTTCTTGGAGCTAAGTATTGCCTTTCTCTGGAAACTCTTTAAAAAAGCAAATACCTTTGAGGAGACTAAGCACAAAGTTTTAAATGCTTGGTAAGAAATGAAATTCTTGGATTGCAGGTTTCCAAATCTAGCTGATCATCCCAAGCCTTTAGAATACTTGTTAAACATACAGATTCAGGGGCCTCACCCCAGAACCAAGGAGGAGTCAAAATATGTAAGGAGGTGAACCTGTATCTGTACTCGGTATTAAATGATTTGGAGGTTTCTTCCAGACTCCCAAACAGGGAAGATTTGTCTTCTTAAGAAGAAACAACAAGCAGGGTAGCAAAACTGTATGGGTTCCTTGGGAAAATGAAGAGTCCTGTAGGAGAGAGGGTGGGGGTGATTTTTTTGAAAGGTCAGTTTAGGGCGCTAAGAAAAGCTCATCTTCCTCACTGTCTGCTCTAAGGTAGTGATGTCAATGGAGATGTGCCTTCATCAAAAACTCTATAAATACAGTTTCGTAAGATCATTATAAATGCCCTTGCTTTCCTGCTGCTGACACTTCAAATATTGATCATCAAGATAATACTGATTCTCTGTCCTTTATATTTTGCTGGTTTGGATAAAGAGCCATTTTGTGTAAAAGAAATAATGCAATTAATGAATTAAAAAGAACAAGGATACACTCCTTTATGTCAGTGGCTTATTATAACTTACCTGTAGTTGTGATAACAGGGATAGGAGTCAGCTGATGAAACATCATCATTTTGGCTTCTGTTCCTTTCTTTAGTTTCTTCATTTCTAAAATAAATGGAAGAAATTGAAGTAGAGTTGATTCTTGGGGCACATGAAGGTAAAAATGGGAGTCCCACATGGCGTGGCAGACCTCTCCTGCCTCACCCGCTGCTCCCCTCAGCAGTGTGTTTCTGTTGATTTGCCTGTGCTGTTCCCTACTCTGTCTCTGGTGAGCCCTCTCGCCGCCCCACACCTCTGGCCTGTACCCCATCTTGTATACATAAATAAATAACTCTTTAAAAAAACTAAATAAAGATGCCAATTCTTTGCATGTTTTCACAGGAGGTAAATCCCAGAGTTAAACTCATTATTACCCTACTAGTAATAAGACTTGGGCCATAAAGGGAAAGTTAGGGGAGAGAAGAGAAGGAAATTGTTACACATATCTACTATATTACAGGTCCTATGCTAAACTCTAGAGATAAAACAATGTGTGAGACACATCGGAAAGCTCCAAATTGCAAGTAGTAATTGCAATACAATGTTACTGGTGCTCCGAATGAGGTGTAATAGCATTCAATGGAGACATAACAAAGAGTATGGTTAGTTGACTATGAAGAGTTTTCAGGAAAAGCTTTCTATGAAATATGAAATTTGAAATGAATCTGAAAGATGACAAAATATTGGCCAGTAATAGATGCAAGGAAAGATGTTGCAAAAGAATCAGGGTAGGCAAAGACCTGGAGATTTGGAATTGCTCGGATAGTCAACCATTTTGATGTTGTTGAAGTTTACACTGGGAGGAATATCATGCTGTGTGACAAAGCTGGAGAAGTAGGCAGATCATAAAGGTTTGCACCTTGCCAAGTGATTTGACTATATCTTAAAAGGCAAAGGGAAACATCTGCAAGAATTGTGTGCGTGTGTGTGTGCATGAAGGCACACACATGCATGAGTGTTGGCTCTTCCAAAAATAGAGAGGTGACATGATCAAATGTGCATTTTTTGAGGACTCACTTTGGCAGACACATCAGTTCTAGTGTAAGGCAAACTCCAAACTTTTTGAGGGGCAGGCTGTTTTGACCTTAATTTTATATAAATGTCATGAAAACTCAGGAAACAAATACTAAGAATGATGCATAAAATATGGTGACTTTGCTTAATATTTGCTTTTTTCTATTAAATAAAAGTAAATGTGAGGACTCATATTTATCAACCCTTTCCAACATTATAATCCTCATTAAAATTATACAAATCAATTTATCTTTGCCAGGCCACTTTGGAAATCCATGTTGGTGCTTTCTGTTGATACAGAAGCAATCTAATAAAATGCAGACTGACAATTTCCTTGAGACATACTGGCAAAGAACCCTTGATAATGTTATTTGACCAGACTGACATATAAGTCAAAAAGTATGTATAGAAGGAAATGATTGTACCTCATCTAAAATAATCCATTGAAAAGCCATTCAAATTATGAGTTCAATAAAGTTACTGCATATGAGTACATAAAAGTCAACAGCACTTGTGGGAGACAATCTGTTGTTATCCCTATGCGTCCATGTACTTTTTTGCTGGATCTCCCAAGGAAGCAAGGCCCTATCCTGACCATTCTTTATCCTGGTCACCTCTCAAGTCTATATTTATAGCGAGCTACTTCAAAGGATGAGGTAACATCTCCATCAAGGCAAAGGGCAGGCTTACTTCTGCTCACTATTCAAAGAGAAAACATCCCAATGTCAGGGTTCTTCTCGTGCAAAAGCTTCCCATCCTGCCTGCAAACCCTTTGTTTCATCCCACTAGCAAGAGGGAAATCCACATTTTGATACTCTGGATGTTTCTATGCTCTGAATAATAATGTTCTTTTCTGACCGAGGTGTCTGTTTTCTGCCAGCATTCATGAAACAGAAAAAGGTTGGCATATTCCCTTATAATTAGTGTAAAATCTAAGCCCCTGCATGGTTCTTGACAATAACTACACTAGATAACTAATATCTTAATAAAATGAGATCTTACTTGAGTGCCAGTAAAAATACATAAGTACATATTTATGGGAAAAGTACTTTTGACCTATTTGAAGAAAAATGCATTATCTTATCACCCGCTGTGTCCCTCAGCAGTGTATTTCCGTCAATCTGCTGTTCTGCTCCCCACTCTGTCTCTGGTGAATCCTCTCACCCTCCCACACCTCTGGCCCACACCCCAGATCTTGTATGCATAAATAAATAAATCTTTTTTAAAAAAGAAAGAAATGAGATGAACAAGAAGGAAACAAAGCATATTTCTTCATGGGAAGATTAAATATTTATGAAAAGATACATCAATTTACTCCTCAAGTATTTTTACAACTTAAATGCAAATTTAATGCAAGTTTTAATCCAAATAAGATGCTTAGTAACATTATTACTTAATTTTTCTAAAGTGAATATGGGAGACTATTCTAAGACCAAATAAAAGTCTAGGAAAGAGAGATTAGTGGCTCAGAAGTTAAGAGCATGGAGGTGGCAATAGAGAAAACGGATAATGGTGTGGCTTTGTCATTAGGATGATCTGCATTTGCACCTGGGCTGTGTCATTTAGAGCTGTGGGACTTGGCCAAGGCACTTGACTTCCCTAAGTCTCAGCTTTCTCTTGTGTGTAATGGGGCTTGTAATAGCAACTACTTTGTGAGGTTGTTGTACAGATGAAAGCACTTCGTAACATGCGTGGAACTTAGTTGTCAATCAATAAATGTTGGTTATTATTAGTTTTAACTTATATTTAAATGTGTCAAGGTTATTTGGAATTGGCACAAGAATTCCAAGAAATAAATCAGAATCTATCATGTTGGATCCATCCATCTACCTATCCAAAGGAAATATCACAGATAACTAGAGAGCACATACACACAAATGTATTGCAGCATTAACTTCCAACTTTTGAAGTTTACACTCCATCATATGTATGTTTGTTTGTATACATATACATAAAACCTTTAAAAAAATACAGATATATAGATATTTCCTATTATCTTCTCTATTCACCTGAGATATTCACTTTATTATAAATGTGTATTTATTTGTGCAGTATATAGACACAATACTTGTATATGTATACATTATATAAATATATAAAGACAGATTTATATATATACACAATGTACACATACAGCATATATACAACAAACATCTATAATAAAGGGAATATCACAAGTGAATAGAGAAGGGTAACATATATGCTTACATATACAGTACATTTATATATATACATACATGAAATAAAGCATCAGCTTCAAAAGGTTAGAATCAGTACTGCATTTGATGAAATGATTATTTCCCCCGTTAACAGATAATAAGTCAAAAGAAAATCCCTTGGAACACACTGAGCCTTGATTTGTAATCCTACCCACTAGGAAATAGTTGATGCAAAATTCCCATAAAATAAGCTCTTCTTTCCTGGTTCTTTGGGTTGCCAAAATAAAATACAGGTCCTGGTACAAAAGTTAATCACATCCTGTTAAGGAGAAAACCTTCTAAAATCTGATTGCCAAGTATTAGGGGAAAGTTGTCAATATGTGGTAATTCTGAATTATATTTAAGGCTATTTTAACTATGAAAGCATTAATGATAGCAAGAAATTTAATGAAATAGTGGACCATGAAATCAGTGTTACCATTTTAATGCATAACAGAATATGACAAACTCTATGAGAGTCCTGTTCACTTTCATGTCTATTACAATTTCCTTCTATTAGTTTCTACAAATAGAAAATTACATATAAAATTGAGTTTAACCAAATCTCTGTTAAAATCGTACAATCTGATTTGGTATTATATAACCACACTGAAATTTCATTTAATTTAGAAAGGGCTTCTGCCGGTGCCTTGAATACTAACTACTTTTCTAACAACACATATGTAGCTCTGTTTGACAGGGGAATAATCCTTGTGCTGTACAATAGATCAAGATTGTAACAGGGAGAATGAAGACAGATAGAAATGGTGAGTTTGATCCAACCTCCTATAGGAGAGATTTCAAAAGCATTTCTTGAAATGGTCTGAAAATATTTACTCTGGCTTGTCATCTTACAAAAGAATTCTTTCTGGGAAAAAGTTGAAGATTCAGATGTCAGGCCTGACTGTCTCCAAACATGTCATGTCTGAGTCTCCCTGTAGTCTCTGTGGAGAACAAAAGGCCTCTGAAAATAGGTCTTATGTGCTTGGACTACACAGACTGGGTTGCTAGTGAGTATATAATTGGCAATTATTGCCGGTTTTCTCAAACTTTCACACGGATGAGTGTGTGTGAAAGGGTTTCAAAAGGAGATATTTAAACAGGAAGTTAGTTTGCCTATTTTAGAGAGAAGGACAAATCTAGAAGTTAGGAGAGAGGTAACCTTTTGGAGAAGACTACTTACAGGGAGGATGATGGGAGTCTGGGGTGCTGATAATGTTTTGGACCTTGAGTCATATAATTATAATATGTACACTTTCTATACTTTACAACTTTTTTATGGAAAAGTAATTGCCTTAACATTCTCTGTTAAGAATATGGTTGGTTGAAGTAATGTAAAAACCTCAAGCACTTAAAACTTCTAGGTTAGCTTTTAGTGGAAATTTCTAGGTTGAGTTTATCTTGCACATCATAAAGATAAGATCAGAAGCAAATAATAGGAGCCCTATCTTTGAATCTGGCAAGTCCACTGTGACTTGTCTTATCTCCTAAATCCACCGAATGAAAATATCCTTAAGCATGCAATCCTACAGAATCCTAAAATATATGCCTTAAAATGAATGTCTGAGTCATTGATCTTATCTTCATTGGTCTTCAAGTTTGCAACTCTCTGTCAGCATTTAATCTATATTGAATCCCAACACCTAACAAAGAGTGAACCACTCACTCATTTAGGCAAAATGACCTTCTAAGCATCTAGAAATATGACTGGCTTCAACCCGTAAGGATTTTCACAAACCCCCTTGGTTAACTTTACCCTCAGTAGTCTGACAGAGAGTTCTATGCCTTCATCCAGGGTTTTTAAAATAGATTACTGCAAATTCAGGCTGCAAAGCAATAGAGAGTAATAAAAGTAGTACAATACCAATAATCAGGATGAGAATCCATTGGTTTTAAACTTAGCTTTACTTTTCAATGGTTGTCTGAAATTGTGCAACCACTTTGTAAAACAGGGATCATCTGTCTGCACTCTGGATTTATTATAAGCTAATGTAGGTGGACATAATTTATATGCCATCGACAGTGCAGGAGTTGTCACAGTAATGGGGCTTATTTATCTGTGTGTTTGTGCTCAGGGCAAGGAGTTACTATCCCTTTGAAAATATTTTTAGCTCTTTTCCTATAGAGAGGTATTCAAAGCTACATCCAAGGAACAGGAGAGCAGAACTGTTTTGTTCTACTTCTGGCTACTTCATTAGGCATCTTTCAAAGGCAGCGTGATTTAGCTAAGCTCGAAGTACAGATGCCAAATGACGCCATCAACCCCAAGGGACAGGACGGCCCTCTTGTCTCCTTGCAGATGTCTGAAAGAATTTTATGTTTGTCCTCAATTTGCTATGTTGGGAACTTCCCAGACAATCAACCCAAAGTGGGTTGTGAGAGCAGCATGTAGGTCATGTGAGGCATTGGAGAGCAAGTCTGCACAGAAAATGTTAAATGATCTAAAAATCTTAAGCTCCGGTAATAATGGGCAATGCACCAATGGGGCTATATTAAGAATCTGAGGGGTAGGTTGAGGGAAGTGGCTTTTGAGATTCCCTGATAGATTTAGACCATTCATTTAGAAGTGATTTGTTTCTTGGATCAAAATAGATACTTAAGGAAACTACTGTATAACCTTGGACTGTCTCCTGTGGAATCCTGGGGACCCCATCCCCATTTAATTCAAGTAATGTTTTAAAAAGATTTCAGTGCAGCCCTGCTGAAATTCTGAAACTTGCCTGAAAGGGTTTGTAAGGTTACATAGCCCAGAGGGAGTTGGAAACTAAATTGAATTCTTTAACTTTACAATTTCTTTCCCCAGTTGGAGCTTACATATTATGTTATTTACTGCACTTCAGAGTAGTAGCCTCTTTCTTATTCTTAAGTCCCAGATAAGCCATAACTAACACTTAAAGAATTATGAATGCAGAGGATATACATCTTAAAATAAACATCGGGAAGTTTGCAATGCTTGTGAAAACAACAACAAAAACAAACTACAACTCTATTCTAAGCGATACAGGCCATAAATATGCCCATAGACCGAGTTCTAAATCTTTTTTCAGGGGAAGCCAGGTAGCTAAGCAGGTTAATTATATTGTTGTCCTAGGGGCTGAATGGAGGGTCAAAAAGGCTTCAAATGCTTTCTGCAGCTCTGTAGCAGAAGAAGGGCTCTCTCATCAAAGTGGCAATCAAGCCATCCCTTTTGTGGCTGCCACTTCATTGCTTGCTTTCAGAAGCTGCAGCCTCCTAGCCATGACTTGGTATGATTCAGACACAGGAAACAGGGGGATTGATGGGAGACTGTAGAAGAGATGCTTGCAGTCAACTCTCCCTATCAAAATGTTGAAGGCACTTTTTGGAAAGGAGTCCTGGGTGTGTGAAACTTAAAGTGACAGAGCATTGTCAGTGATGGAACTGATGTGGGGTGCAGGTTTCACCAGGGCCTGGGGAGAGAAGGCAGGATTCTCTGGGCTATGATTTTCCTGCCCCATCACCATCCTCATTTGGCTTAATCTTTCACATTCCAATCCTTATATTAAATGTTGGATTTGCTGAGCTGCCTCTTTTTAAAATATATATATATTTTTTTAAATATTTTTTTTTATTATTATTTTTACATACAAGCTGAGGTACAGGCCAGAGGTGTGGGGCAGCGAGAGGGTTCACCAGAGACAGAGCGGGGAGCAGAACAGGCAGATCAGAAATACACTGCTAAGGGGAGCAGCGGGCGAGGCAGGAGAGGTCTGCCCCACCATGTGGGACTCTCCCCGGCCGGGCGTCGAACTCGCGTAGCCGCTGCCGACAGCTCCACAGCGCAGCACTTAACCGCTGCGCCACCAGGGAGGCCCTTTAAAATATATTTTTAATTAACATTCCATTATAACGTTATATAAGTTTCAGATATGCATCATTGAAAATCAACATGTGTATACGCTACATTAAATTAAAGACCAATTCTGTCCTTTGCCATACCATTGTCTCCTTTTCTCTGACACGTTCATCCCTTTTCCCTTCTCTTCTGCTAATCACCAATTAGTCTTATAGTCCAAATTTTTTTTTAGTTTACCTGTTTTCTCCATATACCACATATGTGTGAAATCATGTGTCATTTGTCTTACTATGTTTTGTTTCTTTCGCTTTCTTAAACATAATTCCCTTTAGGTCCATCCATGTGGATGCAAATGGCAGGATTTCATCTTTTTGCTTTTTCATAGCCAAATAGTATTCCATTGAACTGTCTCTTTTAAACTACAGGCAAGGAAATTGGTTAAGCCATTTAACACCTTAGTGTGGATGAATCTGGGGGGTGGGGAAGGGTAAGACTGTCGGTCAGGGAGGGAGTATAAAAGAAAGGTAAGGGATACAAAAATCAAACTATGAATGTCTGCCAGGCCGTGCTTAGGGAGGAGAGGCTGCCTGGGTATCTGGCAGAGGAGGAGCTGTTTGTTCCTCACGGCTTGCACAACCACAGGATAGAGTCCCTGTCAGGGGAAGTAGTTACAGGAGGGGAGACCCAGTGCATGAATCCCTGTCAAGAGGGGGTCATTCTGCCTTGCTTCGCATACCCCAAGCCTCTCAAGTTTCTTACTCTTTCTCTTCTCATCCTCCTCCAGGTCTCTATACTTGGTTCTTGGGCTCTTCTTAAGTTGACCCTGTGGCCATTTTGGTTTTAAGACAGACCTGCTCTACCCCATCTGCCTCTCTATCTCACTTGCTCACTCTGAGCTGGAGGATGGGCTGGTGTAAGGGTTGAGCATCCACCATGAGGAGAGACCAAGCAGTGGGAAATGAGGCCTAAAGGAGATTAAGCTGAAAGGCAACTGGATGAACATTCTGGACTCCCTACAAGCCCTTCCCACACAGTGGGAGTTGTTGTCCTCTACCTTCTCTGAGGATCACCTGAAGGAAGGGGATAGGTTGGCTGCTGAGGGACCATGGCTAGAGTAAGGAAGGATTGCCATCCTTGAAAAAAAAAAACAGTAAGAATGAGGGAGGGATCTGGCTTAATTGGGTGTGTAGTATCGGGAAAAGACATATTTTGTAACATACAGCAATTTTCCAAAGTTACTGAAACCTTAGTTTGAATTAAATTATATACAAAGCTCTAATAAAAGCTAACCTTCTCTGGTGGAACTGTGGGTAGGCGGCCGGGAACCCAGTCCAATAACTTCTCCTCAGCCTACAAAGGTTCTCCTGAGGAATTCCAGGTTTTTCTGAAACACAAATTAAAAATACTGTCTCTAGTGTTTTTAGTTTACTCAGCATTTTCACATTCTTGATGCCATCTGAACCTAGCAAAAGTCTCCACATCATCTTATTAGAGATGAGGAATCAGGCCAAGAAAGCTGAAAGAAGCAGCCTGTTTATACCAGGGTAATGAGGATTTACACCAGGCATCTGTCTACACAGCCATGACCCACAGCCCTCTCTCCGGTGGCTGGATTGCACTGCCTCCTGGGAGGCAACTCTAGACAGTTAAGAGCCCCTGAGTCCCTGCCTTCTGGAACCACAGTGAATAAGTCACACAGGCATAACTGTGTTTGAGAGTCTCTCAGTTTCTAAAGCACGCAAATGGAATCCAGAGCCATTTTTACTGTAGAGGGACAGGGAGCAGAGGGGGACCTAGATGAGGTGATCCCAACCTGTTTGATTGTTCTGACTTCACGAATGTTCCAGAAAGGGACTGCAGTCCATTTGGGACACAGGAGTCAACTAGAAGTCTGAGAGAAGGGCTCAGTGCAACAGTTTGAAGGAGAAGGTGAGGTGACAGAAAAACGGGCTGATTTTTTTAAATTAATGAGAAGAGAGGTAGATAGACCTTAGAAATGCAGGCTTAGAATTGTTAAAATCAGAAAATAAATAAGGCAACATCTATCTTGTCTAATTCCAGGCACCATTCAAAAGGAGGTGTAGGTCCTGCTTCAGTCACCCACTCTGGGCAGATGTTAGAGGTCAGCCTCATTCTATGGACAGGAATATACATCTGAAGTTTGTTTTTGAGACTGGTCCATATCCTTTGTTTCCTGCTTATATTAGGGGAATTCATCTTTCCCTCCCTCCTGTCTACCCTCTCTCCCTTCCTTACCTCTTTCCCCCCTCTCTTCTTCCTTTCCATCACCCCTTCCTCTCTTCTTCCATTCCTCCCTTCCTTCCTCCTTTATCTTCATGCAGAGTTTGCTCCTTGATGTTTTAACTGGCCTCAGCTCCGCTGCCCTCATATTTCCCCTCCCTATTCTTGACTGTTTCCTCTGATTTGTCTTCCCACCTCCCTTTCAATACACCTATATCTTTCTCTCTTTGAAGTATTGCTGCTTCTCTCTGCCTGCTCCACTCCTTTCTCCAAAGATGAGAGAGTGAAAAAGGCAGTAAGGGAATCGCACAGCCAGAACAGCATATTTTGTGTATTTTCTAGTACCCAGTATCAGGGGAAGTTGCTGTTCTGTACTTTCAAACCGGTTTTGTACTGATATGTTTTAAACTGCCCAAAAATAAAAGTAATGGTTTCATTGCAACATATGATCTGTGTGGAAGAGCAGGTGTGGCAGAAAACAGCTTTAACAGCAGCTGGGACAGCTTGTAGGCAAGAAGGGAGCCCTCCCAACCTCCCGGCTGCCTGTCAGATGCCACATACACTCACTGCCCAGAACGCTCCATCCTTGCTGGGCAGCATGGAACGAGGCAGGTAGCACAGGGGCATTGTCCTGGGATCCTAAAGCAACAAGCCTCCATGCTTGGTTTGGTCATGGACTCTGGACTTCAGCTTTGTTCGTCAAGGACACTGCTAGAGGCACTTGAGAGCTTAACCAGTTTCTGGGGATGTAGACTCTTTCCCATCTGCACCTTTTTAGTTTGATCTTTACTTTCCACTTACCTGCCCATCTGATTTTCTATGTTCAAGCCCTGGTAGCATACTGAGTTTGCGGTGAAAAAGCGTGGCCATAAGCATTTGTGATGTGATGAGAATAATCAATATGCAGAAAACCATGGCTATGGACCTTGGCTTCCTTTTGTCTGATATTCCCTTGTGTCCACCTGTGTTTATTAACTTGCTCATGGTATCACTGCCCTGCTATTTCTTTTTTTTTTATTATTTTAAAAGATTTATTTATTTTTGCATACAAGCTGGGGTGCAGGCCAGAGGTGTGGGGCAGTGAGAGCATTCACTGGAGACAGAGTGGGGAGCAGAACAGGCAGTTCGACTCAAATACACTGCTGAGGGGCGCACCGGCCAAGGCAGGAAAGGTCTGTGGTGAACTCGCACAGCCCCGACATCTCCACAGCACTGCGCTTAACCCGTTGTGCCCCCAGGGAGGCCCCCTGCCCTGCCATTTCTTTGCATTTTCTTTCTCCTCTCTTCTCTGTCCTTTGCCTGATAATCCTATGCCAGCCCCTTTGTATTCTCCCTGTAGAATGCCCCTTAGCTTTGCTGATCCTTCCTTTCAGTTTCCTGAGTCCTGGCCTGACTCAGGTTTCTGTTCTCTTTCATTTTGAAAGCTGCTACTCTTTATTTTTCTCTATTTCCCATTCATCTTCCACATACCAGATCATTTCCCAAAACCTGAAATAGGATTTTTATCACTACCTGGCCTACATATTGCTGCTGGCTCCCCAGAATTTGCATGATGTTGACTCCTGATGACCTGGAATGGCTCCCTTCCAGTCTCCTCCCCCATCTTATGCCCTTTCACCCCTCAGCACATACTGCCAGCCCCACTGGCCTCCTCCCCATTCTGTGAACTATAGACCTGCTTTATGCTTTAGAATCTTCATGCTTCAGTTGTAACGATTTCCTTTTCTTGGAATTTATTTTCCTATCTCTACTTATCCAAACCTACCTGAACTTCCAAAAATTCAGGAGGCCATTAAAAAGGCAAAGCATATAAAGACAGATGAACTCTAACCATTTGTGACAATATGGGCAGAACTAGAGCGGATAATGCTAAGTGAAATAAGTCAGAGGGAGAAAGGCAAATACTGGATGATTTCACACACATGTGCATTATAGAGAAATAAAACAAAGGAACTGACAGAACTAAACCAAGCAAAGTTAGAAATCGGATTGCAGAATTGAGGCTTCTAGAGGGGGAGGGGAGGGGAGGGGCAAAGAGGGGAGGGGTCCTAATAGTCCATAGTAAAGGGATATGGGTGCTCTGGTGGTGGTGAGGTGTGGTGAGGCACTTCTGAGGAGGTGTGAACCTATTCCCCTGAATCACATACAGTGCTGTAAACCAGTGTTACTTCAAAAATAAGTAAACAAACAAATAAGATGATTATTGATCAATTTTTTAAAAAAACCTGAGCAGGTGTAGTTGGGATCAAAGAATTACAATTCAGGGGACACAGATTCAGGTCGAAACCTAAACCAGGCCCAGGAAGGACAATATTTGGGAGTATTTGTGGAAGAAAAAGAGGAAGATGAGGTCAGTGATTAAAGAAAATGTTAATGTTAACAAACTCAAACTTTTCTTGGCTCCACATAATTGGTTACTCAGTCTATCCTCTGGCAAAAAGTACGTAATCATCAGTTTCCGTGATCTGGATGACAGCTGAAGCAATTGCTGGCTTGGTGGTTTCTTAAAACAATTGCTTTTGACCCAGTTCAAAGGTCTTTGGTCAAGTTTAAATGAGACAGCAGGACAATTTTCTGTTGTGGTATCTCTCGCCCCATTTTGAGATGGCTCCACATATGTCCATTTCAAAGCTCAAGTGCCGCCTCTCCTGAGGAGTCTTCTTTTGATCAGGCAGAAGAAGTGTTCCTTCCTAGTTCCCACAGCACTTGGTTCATGTATCTCTTGATACACTTCTCATGTTCCCTAGTTATTATTTACAGGTCTATTCCACCCCCTCCTCCACTGCCCCAGCCCTTGAGCACTTCAGTATTGGATCTTTGTGTGCGTGTAGTTAAAACATCCCCATCTAATAGGTAACAAATGAGATGCAATTGGGGTCTTGTTGATTAGAGTCTTGTGCAGGGTGAAATTGCTGACTCTGAAATGACCTGTTTAGTGTTACCCCTTGGGATAGGCAGGCCCAAAAGGAAACCCTTTCCATTAACAGAAGGTGAGTGTAATAGGCTGTTAACATGGCGCTCTTCCTGTCTTAGGGTTTTGTCTGATGCCTCAAAGCTGAGAACCATGTATTCTAAGTATCTCCATGGTCTAGGGTAGATGGTAGATCTATGAGGAATTTGTGAAGGGAGTAATAAAAACTAGTTCTATCAGTAACATTGAGATTGTAAAAGAAAAGATTAAGAATTCATTAACTGAAAGTGGTTTCCTAACCAGTCTCCCCAATTTTATCCTTTCTCCCTAGTATTCTCAACATAACCATTACAGTGATCCTAGTCAGTCGTGCTTCTTCTTGTCTTCTCAGAAGCCACAATGGTTTTCACTGAGAGTGGAAGTGCCCAAACCTTGCAATGGCTTTTGAGGACCAACAAAATCCTCATGTACCCCCGGCACTTCATCTCCTGCACTGTGTCTGCCTTTGTTCCCTTTGCAGATTTCAGTATGTGCTCAAACCTCAGAATTAGAGGCAAAAATGCAACTATACTGGCTTCCTTGCTATTCTTCAAACTTACAAACATATCCCTGCCTCACGGTCATTGCACTGGCCTTTCCTGGGTAACCACTTCAGCTCCTTCAAGTCTTTGTTTAAGCATCACTTACTTGTTGAGACCTAGGCCATCACTCTATAAAACTGTAAACTGTAAATGCTGATATTCCTAATTTCTCATATCCTGCTTTACTTTTTCTTTTTCCACAGCAGTAACACACTATAAAAATGGAATTATTCATCACTTGATGGTTTATTGTTTGTCTCGGAGGGTGGGAATGTTTATCTTTTCTGTTCATGAAGCACCCATTCTACCAATGAAGCATAGAATACACTTATTTTCTGCACTAGTCATTAGCTAAGTGAGGATTTCAAGGAAAGAAAGATGGCTCATCAAACTCACTTCCCATAACAACCATATTTTTCCTTGCATTCAACTCCTACTCACACATCAGCTCTTGAATTCTTCACAAGGGCTCTTTCACTAAAATAATTGTTCACTATTGTTTATTAGGATTTTCAAGAAGCTGTTCAGAGCAGCAGTCTTCTTTGAGATGTGAATTATAAAAAAAGATTTTTCTGTCTTGTTTTCCTTGTGCTTTATCTTGTTTTTTCAATGTCTCACTTCACTCCCTCCCAAAGATGAGGGAATGCAAGCACTCACGCTCTCGCTCGCTCGCGCGTGCTCTCTCTCTTTTTCTTTTTCGTTTTAATTGAAATGCCATTGACACACAATATTAGTTTCAATTGTATAACATAATGTGTGTTTTATCTTAACAGAAGGAAGAAGGATCAAGTGAACCAACACAGGCAAAAACCAGCAAGGAGAAATGAGAAGGCCCATGAAATTAATTTGAATAGACTTGTTGCCAAAGCCAATCTCTAGTGCCAGGTTCATAAAAACAGGATGACGTAGTTGTGGCAGATTTCAGTATGTACACAAACCTCAGAGCAATAAGTAGAAGCTCAAATGTCGAGGCCTTCTGCTACTCCACAAATCAGGGAGATGGAGACCAGACCATAGAAGTGGAAGCCAGGAGACTGGGGTGCATCCTGAGTACCCTTAACTCTTGTGCAGGAATTGGCCTGTCAATTACCTCTAAAGTGAGGGTATGATATACAGGTTATAGTATTTCAGAGAGTTGCAGAAAGATACATGAGAAAATATTTGGAAACTCATTATACTAAGTACTCTATAAATACTGGAATCATTTATTCCAGGATTAAGGGTATTTATTTATTAGCTGACAAAACAAAGGCACCAAGATTCATCTGAATCTCCACAAAAACCTTTAACATTGTTCCATCTCCTCACACTAGGGAAGCAAATCCTTTTACTCTGATGTGTCTACAATCACCAATTGGAGATGAATCAATTCAGCCTTCAGCTGTCCTCATTTCCACTAAGATTAAAGAACACAACAGTGGCAGCTGGGAAAACACGGAAGTAAGAACAGGCAATAAGAATTCCAGACTTCTTAAATGTCTTTGTCTCCACTATCCATCAGCAGAGTTTTTCTTGTCTCTGATTTTCCCTGTGCAGTATCATCAGTGTGAGCTCTGAAGGCACCTCTACTCTTTAAAAGTTCTGTCCTGTTACCTCAAAGTCCACCATTAAATATTCTATTTATTAAGGCATCAATTTGTGTTCAACTCATTTTGAATTGGGATTTGGGGAAAACAAGGTCCAGAGTACCAGCTATCTTGGAAGAAGATGAGGTTCTAGTTAAAGGCCTGGGAGTAACAGGACCAGGGATGCTTATGACACAGCTGGTGAGTTTCCTTGGTCACAGTAGTGGTCTGGCCCACGGCCACCAGAACTGTAGTCACATCACTCTCCAACCCCCAACAATGTCAGGAAAACCCATATTTATGACCAGAGTAAATGGGGTTCTGTGGGACCCCACCAGTTGAGAGCTCATGCCTGGCTGGCTCCAGCATGAATGAACACCTTAGGAGGGAGTCTGGGTGCAGGAGTTGTGGTGCTCCCTCCCACCCTCAAGGGCACAGGGTGTCCTAGTGCCCCAAGTGAAGTTTCCCCCTGGCCCCAGGGGTCTGGATTTCACCAGCAAGGCATCTGATAGTGGAGAGGGGCTGAGGACGGACCACTGGTAGCAGCATAGCAGTGACCAGGAGGGCAGATGCTGGGGCCAGAGACCACGGACCGACAGCGTGACCTGGGAAAGCCACCCCACTAGGCCTCTGAGTTTCCTAGTCTGTGCAGGGGGATTATAGCTGCACCTGTCTCACAGAGCAGTGTGAGCAGTAAACTAGACACTGAGGATAAAAAGGTAAGCACAGTCCTAGCACATGATTGGCACACAAAAATTAGCAGCTGTGATTAGGCTTTTGGGCTGGTTATAACCATCAGTAATTGTTCTTCTCTGGAGTCCACAGAAGCTGCTAAACACTATTTTCAAGATGCAGATCAATTTTGTCCTTAGGTTGTCTTGGCTTCTATGAAACACCATTCCCAACCAACCGGCAAGGATCATTTCTGCCAACATTTTAGCGCCATTTTTTCCCTCTTCTGTATATCATCAAGGAACCACTGGGGTCTTGAATTGCCTATCAACTTGACTCAGTTATGAAACGTAAAGTTAGTCATGAGGTCCTAGATTTCTACCAGGTACAATTAAAGAGTTACCTTGGGATTCAGTATAGTCCCCGGGAGCCCTAATACTTTTGTGTTTGCATTGTCTATTGTAAGAGAAGACTGGGAGATGCTGGAATTGCTTTTGGGACTCCAGTGCATGCCTCTTTGGTCACTGTTTATATTTTAAGCCATAGATTTATATGTTGACTCATTTTATCTGAGGCTTGTCACTTTAAGCTTCTGCTTTCTTTTTTGGGATGAGGTTATGGATATTGGGAAAGAATGAAGATGAGTCAGTGATGGTTGAGTCCAGGAAACTAGGTGAGAATTTTAATGAGACTCAGAAGTTTTGCAAAGACTAACTTTTGTGCTTCTTTTGAGCGCAAGTCAATCAAATAGACACAAAGATGATTCTTAGCCTTATGCTGTCTGTGCCTATGAAACTCTATTTAAAGCTATTGAAAATATGTAGGAAGAAAATGGTTGTGAATGTCAAAGAAGGGAATTAATGACAAGCGAAAGTGCAAAGAAACAAAGTAAACCATTGCCACCATAAGAAAATCAGCGATGTGTATTACAAAATCCTCCATGATCCCAAGACAAAGCCTTAGCTGCTGCTTCCACAACTGCAGATGTTGACGGACAACACAGAACTGCTCAGAGGTTTAAGTTAAAGGTGTGATAAGTGTTCACATTAAAGGCGCATGGTGAAGCATTAATTATCACTTTTGTTGAGCTCCCTTGTCACCTGTGATGAGGTTTACTGTGCAGAAATTTAAGAAAAACAGGATTGAAAACTAAATTGCGAGTTCAGAAAAATAACACTGGTCAACAAATTTTTACAAAAGTCATGTTACTGAAATAAAATTAGTCATTTCCTATCAGTTTGTAAGTGTTCAACACGAATATGACAAATTCTGATTTTGGCTCTAGTTTTTTTTTTTTGCAATCTGCAATAAATTGATGTTTACATCACGAAATGCATGCCAATAGTAATAGGCCTATGGTTAATACCTGTAAAAAATCAAGACACCGACTACTTAGATTTCTTCGCTTGTCTCTTGTACAGCTGTTCAGGAATAAAATAGATGAAAGACGGTTTCCACTGTGCAAAAGCACAGCCTTAAGAATCAATTTCTTAATTCTGTTGTACATGCAGCACAGCATATATGCGGGGCCCAAGGCTTGTTTTGGTCACCAACCTTGCATCCAAAGTAAAGATGATAAGTCTTCTTCACTTGAGAAGTGATACTTTTCTTCTGGTTGGCAAATGTCACTTCCCCACAAATAGAGCAGAAATTGTCCATGTTCTTAACACATTTTCAAGGCATTACTGTTCTGTATTGTGCCTAAATGGATAAAATTATAACAGTTCTATGGAACAATAGCTTAAATTGTCTCACACAAAATCTGAAATATTTTCAATGCTCAACCTTTCCAACAGGGCTTTATATAGTGCACTGCTGACGTCAGCTTACTTCAGCAGCCGCCTGGCAGTAGTATTGCATTGCATCAGAAAATTATGCAATCAACTCTGGATGATGTGTGCATGATGGTATTATGCAATGCGATGCAATATTACATCATTCTAGGCTGATTTAGGATGTTGCAGTCCTACTGGATAAATTTACATGGTGAAACATATAAAATTAATTATATGAAATATCTTCAAAACGAGAGATAATAAAAAATTTTCAGGGTTATATTCATGCTCAGCACATCAAGATACTACAGATTAGGGCTTTTTTTTAAGTCAGTAACAATCTCACTGTTGACCAGTGTAATCAACGTTTAAAAAAGGAACACAATCATCTTGTTGCTTATTTGGCCAGTTTCAAGTGCACACAAGAGGCTTTCCCACTTAAATGATGCACTTGATGACCTCTTGGAGTTTATTTGGAAGTAGTGCTGTCTAGGAATGAAGAACAATGACCTAGAATCAGATTGCCTGGGCTCAACTCTGCCACTGACCAGCTATGTGACCCCGGATAGTTAAATGGCCTCTCCAAGCTCTAATTTCTTCACTTACTAAAAGGGGTGAGTGCCTGCCACATAGAAAGTGCTTGATGAATTTCAAGCATTAGAACTATAGCAAACACTACTGGTGCCCAGTCCATAGTCCCTTTGCCAGTGTACCCATCCTCTAGCTGTTTGGAGCATTGATGCTAAAAGATCACTGCTAATCCCCTCTAGGAAGACTTATTCTTGTCAAGGGGAGGCACCTACCGAGGAGATTACCACAATCCTACCCTCTGCTGTTGGCCGCCAACACTCACTCCGCAGCATGCAGCAGGCCTATCCTGCTTCTTCCCCTCCCTTACAGCATAATATTTTCTCCTAAAAAAAATCCTCATGGGCCTTCCTGATGGCACAAAGGATTAAGGTTAAGCGCAGCGCTGTGGAGCTGCTGACAGCTGTCTACAGCTGGGGCAGAAGTTCAATGCCCGTCAGGGGACATTCTCACATGACGCAGCAGACCTCTCCTGCCTCACCCGCTGGTACCCTTTGCAGTGCATTTTGGTCGATCTGCCTGTTCTGCTCCCCACTCTATCTCTAGTGAATCCTCTCACCACCTCACACCTCTGGCCTGAACCCCAGCTTGTATGCATAAATAAATAAATCTTTTAAAAAAAATACTTCCTTATTAAACCAGCAAGTAAACAGAATTGCATGTCTGTTTCAGGCTTCTAGTAACCTGATAAAAGACAACCACATGTCTTTGATTGTGAGCCACACATATTTTCATAGGTTAACAATGCTGAAACCAGGATGTATCTTAAAATCACTGGTGACTTGGCTAAAGTTGTCATTTTCTGTACATTGCAATTAAAGCATGCAGAAAACCCTGGGCTAACAACTTGGCCTTCTTTTGTTGCATGGTTAACATTCTTGATGGTAAAGAGGCCCAAAACATTGTGACCCATGACTGAATTGAAACGTTGAAGCATCAGATGTTGAAAGAGTAAAAGTTTTAGGCATATTTAATCTATTTGCTTTTATTTTCCTTTTGAAAATATTAAATGTAAAAGTTCTGTGTAGAAAGTTTGGTTAAAACAATGGTGAAAGAGCTCTTTTAATAATAATAATAATTCTACGTGATTACAATAATGGTGACATTGCAGTACAGTGAGGAAGGAGCGGCCTTTCAATAAATGCTCGGAGTCAATTGGATGTGAACCTCGATCTATTGAGGTGTGACATTCTTCTACCTATTATATCCCAAATCAGCCTCAGATAAATTGTAGATCTATTTATGTGGTAAACGAAGTTGTGATAAAATAGTGAAGTTACTGAAAGATTACACAGGAGACTATCTTTATGCACTTGGGTTGGGCAAATATTTTATGAAGAAGAACATCAAAAGCTCTAATTATGAAAAAATAAGTTAGGCTACTTAAAATTAAGACTTTTAGAATCAAAATGAAAAGAGTTACAAAACAAGTCACAAAGTGAGAGAAAATATCTACAGTATGTGTATCTAACAAAGGGTTATATTTCATGTAATAAAGGGGCCCCTCCAAATCAATAATTAGCAAAACAAAATTCTAATAGAAAAATGGGCAAAAGTAGAATAGGCACTTTGCAAATGAGGATATCAAATGGTCAACAAACATGAAAGAGACTTGATGTCATCAGTCATCAGGAAAATGCAAATTAAAACACAATTAATGATACCACATACCCACCAGAATAGCCAAGTACACACACACACACACACACACACACACACACACACACACACACACATCTGGTTGTGAGGTTTTAAGCAAGTGGAATCATTACACTACTGGTTAAGAAAATAAATTGGGAAACTGCATTGGAAAATGTTTTGGATATGCTATGTGTATCTATTCTAACACAGAGGTTCTCCTAGGTATGTACCTAACAGAAATCCAGTAAATGTTAACCAAATAAAAACACAAGAATGTTTATAACAGCACAATTTGTAATACACCCAAACTGTAAACAGCCCAAATGCCCATTATAATGCAATAGATAATTATACCGCGGCAAAGTCAGACAAGGAAGAATGTACAGCAATGAGAATGAATATATTACACCTACATGCCATAATATGGGTGAATGTACCACCATAATGTTGAGCAAATAAGTCAGCTCAAAAGGGCACCTAATGCATTATTCCATTTATATAAAATTCAAAAATAGGTGAAAATTTCCTGGGTTGTTGAAAGCCAGGATAATGGTTACCTTTGGAGGGGAGTGGTAATGGAGCGCAGACATGAAGCTCTTCTGGCAATATTCTAGTTCTTGATTGAAGTCTTCTTTATATGGGTAAGTTCAGGTGATAAAAATTCATTGAGTTATATTTATGAGTTTCATTCTTCTTGATAGGTCTGTAAAATGAAAACATGTCATTATTTAATTGGCAGCATTTTTCTCCTTAGCAGTGTTAAAATAATGATGAGTTTTGTAACTGATGGCATCTTGGTTGAGGTAAAATATATTATTACTAATTTTTAATCATCATTATTGCAGTTGTTATAGTCTTTCCCTGACTTTGATCTCTCTCTTACTCTCACTTTTCCAGCTCTTCTCAAGTGGTCAGTGTGGCGCTTCAAAATCTCTTCCCAACTTTTTGTTTGAAAGTAGAGCTCCTGTTTCTTAGCATGGTATCTATTCAGATAGAGTAAAAATTATGTTTCCTAGAGTTCCCTGTACCTGGTGTGGTCAATGTGAATATGTCTTGGTTTTAAGCAGAGGAAAGGATATAGCAAACAGTGCAGGAAAGTGTTAACTGAGAAGACCCAAATTGCTCAACATTGCAAATTCTCGAGAAAGCTGTTTCAGCCCTTGCCTGGCTCCTGGGAATTAAACTCTTGGAATAATGAGCATTTGCATGCTCAGGGCTTTGAATCACACAACCTCAGTGAGTCTAGATATTGTGTGTGACTCCCTTCTTGGGGTCTGGAGCTTTAGTGACTGCAGCCAGTCACACAGGCCCTGTCTGCTGACATGGCTGACACTGAACTTCTAGATTCAGTCAATTTTCCCTGACTGCAAACAACTTGTGTGACTTGCCATGGCTTGTTGCTGGTGGAATTTACTGTGTACTGAGTGACTCCAATGAGAGAGACTCTTAGAAGTTTGCATTTGATTTCCATTGGATTTTACCTTTTGTTTATTCAACCCTATGATGAATTCGTTTCGGCATAATCAATTTATCTATACTTAGCTATGAGTATAATGAGCTTTGAGTCCTTCTACTGAATCATTAAACCTATATGTGGTCATGGGGATCCCTAGCATCATTAATATATTATTATTTAGTAAATATTCACTTCTCTCAACTTTCCTGGGAACAGTATAATTTCCCAATGGACTGGTATTGAATTTGTCTATATATGCTTTTGCCAATAACATGTGGGTAGATGTGACTTTGTGCCAGTTCAAACATTAGATCTTAGGAGGCATTGCACATTTCTGTTTGCCTTTCTGGGAACATCTTGCATCCTCCTTGGGGAAAGTATGTTTTAGGAAGCTGCTAACTCTATTAGCCTGGGTCAGGAAGTGAAGACACACAAAGCAGACCTGAGTGCAGACCACAGCATGGTGCCAAGCCTGGTCAGACCTGCAATTCAAAGTTGAACTGTCCTGCTGAGCCTAACCTGGGTCAGACAGCCATGAGGACAAGAGGGATTTCACACAGCCTTATTGTGGAGCATTTAACTGATACAGGAAGTCCTGAAAACCTCCTTAAGAATAGCCAGTGCATGTCCTCTCTTCATTTGTCTGTCTTGTGCCTGGGAAACCAGATTTGGCCCTAAAACTCTGGCCACTTTAATGCGGCGTGAGGATACAGTCAAAACCCTAGGCATGCTGCAGTAGTGGGTTGGAAGACACACTGATCTCTAATGACTTTGTGGAGCTGTCATATTTCCGTGATGATTAGATCACTGTAAGGGTAGATTTGTCATGAGCAGCTGCATTTAATCCTAACTAAGACAATCAGCAAATCCTTTTCCATCCATGGATGCTCAGACTACAAGACCTGAGGGAGAAAAGCAAATGCAGACAGGGCAGGTGAACTGCTTTTACTGCTTCCAGAAGGTCCTGGGTTATTACTGGAATATGCGTCTGTGATATATTAAAATAATTTCAGTTCTTGGAAGAAAGAATGAAAGGGCTAAGGCTGATCTTTGGTATATTCCACCAGACAATTTCTTTGAAAAAAAAGTTTTTCTTTTTTGCCTTCAAGATCTTTCAAATGAAACCTGAGTGAAAGCCAGTAAGTAAAATAAATATGAGCCAAAATGCACTGACATTTTGGTGTCAGATGGTGACAAAGTCCAGCACTGCGAATCTTCCCTCTCCTGGCTCCGGGGATGCGAGGGTGGGGTGTCCTTGGATCACCCTGGCCTTGAGAGCACCTGATGTCTCCTGTCAATAGCTGTAGGTGCTCTACCCCTTCTCTCGACAACCTCTCTGGATCCCTCCCAAGCCCAGCTCAGGGCTTCACCAAGAACACATCATTGAATGTCACATTATTATTCTCTTCATTGCTTTCTCTTTTCCATCTGGGGTGGAAGGGAGACAGTGAGGCAGACAATTACATTGCTGATGTGGGATTTTTAGAGGAAAATTGAGGGAAATTATAGGGACTACCCAGCTGTGGTGAAAACTCCTCACTCTTTTCCCACAGGACCCATTATTTTACAAACTGCAACTATTAAAAATGATTTACAGTCACCTGCCAACTTTCCCATGCTGTTAGATTCACTTGAATCTAACCCAGCCCTTAAAAGGGTACAGTCAGTCAGCGGCCACTTTCACAATGGCATGGAATTTGATGACTACTATTTAGAAAGCTGAAATCTACTATACTATCAAGGTCAATTGTATTTCCCCAATATCCCTTATTTTCTTGGATCTTCTATCCTATCTCCTAGATCCTGTCTCCTATATAAGCTTATTTTTACCTTGGAATTTTCTCTCACTGAAATGTCTCTGGAGTTTTGCCCATTTAGTTCTTTCCTTCCAAATAGAAAGGAACCTCCTTGAAATTTTTATCCTTACCCTTTAACTAGAGGCATTTACTATGTGATTTTATTCACTCTCTTCCTTTGCAGTTTCACAAAGGAAGGCCTGAGATGGGTGATATTCCTGCAACCGAGCCAAATCCTGCTGGCTTGGTGAGCTGGCGGGTCCTTGTTTATTTTAATCTTCTGATCCCTTTAATATGCTAGAATTTTGAAGAGTTATGGGACAGATAAAGGGAAGCAGCAAGGTGTCCAGGTACAGCCACAGCCATGAGCAAACCTATAGCTGAAAGGCAGTCTCTTCAGAGCTTGGTGCAAACTTAGGGGATCTGACTTTAGAAGGAGCTACTGTTGGGTTCACTTTGTATTTTCACTTCAGAGGCTGCTGCTGTATACAATTAACACTTAGGGAATGGAGAGGAAAGGTGTTTTTTTGTTGTTGTTTTGTGTTTTGTTTTTTGGAGAAAATGCTCAGGGGACTTCCCAGTAGTTTAGGTAGTAGCAAAAGAAGTGTCTTTAGTGTGAAAAAGCACAAATAGAGCAGGATAAAATGAGTCACTTCAAAGATGTGCATTAAAGGTCTGGAAAGTAATGGGCTACTTTGAGTAGAGGCAAACTAGATAATTTTACTATCTGGCTATCACATTAGATTCTTTTTTTTTTTTTTTTAGAAAAGGAAAAAGAACTTCTGACGTTCCAGCTGTATAGCCTAAAAAATTGTTTAAATGGGTCTAATCTTTGGTTTTCATAATATAAAAGTAACTCATGCTTCTTGTAGAAGTTGTCAAGCAGCAGAGAAGAATCTTGCCCAGTTTCAGCCCGGCCAGACTGGTGCCAGTCTCACAGGGTCCCAGTAAGCCGCCTCCTGTATTCTCAGTACTGAGAGTCTCACCCCTTGAGTGTGGACTAGATTTAGTGACTCACTTCTAACAGACAGAATAAGGCGAGAGTGATGGGATGCCACATCTGAAAAAAAGCTATAAAAAGACTGTGACTTCCATCATAGACGCTCTCTCTTTCCTGCCACTCTAGGGAAACAAAGCACCCTGCCTCGAGCTTGGAAGCAGATTGTCCAGACCTTGTAGAGCCTTGAGATGTCCACACCTTACTTACCCAGCACACTGATTGCCACCTCATGAAGGCTCCTTTCTCCAAACCACTGCTGAAGTCTTGCCCCGTGAGGCAATAAATGCTTCTTGCTTCTAACTGCTAAGCTTGGTGGTAGTAGTGGTGGGGTCACTGATTCTGTTCAATAGATGAGTAACGTGCTCCATTAATGTCCTCCACATCTCAACAGTTTTACACTAGTCTGCCCCTCCATACGCAGCCACACAGTTTAGTTTAGCACACCCTGCAGTTTAGCTCAAGTCATGCACCTGGCTTGGCAGAGGAGGACACTGTCCTCCAGTGGGAGCTTAGTGATCCAGGTTGCCTCCATTTAATGGACTTCCACTTAAGGGACTCATGACTTGAAGTACCCCAAACAATGAGTGATCCCTGCTCACATCTTTCAGGGCAGAAATAAGTCACAAGCCCTCACTAACTGCATGGGGAAGTGGAAAATTGGAGGAGCATGTAGCTAGCCAGTGAGCATTAAATATGTCTGCCACACCTATAACACGAAGGTAAAAACCTCCTTTTCTTCTCCCATCAGATAGTTCATCTTTAACTCCTTCAATTGTGCCCTGCCAGCTACACATGCTTATTACACCAGCACACAAACATACCTATACCATAGATCACAGACATATATATATGTGTGTAAAATACAATTAAATCCCTACGTGAGATATGTCTCTCTCTTGATAAGGGGTGCTTACCAAATGCTTAGGGGTGTCTCATAATCCAGTCATTGTTCTTCTATTAATGAAGAACAATTTAATCACTTCTATGCCAACAAAATATTGTAATAGCTTGATTTTCTTCCTGACATGCCCACATTGACATCCTCTAAATGAGGAGAAAAGTCCTGTGTCCACCGGTTCTGGCTCATCCTGCTCTGGCTGCTTAAGTAATGGACATCATTGAGTTTGCCTCCATTTTTAGGGGCAGTGAGAAATGTTAGGGAGCTGTTGAAATAATCAGCTTCACTAGCCATCATTCTGCTGTGAATATAAGTGGAAAGGACCAACGAAGACTGGCATCTCTGAAGCAGAGAGGGCTCAGGCACTGTGCTATGCATTTACATATTGATTTCACTGAAACCTCAGAGTTCCCTATGAGATGTGTAATTATTATTTAGCTCTAGCAGTGAAATCCTTTTCATGGACTTTAAGCACCTCCCTGCCCACACTCCACCACATCTAGTCACCATGTAATTTCTTTTCCTTTCTTTCCTTTTTTTTTTCTAGAAAGCAGATAAAGTTAACAGGCTGTGACAATTGCTGCTTTACTTAGTGAAGATACTATAAAGATCTGTGTCCTTTCCCAGAAGGTAGACCATACATAGTAAAAGAAAGAAAGAAAAAAAGAAAGAAGAACATGCAATGTTTGCCAAGTGTCTCTATCTAAAAGTATGCCTGCTTATTTTGCACATCTCCTTTAAAAAGCAGAATAATGAAAAATAAATATATACCAAATAATGGGAGAGAGGTGGTCTCCATAGGTCGTCATTTCTACCCAAGATTCTATTAAAGGGCCAGAACACCCTTTGCCTTTGAAGCAGTGGCTAGGTAATGGTAAAGGTGCCTGAGGGTTGCAGGCAAACCCCTCTGGGTCCCTCTCTCTGCACAAGTGAGCCATTCCAGAAACTTAAGGTTGCTGGACAGCAAAGTCTTCCAATTTTGACAGAAAGATGAGAGCAACAAGGGTAATGTCTGAATTTTTATAGCATTTTCTCGGATAGAGAATAAAGAGAGACAAACTTCCTTGACTGGTTTTTGTCTCCCGGAGTCATACAACTTTCTTTTCTGCAACCTCAGAAACACATTTGTGGACTCATCTCCAGCAGCAAGGAAAATAAAGGAGAAAAATAAACAACTGGGACTTCATCAGACTGAAAAGCTTCTGTACAATGAAAGGGACAGTGACCAGGACAAAGGGACACCCTATTGAATGGCAGAAAATATTTGCACACCATACATCTGATAAGGTATTGATAGCAAAACTCTACAAAGCACCTATACAACTCAACAAAAAGAAAACAAACAATCCAATAAAAAAAAATGGGTAGAAGCACTAAATATATACTTCTCCAAAGAAGACATGCAGATGGTCAATAGACATGAAAAAGATGTCCATCATCACTTAGCATCAGGGAAATGCAAATCAAAACTACAATGAGATACCACCTTGCACCTGTGGGAATCTTCCAGATCAAACAAACCACAACCAGCAAGTGTTGGCGAGGATGTGAAGAAAAAGTAACTCTCTTACCCTGCTGCTGGGAATGTAGACTGGTCCAGCCCTATGGAAAGAAGTGTGGAGAGTCCTCAAAAGACTCAAAATGGATCAACCATATGACTCAGCAATTCCACTCCTAGGGATCTATCCAAAGGACACAACACACTAATTCAAAAGGAAAACTGCATGCCTATGTTTATAGCAGCACTATTTGCAATAGCTAAGATATGGAAACAACCTAAGTGGCCAAAAACACATGAGTTGATCAAAATGATGTGACATATATACACAATGGAATACTACTCAGTGATCAAAAAAGATAAACTCATGCCATTTGTGGCAACATGGATGGAGCTGGATGGGGTTATTCTAAGTGAAGTGAGACAGAAAGAGATTTTTATCAGATGGTTTTGCTTATATGTGGAATCTAAAGAGACCAAACAAAAGGATCAGACAAAGACAAACAGTAAGATTGACCCTTGAAAGCAGACCAGAGATCTGAGACACTCAGGGTGGGAGGAGAAGGGATTGGGGGAGAGTAGAGAACAGGGGAGGAGATGCCATGGCAGTGTGGTGGAGGACTGTGAATGCTTTTGTAGTGGGAAAACTAGGGTGAGGGCGTCTGAGGAGAGAAATGCTATTTTGTGGGGAAAAAATGTCTAAATAAATAAAATAATTCAAAAAGAAATTTTAAAAATGAAAAGAAATAAAGTAAAAGTCAGCACAGAGAAAGAGCTCTCTCAAATCCTGGTGGATACTAAGTGAGTGTTACTAATTCAGTTTTTTTTTTAAAGATTTATTTATTTATGCATACAATGCTGGGGTACAGGCCAGAGGTGTGGGGTGGCGAGAGGGTTCACCAGAGACAGAGTGGGGAGCAGAACAGGCAGATCGACGGAAATACACTGCTGAGGGGAGCAGCGGGGAGGCAGGAGAAGTTTGCTGCGCCATGTGGGAATCTCAAACTCCCATTGCCAGCACAGCGCGAAACCACTGTGCCACCAGGGAGGACCACTAATTCAGCTTTGAAGATAAGTAAACAGAGGCTCCCAGAGATGAAGAAACTTGATCCCAAACTCTGAAAACTATTTCAAATCACACAGGTTTTAGGACATTTTCTTTACCAGTTTGGATTGCAGAAGTTCATTTCTTGATGTCCCTTAATTTTAAAATGCTTCATCTAAATAGAGCTTGGCCAAATTGTACACATCTAGAGAATCCCTCTCCTATCCCAACACCCCGAATGCTTTCTCTGTAAAATCTAACAATAAATTCTCACTCTAGAGCCTGTCAGCTTAGCAGAATTTGGGGGGCACATTGGGAGAGAACACTCTGCTGAATAATTTGATGGTTCATAGTAAAGGAAGATTTTAACTATCATCAGGTTTTCTGCAAATAAAGGTGGTGGAGGATAGTTGCTGTTGGGTCCTGTGTTTCTGTAGGTTCCTGGAACCAGGAAATGGGGACTGAAGCTGCTTTGCAAACCAATGTTAAATGGCATATCCTTGCCATTAGATTTCACTAGTGAACAGTTTTCCTTTTCATATACAAAATTAGACTGTCCCAAGAATTACTGTCCATCATTGGGAAACGTGTGTGTGTGTGGTATGTGTGTGTGTGTGTGTGTGTGTGTGTGTGTGTGTGTGTGTATGTTCTCGTAGCCCATCCACCAATTCATTCATTCATTCATTCTTTATTAAGTACCTACTATGCATCAAACACTGACATAGTTGCTGAGAATAAAGTAGTGAACAGAAAAGAAAAAAAAATTATCACCACAGAGCTTTTTCCATTCTCCTGGGGGAAGAGAATCAAAGTAATAATTAAGTAACATAAGTAGCATGTCAGATGCAAAGGATTACCAAAGAGAAAAATAAAACAGGAAAAGGCAAAAATGAGTTTGAGTTGGGGGAGGTTATAATTTTAAATAGGATAGTAAGAAGCTGACATCTGAAACTCAAATGTACGGGGCAGCGTGGGGGGGGGGTTGAGGGGGAGTGGGGAGGGTTCCATCTAGTGCAAAGACCAGTATAAGAGCAGGTGGCTCGAGAGGCTGGAGAATAGTGAGGTTGGAAGAAAAGAGAGAGATAAGGTTAAATAGGTAAGCGGGGGACAGGTGGGACTTCAGGATCTGTAAGAACTGCAGCTTTTATTCTGAGCAGAGCGGGAAGCAGTGCAGGGATTCCAGCAGAGAACTAGTAAGAACTGATTTACTTTGTCAGGCTAATCTGTTGGAAACCAGCTAGAGGAAAGTCATTTGAAAACCAGTGTAGAAATCCAGGGGAAAGAAGATGGTGGCTTGATCAAGATTAGTTTGGTGGATGGGGCAAGAAATAGTTCATTTCTGGATATATTTGCTAATCTACTGAATGTGGGAGGTGAGGCGGAGAAGTCACACATATTTCCTATATTTTTGGTCTGAGTAATTAGAAGGATGGAGTTACTATTTAGGGGCTGTCAGTTTGAAACATGCTAAGTTTGAGATGCCAAGTGGATATATAAATGACAATTGGAATCTGTGTTTCAGGCAAGTGGTGTAGACTGGAGAAAATGGTGGTAGGCTGGTATTCAAGAGGGATGAGTTGTTGAAGAAATGCATGTGGACAGAGCAAGGAGGAGGTTCTAAGACTGAGTCCTATTATTTAAAACCACAACTGAGAAAACCTTTATTTTCTTCACTGGGCCTTGGAGTGGGGAACGTATATTTTTATAACTTAGTTATCCATCTTTAATGAATAAAACTGTCAATAAGAAAATGCACACACTGATTTTTCTCCCTCTCTAAAACATTAGTATTTAGTAATATATGCAGCACAGAGACAATTTTCTAATGCTTTATGTCTTATATGTGTGTAGTGTCTTAAAGTTCTATTATACATTTGCATGCATTTTTTCATCTTGTCCTTGAAAACTCCCTGGAGATAAATAGTATTAGCAGAAGGTCATAATGAAGTTCAGAAAATAACACATTAATTTAATACTCATAGAGATTCTATTAGGTGCCTATAGCTATCATTCCCAATTGGCAGGCAAGGGAGTTGAGGCAGAGTGAGAGGAAAGGGTTTTGTCTAGTTCAAGCTTTTCAAATGCATTAGCGTCAAGCTCGGTTTAGTGTGAGCTTGTTACCTTCACTAGAGCTTGCGGAGTGCTGGTGACAGATGACGGACACGCAGCTCTTCCCCTTTCCCGCTCAGCTTCGTCTCTCATGGCTGAGAGCGGGGTTGCTGAGTCTGGGCACTATTGACTTTGGGGGTGTAGGGTAAATGAAGATGACCAGGCTTTACGCATTGGCCTCTGGCTATCACCTGCATCCTTGATCTTGTCAATGTAGAGGGTGCGTGGGTGTGGGGCACACGTGCCTGACTATGGACACCTGAGCGTGGGTGTGTGCGCATGTGCAAGTGAGCACACCTGAGCCTGGAGGTCAGGGCTATAGGGGTGGCTACAGGAGGATAAGTGGCGGTTACCAGAGGAAGAGAACACAAGAAAACGCCAGAGAAAGCCCAGAGAAAAGAGGTATAGAGATTGGGGGTGGGGGGCAAGGTGCTGTCTCCCTGCTGGCTTGTTTCCCCTTTGTACTATCAAAAAACCTGTGAGGATGATGTCGAGGGTTCCAAGTTTCTCTTTTAAGCTGCCCAAACCGATGGTAAACCTACCTGGCCTGAAATGGTTATAAAATAAGGGGCTACTCACTTCTTTTTGGGGGTCACATTGGAGAGTGCTTAGCAGTATCCCTACATCCTCCTATTAGATGCCAGCAACACTTGTCACAACCAAAACTGTCTCTAGATGGTGCCAAATGTTCCCTATGGCGGGGGTGGGGGTGTGGGGGTGGTGTGGGGGTGGGGTGGGGATGTCCCTGGTTGAGGATCTCTGGCTTAGGGCCAGAGATCTGCTTGAAGCAGCCGCCCACCCCCCCTTACCAGTTTTCCAACAAGAGGACTGGGATCCAAGGCACTGGGCTGCTTGCAGGTTCCTGGGGTCCCGAGGCTGGCCTGCTGTGGCACCGCCTGCCTGGTGGGATGGCTGCACTCTCTCTCCCACCAGGCATCTCCTTTGCTCATCCTGGCTTCTAAAGCAGTTGGCCCCTATATGCTTTTTGCCTCCATTTCCTCCATTCCCTCCAGTGTCCAGGAAAGAAACAAAGGCTAGGCTTCCAGTGGTTCTTCTTGATTCCATCAATTAGCTAAAATGACTAGCAAATGTGTGTGGTTGTTAAACTACAGGGGAACCTTATATACCTAGATTGGAGTGGGTTAGCCCAGACCAGGATGAACTGTCGAGAAAGTAATGAATACTCCTCGGTAGAAAAATTCCTATCACCAGTCAATCAAAAAGCAGTAATGAATACCTAAGCTAAATTTGCTTAGCACAGATGTGACAATTTCCCCTACCCCCAGAGGTGACATTTCTATACACCAATGAAGAGGCATTAATTTGGAATTTTAAGTAACCTTTTAAAGAATCCTCTCTGATCTCCCCACCCCTGGATAGGCTTGGATGGCTTCTGAAAGCCTGGCTCGTCTCTCGGATTTTGTGTGTTTCAGTACATTCTGTTGGAGTGTTTTCTTGCAGATATTTATGTCTGCCAAGCTGGTGACATTTCTCTCATGAGGCATGTCTCTACAAGTCACCAAATGCTTATTGTTAAGCTGGAACTTAATGTCTGCATTGACTAATTCAGTTTTATGCACAAAGGCCCCAGGGAGCTGTGTTCAGAGAGCGGACTGGAGAGATTCCTAAGGAGGTCAGTGAGACCTCTGAGGCCCAGACCTTTGGTTTGGCTCAGACCAATTTGTTTTCTGATTTAAATTCATCAGCACAACCTATCCCTAAATCAGAGCATTTTGCAGAGAATTGCTGCTCACTCTTCCATTTTTGATTTAGTAGTACGTGATCTCTTGACAATAAAAAGCCTAGGATATTATTCTGTTGGCAATTTTAAGCACTTTGGAATCTCCTCTCGTATACTTTTTGAAGTATTTTCTTATAGGAAGGTTTTCTTACAGTCACCATTTGAACTATGCAGGATGCTGCTTGATTTGACTTATACTTCTATATTTTTACAGTCGAGGTTTTCCTAAAGGTTTAAATATAACACTCTAGAGAATTTTTCCCAGTGGTCTCATTTGGTAATGGGAGGTTTTCAGAAGAGCCACTGTCCCAGCTATGCCTAAGTGCCTTCTCCCTTGTCTGCCTACCTCTTTAAAGTCTGACAAAATATTTCCCCAGTCTCTCTTGAAACCAGGCCTGGCTCAGGCCAGTGAGATGATAAAGGAACATTGGGAGTAGCAGGATTTCTGGAAAGAATTTTTCCTTACTAATAAAAAGAGAGTAGTATACAAGGTCACTGTTTTGTATCTGCTGCTACCTGCTTTGACTGTATCCATGTAAGATGGCTGTAGCTGTGGCAGCCATCTTGTGATTGTGAGGTAAAGGTCTCTCAGGAGAACTGCAGAGATGCCAGATCCAGCACCATAACATAGGTGAAGAAACTCAACTAAGAGAGGTTTAAGCTATAATGACATTTTTTTTTGTCATTTGCCAAAGTTCACACACTCATTAATAGAGCTACACTGAAGACTAAGAAAGGTTTCTTAGTAGAACCCTCTTCCTTTAGACATGTCTGACTCTATAAATGTAGCTTATAAAATTAACAAAACACAAAATCTACAACTGAACAATAAGATGTATGGATATTATACAAGGAGGAGGCAAAGTTTCGTTATGTTTAATTGATAAGAATTTTTAAAGTTGGCCAAATCCAGCAAGTAGGAGAGCAAAAGCAAGCCTGAGATGAAAATATCCACATAACATTAGTCTAAATAAAGGTAAAACAATGCAGAAGCTCTGAAATCTCATGCTCTGTGATGTAAACGACTTAACAATATGATTGGTCAACAGTCCTTTAACTTGGTGTATTCTTTCTCTCCTCCAACTTGAAGCTGGGCTGTTAGTGGGTACATTCTCTTATCATCTACAAAGGAAACAGCATAAAGTGGGAGCAGTTCCCCAGAACTCTGAACTAGGTTCATCCACTTCCCTTTGGCTCTCTGTATTAAGTCTAGCAGTATTGAAAACAAGACTTCTCTCTAATTATAAGAATTCTTGAAAGGACAATAATTTTTGTTCACAATTGCACATACACAGAGGGTGAATATAAAGTTGGTAAAAGCCTAGGTGAGCAGATGGTCTTTAGAATCTAACTTTTTAAGATACAGAACCTTACAGGATTTGGAAATCAAAATTACATTTGTACTGGCAGCTTGTAGGCAGAAGATTCAACTCAATCTAATTTTAAGGAGATGAGATCCTAAGCTACCTGATCAGCCTTGGAAAGAAAAAGATGAACTCAGAATATCCAAATATCCTGGCTGTGCTCCAGTGACTGCAATAGGCTCAAATATGCTAACTTACCGCACTATGACACGTGCAGAGGAAGAACTGGATCCCAGGAGACAAGAAAGCCATTGACACAGGCTAATGAAAGTTGATTAATAAAAGTTCTCAAAGGATTACACCGAAATCAACTGCTTTCTCTAGACAAATGTACAACAACAGGAGGTGAAAAACTCGACTGACAGCTGGCAGCAGAATACATTCCAAGGAGGGAGGAAGCGGCCGTGTAGGCAGATCTCTCAAGGACATCTTTTGGGAAAAGGGGGGAGATCTGGAGGACTTGGGTGTTGACTGGTTTGCATCATTTCCTTTGCAGAAGGAAATGGCAAACAGTATGGCACAAGAGGTGTGTGTGTGTGTGTGTGTGTGTATGCTTTTGAAGGAGAATATGAGAAGGGATGTGGCAGATGGGTTGAGGTGAGGTGTGGGGCTGAGGAACTAGAGAGTACTAGGTAGTCCCTGAGGTGCTCAGGTAGGTGGGAGGGGAAGGGCTTCCAAGCATAAGGAAGGCCTCATCACAGAATTCTTTGTGATGCAAATACTTCTTCCACCTCCCTCTGAATCTCTAATGCAATCTGATAAACACAAAAACTGCCTCTGTAACTAGATTTGGGGAGTGCGGTTGAGGAAGGGGTTTCATCTTCTATCTGGACCTACAGAGTGTGCACCAGAGATAACATCCCTGGGATGACAAGACTGTGAGACCGAAAAGGGGGGTGGAAGCCAGAGGGGAGAAAAATTATTTAAAGGCATCTTTCTCCCCCCTTCCCCTATTTTGGTGGAAGGCTTTGGACATCATGGTGAGGGGCTGACGGTTTGAACAAGATCATCTTGCTACTTGTATTAAGACTTCCGAGGTCCCTCCTGGTGGGTAGTTAAGCTTCTTCACGGGGCTCTGGGCTCTTCTGTGTGCCCGCGAGCTGAGTAGGATGCTCTGATTGTGGCTCCAGGAGCACCAGCAGCCCCCTCCATCCTGCTTTCTGTCCTGGGAGATTGGGCAGTGCAGACATGGCTTCCAGTCACCTTGGGCTCATGGGCAGCCGAACATGAGGCCTCTGCAAGAGGTTAGAAGGAGGGAGGAGAGAGGTCATGCTTTCTATTCCCCTGACTTCTTCCCTGTGATCTTGTCAGTCTCTCAAGGGGACTGTCTTTCTTTTCAGGTTTTATTTATTTTTTAATTTTTAAAAAAGATTTTATTTTTGCTTAGGAGAACTATGCAAAAATAGGTGGGGTGCAGGTCAGAGCTGCGGGGGTGGGGGTGAGAGGATTCACCAGAGACAGAGTGGGGAGCAGAACAGGCAGATCTGAAATGCACTGCTGAGGGGAGGAGAGGTCTGCTGTGCGTGTGGGCTAGCTCCCTAGATGGGCTCAGTTCATTGTGGGGGGCCGTCGGGTTGGCAGCGCTGAGACTCAATGCCTAGGCCACCAGGGAGGCCTCGCTTTTCAGGTTTTAATGATCATTCCCTGCCTTCCTACTTCGGCGTTATGTAGGGTGCTCCACCATACTGCCTTTCTGGAACTGAGGTTATTCCCAAGACAAGGGATTTTGAGTTTTAAAGTGGGGACAGTCCTGGACAGTCAAGGACACCGTTGTCTCTTGTGTGTTGTCTCTTTTCAGTTGGGTGACACACTGGGTGTCAATGAACCTTTATCTCAAATACCAGGCCTGATAGACATGCCTTGAGTGTCTTCATTGGCTTCAACATTCATATTAATTCAGCAAAATTTTAAGTTTTTGAGGACAAAAACATCTGTCTGGTTTATATTTGTGTTCCAACATCTGGATATTTTTTGGCAATAGACGATCCGCTCTATGAAAACAAAAGCTTCATTGAGGGCCCACTGAGCAGTAAACGCCCAGTGCGCTAGGTCCAAGAAGTAGAAGAATAAAACACAATGTATCTCTCCCTAATGCATTCGCTGTTGAGAGGGGACCTAGAATCGTAATAATTGTAAAGGGACGTATTGTTTCTTTTAGGGAAGTTTGAAGATGGAGTGAATAGTAGATAGAAAGTGAAATTGTTGTTTTTCATTGTAATAACCATTTTAAACATTTTTTTTTAATAATGGTAAAGTTGGAAGCATTTAGGGGTGACAAATGTCAGGGATTTACATTAAAATATTGTGACTTATGAAATAAGTCAGGAGAAGGCTAAATAACCGAATGGTATCACTTACAGTAGAATATAGAGAAACCAAACTAAGAGTCAGATAAAAAAAAGCTTAAAATCTAACCCTTGAAAGCTGACTGTAGCACTGAAGCATCCAGAGGGGATGGGGAGGCCTGAGAACAAAGAGAGAGCACATGGACTATGGCTCATTTGGTTGTTAGTGCCCTAGTCTGGCAATCCCTTATGGGGATATCCTAATATTATCTCAATTAAAAATAAAAATAATTAAATAAAATGTTGTCACTCAAGCCTCAAAAATTTTCTTTAAAAACAAACAAAAGTACTGCTGAGACAATGAAAAAGGATAAAAGGAAGTAGGAGGGAGGCAGAGAAGGAGAAAGTTAGTCCCAATCTAGAGAAACTTCCAGACTCGAAAACACATTTACATTGTTACACAAAGTAAATTTGCTCTGTGATGAGGCAGAAAGTAGTATAATCACAGTATGTATAAAAAACAAGAAGGAATCCTAGAACAGGAGAGGGAAATTTTGACCCAGGCTTCTTAGGCTCCTAACAAGAACCCATTTCAAGTTGAAGACACTTTTAGTTTCCTATTTTCTACATTTGCATGAAGGCATCTCATTTGCTTTTAAGACTACTGTCATTTAGAAGAAATATAATGGAATAAGACACTACCTTGTGGTCACTTGCCTACAATACATAAAAATGATAGTTACAGTTTACTATAGTTAAAGAAAATGCATCCTTGGAGGCTAATTGTGTGGCCCTGATTATAGAGAGTGATATTACACTTCTTTGTTTCACAAATTCATTAAAATCTTACCAGTATTCACCATGTCTTGAGTGATGCCTTAGATGTGGGAACAGACAATACGGCCCAGTCCTCGTGATGGTGACAAGCCAGTGGACATTGGAGAATAGGGCTTGCAGGTTACAAAGAGATCTCAAGAATGTGACTGCATTCTTGCCTTGATCTTGGCAAAAAGCTGGTGAGGGTAACCACCATTTAAAATGACCTTCATATTTCTGAATAGTATTTCATTGTGTATATGTACCACATCTTCTTGATCCAGTCATCTATTTTTGGGCATCTGGGTTGTTTCCATGTCTTAGCTATTGTGAACAGTGCTGCAATAAACATGGGGGTGCATGTATCCTTTTGGGTTAATGTTTTTATATCCTTTGCGTAGATTCCCAAAAGTGATATTGATGGGTTGTATGGAAGCTCTCAAAAAGATAAACACATGCAATTTGCAGCAACATGGATGGAGCTAGAAGGGATCATGCTCGGCGAAATAAGCCAGAAGGAAAAAGAAAAATATCGAATGGTATCACTTATAGCAGGAATATAGGGGAACTAAATAAGAGAAAGACATTCAGAGAGGGAGGGGAGGATAAGGGCTCAAAATGGGGGAAAAAGACTACAAGGAACTACGGTGATGGTTCATGGGTAAATTGGTGGTGGGAAACCTACAGGGAATACACAATAATGTAAAAGACATAAATAATAACAATAAAAAAATAATTTTTTTCCTGGGAAATGAATTTACCAGAACATACCGAATAATAATTCTAATAAAAGCAGCACAGATAATGTGAAAATAAATAAATAAATAAAATGACCTTCATAGATAAATAAATCTTTGAAAAATAAAGTAAAATGACCTTCTTTAAAAGACAAAACTCACAAACCGACCATAGATCTGAGGCCTACAGTGGGGGAGGGGGAAGGGTTAGGATCCGGAAAGGGAAGGGAAGAGCACATGGGACTATGGGCTGCGTGCTAGGTGGGAGAAATAAGGAGACTGCACCTGAGGGGAGAAATCAAATATGGTACAAAAATGAATGATGATGTAAGGAGATAAAAATAAATTTAAAATAAAATAAAATGACCTTTTCAACCCAAGATACGGGTTGTTCCATGACTTGCTGTGGTCATGGAAATAAATGGCAGCACTGATCCGCGGCTGGATCTTAGTGCCTGGGGCCCAGCACTGTCACCCACAGGTCACACTTTGCTCTTTATGTTGCTTTGTTAACCAAATGGAAACCTGGTGCAGTAGATGGGCTGCCTGTGTGGATAGAAGTATGTGGCTGGGCGTCTGCAAGAGGGGAGCTGGGCCTCTCTGTGGGTCACAAGCAAACATTCTGCTTGGAGCTGACCTGTGATGTGGATCCAGGGGTGGTTCTGTTAAGTGCAAGCACGTTGTTACATTTCGGGGGAGATTTTCCGTTACCAGTTAATTATCACTTCAATTCATCAGGAAGGGGAAAAGTGCCTCTCTCGTCTTAAAATATGAAAACCTTGGAAAAATTTGAGGAGGATTTGCTGCTCTTCCACCTTCATGGGCAGCTGCAGTCAGACCTGTGAGGATGTGGCCAACGGGCTGGCAGCGGGGAGCCCTGAGAGCTCCAAGGGGAGCGGCCCCCTAGAGCCGCAATTTCACACTGAATCAAATGCAAACAGCATGGGCCAGCACCTGCGATGGGCAGAGAAGATGGAAATGGAATATGGATCTCAGAGCAATTGCCCAGAGGCGATTTGTACTCAGAAGGGTTGCTGAGACTGAAAGCAGACACACAAGATCTTATATCGGATGATCCCATTTATGTGCAACATGAACTATGCAGACTTGACAAATTCACAGACATCCGTAGAGAACATATTAGTGACTACCAGGGCTGGAGACAGGGAGGGAGGGGGGACAGTGACTGCTTAGGGGGTACAGGTTTCCTTTAGGTAGATGAGATGTTCTGAACTAGGTAGTGGTGATAGTCACATGACATTGTGAATCTGGTCCTGATCATTTTTAAATTCACGTATTTACCACAATACACGTCATCATCATCATCATCATCTTACTTGTTGATTATTGTAAACTTCAATCTCTAAGGTACTTCTCAATATGCCTGACTAGTGATCAGGTAGATTGTGTCAGAATATCATCACTGAGAAGAAAATTACCACCTCAAGAGTAGTCTTATTTCATCTGAGGAAGCTCTAATTCTTAGAAAACACATTAAAGTGAACTAAGATTGATACTAAGGGGAGAGAGAGTGAGAGAGGAGAGAGAGTGTACGCGCCAAGTGTGCCAAGTATCAGGATGAAAGGGTATCAGCTGGCTCATCTATTCCTACATTTATGTTTTTTCCTTAAGAAAGAGCAGTCTGAGTAGGGTGCAATCTGCAAGGACAGTTGTATGAAGGTGAGCTGCATTCTATAGCAAGGTTGCTCAAGTTTTCTCTGCCTGTAACTACAGGACCTCAGTGAGATACCGAAGGTATGCCTCGGATTAATCCAGAATTGGATATGGACTATCTCTTACCTTAAATAAGCACTGCAATAGATGGACAAGAATCCAGGAGAATTTTCTACTTGAAATATACCACTATGCTCATTTAAAATGAGAAAATTATGTTCCTAATAGAAGATGAGAAAAACCATATCTTTCAGAAATAGTATGTGTTTTTTAAGCCAGTATCTCATAAAATGTCTTTATGGGATATCTCATAAAAATCACACAAGGGCTTTGATTTGCTTTATAAGGACTAATTTGTCCCTATTCCCAAAAACATGTCTCCTGTGTAAACCCAAGTATACATGTACATTTCCTTTTGTTGACATATGCACATATGCAAACATAGATTAATATTAGGAGAGACTAATTGCTAAGAAATTATTTTACATTATCCTTTAATGAATAGTGAAAAAGATCAGTTTAATAAAAGTAGCAGATTCCCTCTGAGCAGGGCTTCAGGAATTCAGGGGAAGAGGCAGTAGCTGTTTGCTTTGACTCCTTCACCCAGGCCCTGCTCCCGAGTCCCTCATCATTATGCACCAGTTCCCTTTAATGCTTCTCACAGCTCCTCTGGAGTGCCATGAGTAATTAGGGCTCCCTTCTACAGGGTGTTGAAGAGCCTCATGGCGGCACAAAGAAAGATGTGAATTTTGTCCCTGGGAACGAGGAATGTTTTGTATTTTCAAAGCCTTGTTTTTATATGCTTCCTAGCAAAGGAACATTTGAACAATGTCTTATCTTTTATCATCATTGTAGCGGAAAAATACTCGCCTGAGGATGTGGGCTGCCTGAAGCTGTCAGAGCCTGCCTACCTTTAGTATTTAGTGGTGACGTTAGAAGCTTTCTCAGATCTGACTCAATGTGGGGAGAAGCCAGAAATACCAGAACAATACAGAGAAAAAATATGAGAGCAGGAAGGGAGAAGCCAGAGACAAGGAAGCTTTGTTTTAGACCTGAGGAGAAGGAGACATAACCAGATTAGGACTCAAAGGACATGAAAAGCATAGATCTTTCCCTGAAATTGGTGAAAGCTGTGTAAAGAAGGCTCCACACGAAGCTCCTATTCACTGAAGCGTTGAGGCCTATGATTTCCTCTAACTGTGGGAGGGGCAGGTAGTTAGAGATGAAGGGGAGGCCAAGAACACACTGTGATGGTGAAAACTGGGCCTCTTCCTCCCTCCTTCCCTCCCTCCCTGTGGATTTATTAGGCAGGCAAGCAAATCGGTGTGTAAAGAATAGGTTTGCTGGAGTAACAGCTGGGTAAATGGCAAATTAGGCAATTTTACAGGCACACATTGATCCGTCATCGCCCAGAAATGAAATTGTAGGAGGCAGAGGTCTCTGCGATGCCAGCTTTGGGGCTGAGCCTTCCCCTGGCCGCTCTGCTGGGGATGGTTTTTGTCTGGAGTCACCTGGCAGGCTGCAGTCCTGTGCTGCGTGCGCCATCCATCCCCAGCTCTAGGTGGTGTTTACTCACCCTGTGAAGAGGACGTTTTAACTCTTCATCTTCCCCTCCAGCGTGGTATTGATTTTCTGCTGTAAGGAGAAAGCACCTTTAGAGGCTCAGGTGGGCTGGGAGCCGGATCTGCCTTCAGGGACTGCAGAATCTCTCAGTCGCAAATTGTGTTTGTGGGATTTACTAGTCATAACAAGTTCACATTTCACTGTTAGTTGTTCAAGGAAAGTCCAACAGATTGAAGCTGTTTCATCGCTTGATTAGTCCAAACAAGTCTGAATAATTAGCCTGCCTAATTAATACCTATGTCTATTGTGCAGTGTAAGCTGGCATATTTTGAAGGCCTGTTCAAAAATGTGGAAATAATTACTCCATTAAACTGGACATGAGGCATATCTCCATGGGCTTTCACCTTGAATGTGCAAATGTTCTCTATTTTTTGAAATGTGATTTGCAAAAATAAGTAGTTGAAATTTCTCCTATCTAGAACTATTTTCTACAGGACTTTAAGGAAACTGATCCTCCCTTGCAGGCATGAAAGTTTCCCGGAGGCATCTCGTAAGGGGAAAAAAAATTAACAGAGTTGTATCTTGCTCCAAAAGACCTGTTATACAATAAGCTGAATTTGTAGTTTTGATAAAGCAGAGAATTAGTCTTTTTTTACTTTGAAATTAAGTGCTTAGGTTCAATGGCTCCCCATTGCTTACCAAATTAAGTACAGTTTCCCTTGCAGGAGTTTCAAAAGAGCTTGAACCCAATACACCCAAAATCTACAGGCTAAATGTGAGATTGCCGTGTACTTGTATTAAATATAAATGCCACATAGTATTCAACGATAGGAGAAATTCCTGAGGCCTAGGGTGAGAGGAAAAGATAGGATGTTTGGATCATAGGAAAAATTAGTCATTGATTCATTGGAAATTTATTTCAAAAGACTTACCCTAGGAGAGATGCTTGGCCAGAGGGAGAAGACAACTTGAAAAGTAGAAAAATCTGCCCATAGTGAGTTATTGGTAGAATAAGGTGGAAATGTTATCTCAAGGTAGAAATGTTCATTTATTTTAGAGAACTCCTTTATTGGGGGAAGGACCAGCTTTGGTGGTGACTTTTAGTTACGTAGGGCAAATTAGACAGGCATCAAGGAGGGCGCTTATAATACCGGGAAAATGAGGCCTTTCAAAATTGCCAAAGGCAGTGCCAATTGCTTATCGGTCCCTGTCTTGGTTCTGTACCCGAGCGCACATTTACAAGACTACTCAGGTTTAGAGAACTACAACATTGGGATTTATTTAACAAACAGGGAAAAAGCAAAGAATTACTGAAGTCAACATATGGCCGTTTACCTTACTTAAAGCAATGTCCAGTCCTTTAAGTCCCAGAAAGGTAACAAAGATAGCGTCTTCCTGCTACTGCTGGCGTCTTCCTGTCACTTCCAAACAATAGGCCGCGTTTCCAAATTGGCGTCTCCCTTCTTCTGCAGATGCACAACAGCCAGAGAGTAGGCCAGGTTCCAACTCACAAGGATGACACAGAACACAACTGGAGATGCTCCCGAAACTGCCATGGTGCCCCAGCACAGCACCAGGCCAACAACACTGTAAACAGCAACTACAGCTGCCAGACAGCCCAGCAGACTGCACTCATGCATTTTAGGAAGTCTCCCGCTTTGGGCCTCTGCCTTCTTCCTTTGGCTGCAGTAAAGACAAAACTGCAAGCAGTTTCCATCACTCGGCTATTTGCAAAGCCTCCAAAGTCACTGGTCCCAAAGTCACTAAAGATTCCAAAAATACTCAATCCGAAACTCTATATCCCGGCAACTCAAAAACTTCTGGCGTCTGATTTCCAAACTCTCAGTCTTGGCAGCTATATTTTCTGCCACTGATTCCTCTATTCCTACATCATGACGACTTACTTCCCCTTCTCCTTCAGTCCCTTTTATTTTTCATCAGACTCTCCCCCTCAAACTGCAAACTTAGCATTTTCCCTGGGGCTATTCATTCTCAACAGCAAACCCCTTCCAGGAGGCATGACCTCCACCGGACTTTGGACTCAGCCCGGTTACACTTAGAGGATGGGAACTGAACCCTTTGCATTTGTGGTTCAATATTCTATAACCTGTTCCATGTACTGAGGTGATCAACACGGCTATTCAAAATGAAGGCCTCAGGAGGAAACGCACATTAGGTAGGAGGGCAATCTCAAGGGGTACTCTAAACTGGTGCCATTATTAGAAATAGACACAGGACTTCAGGGTATGGCTGATGCTAGAACACGTGTGTGTGTGTGTGTGTGTGTGTGTGTGTGTACCCACGCACCTAACAGATTATGGCTTTGGAAGCCCAGACCAACAAGAGTGTGGAGAGTGTGCTGTCAGACTGCTGAGCCTAAGATTGGAGGAGATATGCTTCTCCAGCCCATCTATGCACCTAAAGAAATACTGTTTACAGCAGTAAGTTCCTGGTAACCAGAGCAAGACCAGAAGGGGACAGGGACTGTCAGAACTGCCACAATGGCTGGCTAAGGGCACTTGTTTTTGGTGGAAACTCATGATGCAGAGAAAGGGATTTTTCAAAAGATTGGCACAATTTTCCAGCTCATTGGAGTTCTTGACCTATCTCATGGCTGAGGTGTGGGGGAGGGGCCTTGAATGGTGAAAAGAAGTACATTGCTAAGCTAATTGGAAATAGAAAGTAGGGACTGATGGGGTTGTTTTCAAGCCAAGTTAAATGTAAATGTAGATCTAATCACGTGGCACAAGGTGGATGTTCACCAGAGAAACGGAGAGTGTGTGTGTGTATTCTGAAAAAAATGTATAGGAAATAAATACAATAGGAAGGAGAGAGAGAGAGACAGAGAGAGGGAGAGATGGATCTTAAGGAACTGGCTCATGATTGTAGTTACCAGTAATTTCAAAATCTGTAGGACAGACAAGCAGATTGGAAATTTAGGTAACAGTTGATGTTTCAGTTCTGAGTGCAATATCCGATGAGCAGACCTGAAAGCTGGAAACTCCAGCAGGATTTCTCTGTTACACTCTTGACACAGGAGTCCTTCCCTGGGAATCCTGTGTTTCAGGATCCCTAAAAAAGACCTCCCCATGATTGGACAAGACCTAACCTCGGTGTGAAGGGCAATCTGATTTACTTAATATCTGCTGATTGTAAATGTTAGTCACAGCCCCAAAGTATTGTCATAGTAACGTCTAGACTATACAAGATCTAGCAACTTGGCACCTATAACCTAGCCAGGCTGGCCAATAGGTTTACATGACACCAAGAAAAGAGAACAGCCTGGTTGTATCACACAGGAGCTTTTAAACTGATAGTGGAATAACAACTTTATCACAAATCTAGGGTACAAAGTAGTATATCGTATACGCCATATTAGTGGTGCAAACAAAGTGACAGGGGTTCTGAAGAATAGGAGTTCACATATTCTTGGGGTGACCAGCAGAGTTTCAGAGGAAGTCTCAGAGGAAAGCATGGAATTGGCAATAGCATAGCATGAGGTACTCAGGAAAGTGCTAGAAGACAGGACCAGACTGGCAGTGTGAATTGAATGGAAGGTGAGAGAGATTATTGACATCTCTGAACATAGATGTGACATCAATATAATGACTGCATACTATGGATTGGTAAATACTTTTGAAACTGGGGAACAGATGTGATTTGCTTGATTGTCAATAGAACAAGGAGCTTTATAGGTCTGTCTGGAGTGATGCACTCTCCCTGCTACCCCTTCCCTTCAGTGATCCTGCACCCCAAATGTGAAATCAAAGGAAGACATGTAGCTAGCGATGTATGTGTGTGTGTGTACATGTGTGTGCATGTGTGTGTGCAGCATTTGAACAGGGTTGGTTTATATTTTTAAAATTAGTTTGGTGTCAGGGTAGAGTATGTTTGGAAAGAAGCAAGACAGAGGACAGTGTGCAGTTCAGAAGAAAAGAGCCATCGAGGATGAGAGATTTTAGGGGATCTCATGTCAGGTAGGGAGCACATGGAAGAATTCATGGGAATTGCCATCCACGTGAGCCTTAAGGATGAGAGAGACTGCAACGGTTAGAAGAGCACTTGGGAATATTTGAGTGAAAGCATGGAGGTAACGTATACATACAAAGCCATTTGATAAGAGTGTGGCGTTTACATAGGGAGCCAGTAGGATAAAAGACTTGTGTTTTGGAGATGGATGGCAGGTAAGGGATTGTGTATGTAATTTGGTACACAATTGAGTGAAAAGTGTCATGGAGTGGCTTTCTTTTTCATTTTTTGAATAGGTTATCATGTGAATATAATTGTGCTCCAGTAAGACTTCTACTTTAAAGGTTTTCTGGATAGATTTGACAGACAGTGGTGCAGAATAAACAGTTGGGAGACTAATACCTATTATGCAGGGAAGGATGGAAGCTGAGGATGAAGCTGTTGCAATTGAATTGAGGGGTGATATATTGAAGATATTACCAAAGTCAAATCTACAGGACATGGCAATAAATAGGAAAGGGAGTAATCAAAGCAAATATTAATATTTCCAGCTAGGGCGCTGAAGTGAAATGAGTAGTGAATGAAAGAGTAGGGATAATATTAACAGGACTAGAGAATTTGGGGAGAGAAATTGGTAAAGTAAGCAAGGCAAATATTTCAGTTTTAGATATTTTGAGTTTAATGTGTTGGTGGGACAATTTGGTGAAATTCTTTAGCATGCAGGAAATCGAGATTAGAAATACCTTATTTACTTCTAATGACTGTCTTGATCACATATATGTGGGATAATCTTATGCCTGAAGGCTTTACTCTTCCAAGCAAATATTTCTTATTTGCATGAGCAATATGACATAGTGGTCAAAACCCTTCATTTTGGCTTTACCTGGGACCAAACGGTCAGTTGTTTACATACCCCATAAATGTTGGGCATGTTACTGAGACTTTCTGTACTTTGGGTTTTTTTTACCTGCAGGTTGGGAATAATGATTATAGAATGGTTGTATTAAATTAGTACACAGGAATACCTACTAGCGCTGCTCGTTGCACTATTGCAGTTTTTAATGGAAGTCTGGCCTCTTCTGGCCAGATTGTGTGGCTCAGTATACCAGGACAACTTTCCTTTCCTGTCCACACAATAATCTCAATCTTATGTAACTCCTTTTCCTTTGCCAGCATGAACTGAATGCTGAAGTGGTAAGAAAATGCAACCCAAACTGATCTGTCTCTGGTTCTTCTTTCCTCCTTTCTATATCTTTGGAGAATAGTGGTCTTAAGCCTGGGTTATATGCCTGGTCTGAAAATGGTATCTCTGATTTCAATCTGTTCATTTAGTTACAGGTGTGGATGGCATTGCCACTGAAGTGGGTGTAGAGACAGAAAGTCACCTAACACAGAACCTTGGAGGATATTGTCATTTATGAGTCAAAGGAGAAGAAAACTTTCGATTGTTATCACTAGTAGGATAGCAGCTTAATAAATAAAAAGACTGTTAATTTTTTTTCTATTCGCCTCTAGCTATATCCCTAGCATTTATTCATCTGTTCACTCAACAAGTATTTATTGACATATACTAAACACAGATCACTGTAATAGGCATCGGAAATACAATAGTGAATGTATTAGGCAAACAATTTTGATTTTCATGAAACTTCAACTGTACTAGACACTTGAAAAAATACTTGCTGAATGAATGAATATTTAAGCAATAAGCATGTCTAAATTAATGGAATTGCTTATTAAGTGCGAGCACTATTTTTGATAGGTACTAGAAACCTTATAAAGGAATGAAGCTAAGTGGTGATCAATAAAAAATGACCATGATTTACAGTTCCAGAAAGAAGGATAAATATTCCAGACAGGAAAATGGACATAAGGAAAGAGCAGAGAGCTAGATAGTGGAGTACTGTGTAAGGAAAAAAAAAAAAAGAGTACCTACAGTGAAAGAAGCAACCAGTAAAACAAAAAACACCATTCTGAATAGGAGAAAATGTTTTCACATCATACATCTGACAAAGGGCTGATATCCAAGATCTATAAAGAACTCATGCAACTCAGCAACAGAAAACAAGTACCCCAATCAAAAATGGACAGATGATCTAAATAAACACCTCTAAAGAAGACATACAGATAGCCAACAGGTGCACTGAAAAAAAGTTCATCATCATTTATCATCTTGGAAATGCAAATCAAAACCACAATGAGATACTTGTCGTACCTCTGAGAATGTCCCATATCAAAAAGAACAGGAATAACGTGTGTTGACGAGGATATGGAGGAAAAAGAATTCTCGGATACTGTTGGCGGTAATGCAGACTGGTCCACCCCTATGGGAAACAGTATGGCGGTTTCTCAAAATGTTCAAAACAGATCTACCATATGACCCACCAGTCTACTCCTAGTCATCTACCCAAAGAATGCAAAAACACTAATTGGAAGGGACGCACTCCTATTTTCATTGCAGCACTATTTACCATAGTCACGTTACATGGAAACAAGTCATGGAAACAATCTAAGGGCCCAAAGACAGAAGAGTGGATAGAAAAATGTGGTACAATGGAATATGACTCAGCTATAAAAAGGAAAAGATGAACTCTTGCCACTAGCGACAACACAGATGGAACTGAAAGGGAGTATGCTAAGTGAAAAAGCTCAAGAGAAAGACAAATAACAGATGGTTTCACTTATGTGTGGAATATAGAGAAATAAAACAAAGGGTCAGACAAAATCAAACCAATAATAAGCCTTAGAAATCTGACGGTAGACCTGAGGCTACCAGAGGGGGGAGGTGAGAGGGGAGGTGGGACAGAGAAGGGAAGGGGCACAGTGGACTGTACTGGAGGACTGTGGGTACCTGGCTGGCGGGTGCAGTGTGACCACAAACATCTGAGGAGATGTGATCCTCTGGCTTTGAATCACAGACAAAGCAGTAAAGCAGTGTCACCTCAAAAACAAAATTCCTGACAGGAAAAAAAGAGTGCCTGGGCCAGTTTTTGGGGAGCATCCAGCTGGCTATGGGCTATGGTAATGGAAAGACAGGGAGCAGAGCTAAGGTCAAAGAACTTGGCTCCTGTTGTAAAACAAAGAGGGATTTTTTTTTTTTTTTAATTTTGCAACAAGAGGCTCCTATTTTGAGTAGGAGCCTTCTTCCATCATCTCCAAGATCAACAAACTTGGCCCTTACAGAATTTTCTGGTCAGTAAGAAGAGGAAATTAACATCTGTAAAACTTCTGCTAAGTTCTGGACATTAGATATCAGGAACTGAGCATGCACAGGACCTCTATGGAGGTCTGCAACACTCATGTGCAATAAAAATCCTTTATTTTTATTAAATCAGATCATACCTGGGTTGGCTCAGACCAGCCAAGGTTGGCGAGAAATTAAGTTTCAATCCTTGCTGGAGAAGTATAAGCTTCTTCATCATTTGCACAATTCAGGAGGCTAGAAAGGAGCTCTGGCCATGGGCCATTGTTATTAAGATGCTTACTTTGTTTGTCTTCTCTCTTTGTCAGCTTAGTCTCTGGGCTACTGCCCAGACCTCCCAGTCCTGGGAAGCTGGGGGTAAATCCATTAGACACCACCCGTTCATTAGACACCTGCTAGGCCTACTGTCATTTTGGGGAACAGGAAGTCCTCTCTCCACACTCCTGAGGCAGCCACACCCTTATTCCTCACAGGAACTGCCCCCACCCCATTCCTGTCTCCTTGACTTTGGTCCAAGAATCCACTTCACCCTGGTGGGCCTGGGTGTGGGTGGCCTTCAGGGCAAACTGTGCAACTAAAGAAGTTCTTTCCTTTGCGAGCAGGAAGTCCAAGGCCTGTTAGACTAGGACATGAGAGGTGGAGGAGAAAAAAAAAAATCAGCTTTTTATTTTTTGGAATTTCCCAGAGAAGCAAGAATAAGAACTAAATTAATATGCCAATAAGGTATCTTGCCATATTCCGTGATATTATCTCCTCTAATCCTCCAAATCCTGTGTGAGATAAGTGTGTTATTGTCACTTTATAGAAGAATTAATTCATTTAATAAATATTTATTGAGCATCCTCTTTTTGCCATGCAGTATTCTAGGATAAGGAGGGGGAAAAAACAGTGAATGAAACAGAAAAAAATCCCAACGAAGACCCTAAGTCTCAGAAAGTAAATAGCCCACTTGAGATGACCTAATCTAGTGAAAAAGCTAGAATTGAATCCAAATATGTCTTTCTCCAAAGTTCATACTGTCTTACTGTGATGTGCTGGTCTTGCAATGTGTGCTATTTATTCTGCAGATTACTGCTTTGGGCCATTGAGAGCTTGTCGGAAAACTCCTTGCAGAACCCCCTCACTCTACACTAGGTTCCCAAAGATCTGAGGCTAGCCCCAGACTTGCCCCATTCCATCTTTCAGTGAGGTCCTGGTCTCTGTATTCTTTAAACTCCAAAGATTTGGATCTCACTCCCTAAATGGTTCTTCTCAAGGCCCCTCACTTGGCTTAAAGTGGTAAGGGGCAGAATTCCTCATTGCATGAAGGGGTAACTCAAAGGGAAGTGAAATAACCCAGTCCAAAGTGACCCTCACCACCTGCCTCTGCAACCCCTAGGGATTTTGTGGTATATTTATATAGCCTGAGCTGGAGGTGGCAGATACAGGAAAACAGTGTCCAGCGGATTCTTCAGAGAACGTGAGGATATTTGGAACCTCTGCTAAAAACAATATAAGTGTCATTTAATATATTGGTTGCATGGGCCTCAGAAACTTCTTATGGAAGCACATGATTAAAGGGCCTGGAACCAAGTTGCCTAGATTTGAATCGGTTCCTTTACTTACTAACTGACTTAAGGCAAGTTATTAACCCTTATTAACCTTTCTATGAACTCATTTTCTCTGTATGTCCATCTGTAAACAGGGATTCTAAAGTGTCAGCCTCGTAAGGTTGCTGGAAAGATAAAGGAGGCAGAAGGAGTGACCTAGAGTGTCACAGCTGTCACGTGGTAGATGTGAGCTGTTAGTCTCACTACTTCTTACAGGACAGATGGAAGATAAACACTCGTGATTGCTCCTGAGATTATGTAACTGGGTGGTCTCAGGAAATGGGGAGGTTCCAGGTTCCCTGCCCCACCCAAAGGAGGGTGGAGCTGAGCTGGGAAGAAGAGAAGCTGGAAAGGAGACTAGGGAAGGAGGGAAGAAGGATGGAGAGCAAGAAGGAGACCTGGAGGGGACTCCCTGGTGGCACAAAGGGTTAAATCTCAGCACCATGAAGCTATCAGCAGCCACTGAAGCACTAGTTAGATCCTGGCCAGGGAGCTTCCCACATGGCCCAGCAGACCTCTCCTGCCTCATCCATTGCGCCCCTCAGCAGTGTATTTCAGTCAGTCCACCTGTTCTGCTCCCCACTCTGTCTCTGGTGAATTCTCTCACCCCCCACACCTCTGGCCTACACCCCAGCTCTTGTATGCATAAATAAATAAATCTAAAAAAAAAAAAGAAAGAAACAGATATGGGGAGATTAACAATGGCAAAGTTCATCTTAATTTGATTTTGCTCTTTTCCTTCCAGACTTGTTTGACTGTTTCTGCCGCTTTCCTATGAATCCCCACCAGAAGATTCCTTAGACTTGTGGCAGGCTTTCAGGCCTCAGAGGCCCTGCTTTGAGCCAACCCTGTTTGTCTGAGCCTTACCCAGGAAGGGATGGATAATTTTGGGTGCTTGATTTGGAAACTATATTCTTCCCCATTTTCCCCTTTCCTGTATTGCACACTAATTGTATTAAAGTTCTTTTCCATTGAAGGTCTTACACACTACATTGTGTTTTGTCTTGATGCGACAGGTGGCACAACCTATTTAGACCAGACGGGTTTGGGGACATTGGGGTGACCTTCTACCTGTCCTGTAACAATTAGAGGACAGGCTTTTGTAAAGCCCAAACTTAAGCATCAGATATGAGAAAGGCAAAATAAATGCAATTTCTTTTAGTACTCTCGCTTTCTTTGCCCAAGGGCTAATAGGATTTTTTTTACCTTTCAACAAGGGTGCTACCTAGTTTGGACTGCTGTACCTTTACGAATGTGGTTTTTAGTTTAAGATTGAGCAGAGGCATTATGGCATGGTAAGTAAGTGGGAAGACACCAGATCTATGAGGCTTGACCTCTAATCCCTCTCTAATACTTAATATCTACTATAATTAATTATAAGTGACTTGCTTTTTCTGTGCCTTTGTTTCCTCATTAAAAAAAGAGACAATAACAAAATCTACATCTTAGAATTGTCGTGAGGATAAAGTAAGATAATGTAGGCAAAGAGCCTGGAATTAAGATGGGCCCAAAAAGTGGTAGCAACAATATGGTAGATGATGCTAAGTCTCAGTTATTGATCATGGTTTAGAAGCAAAGTCTGTTTTGACTTCTGTTCTCCATGCAACTAGAGAATTAGACAGCTCTCCCAAAAGCATATTTGATACTGCAATTGTAAGGGAAACAAAAGCAAAAATAAACAAATGGGACTACATCAAATTGAAAAGCTCCTACACACAGCAAAAGAAACTACCACTAAAACAAAAAGACACCCCACCGAGTGGGAGAAAATATTTACACATCATATATTTGACAAGGGGCTGATATCCAAAATCTACAAAAAACTCATAGAATTCAACAAGAAAACAATTAACTCAACCAAAAAATGGGCAGAAGAGCTAAACTGACACTTCTGCAAAGAACACATGCAGATGGCCAACAGGCACATGAAAAAATAATCCTAACCATCACTTATCAGCAAAAATACAAATCAAAACCACAATGAGATACTTTCTCACAATGGTGAGAAGGTCCCATATCAAAAAGAAACAACAAGTGTTGACAAGGATGTGGAGAAAAAAAGGAAATTTTGTACACTGTTGGTGGGAATATAGACTAGTCCAGCCCCTATGGAAAACATATGAAAGTTTCTTAAAATATTAAAATAGACTTAACTTATGATTCAGCAGTCCCTTTTTGAAGTACCTATCCAAGGAGTACAAAGATATCAATTCAAAGGAATGTATGCCCTCCTATGTTCATTGCAGCACTATTTACAATAGCCAAGGTATGGGACAAACTAAATGCCAAAGGACAGGTGAGTGGGTTAAGAAGATGTGGTCTATATACACAATGAAATCTTGCCATTGGTGACGACAGGCATGGAACTTGAAGGAATTATGCCAAGTGAAATAAGTCAGAAGGAAAAAGACAAATATGTGGAATAAATCAATAAAGCAAATGAAACGACAAGAACAAGCAAAAAGCCAGACCCTTGAAATATGACTGTAGAATTGAGGCTATCAGAAGGGGAGCAGGGAAGGATGGGGAACAAGAGGGAAGGGGAGCCCAAAGACTGTGGGCCTGTGGCAGTGGGTGTGGTGTGGTAACATACACTTGTAGAGGTATGAGCTGTACACCTAAAACATACAGTGTTGTAAACCAATGCTACCTCAATAAACATTATGTTTTTGAAAAAGCTAATTGAAGCTAAAAAAAAATAAATTTAGTCAAGCTGGTTCTGCAGGTCAACTGGAAGGAGAATACAGTGTGAGCAATGTGTGAGGCCTTCCTGAATTCGGATTTTAAAGGATAAATTGCAAAGATGAAACCATAGTGGTTATACCACTTTTATGGGTTTTTTTTTTCCTTTGTTTTGTTTCTGCTTATCTTGCAAAACCAGCAGGACTTGACCATGAATTGTATAAAGAGAGTGAAACAATGAGGAAAAATGCTCAAACTCAACTTAAATGAGGATAAAACAGATTTTTCATTAAGTTGACAACTTGTGTTTTAGAGTGCAGGCCTAAAAGAGCATTTGCTGTCCTTGAGGTGACCTCCCAGTTGCCCAGAATGAAAGTTGTCACAGGAAAAAGGAATCTAGGATGCTCAGCTCGTGGTGAAATGAACCATGTTTAGAAGAAATATGTGCTTAGTTCTTTTTTTTCTAATTTTATTTATTTATGCATATAAGAACTGGGGTGTAGGCCAGAGGTGTGGGATGGTGAGAGGATTCACCAGAGACAGAGTGGGGAGCAGAATAGGTGAATCTTCTGAAATACACTGCTGAGGGGAGCAGCGGGTGAGGCAGGAGAGGTCTGCTGTGCTGGACGGGTAGCTCCCTGGCCAGGGATCGAACTCCTGCTGGAGTGACTGCTAATAGCTTCATAGTGCTAAGACTTAACCCGCTGCACCACCAGGGAGGCTCCCCGATGTGCTTAGTTCTGGACCCAAATTTGAGTTACACCATGATTTGATGGAAAGACACCAATCAGACTCTACCAACTTGAATTTTTCTGCGCTTTTTATGCTTTCTTTTTCCCACAACCCCTTAACTATTGCTCCAAGTCCCACCTCAGGGAGGCAGATTTGAGTTTTCCTTCTGTCTCCTTGCCTGTTGACTTGCAGTAAAATGTTTATTTTCTCAAAACCTGGTACTGCAATAATTTGCTTCTGCACATTGAGCAGCAAGCCCTTTGCTAGCTAACAAAAACAGGAGGTAGCTCAGGTATCATAATTAATGTAAATGAACTTCAGGTGATCTCAAAGTTGAATGATTTGTCATTCAACTGGTCCTTTAATTTACCCTTGCTTTTCCTCCTGGCTGTATTATAGTCGTCATTGAAGTCTGATTTCCCCAGTATGTAGCTGTTCACACATCCCTTGAACTCCTGATAGGACTTGGCCTCTCTGGCCTTGAACTTTATGTTAGAAGATTTCTATCTTTCTATTGGCATTTCCTACTGCTGGTTGCTCCAGGGAAACTTCCCAATGACTCTAGGCCATTGTACCCTACATCAGTGCTGATTCTCTTGCCTAGAACCCTACATGGGTCTGCCTAGGCCTCTGCATAGAGGAGTTGGGCACCAGGTTTCTTGCTTCCTAGTCCTCCTAGTCCAGTGCTTTTCATATAAATTGCCCCATTTCCCTACATCCATGGGGGCAAGACTTTCTGTTTATAACCAAGGATCCAGTTTCACCTTCTAGTCATGCCCTCTATTTTGGGGTTCCATAGGCTCTCCCAGACCTTTTCTCAGACAGTTGTCATACAAAGTAATAGGATGGCACTTTGGGGGGTGACCTGCTGTTCTTTTTCAGCATTTTTCTAGCTAAGTAGCCTGATTTAAATGCAGCCCTTGATATTCTCTGAAGATTTTCTCATCCACCCTGTTTGGGATCAATTGATTCAACTGAATTTCCTAATGCTAAGGGTGGTCAATAAATAACTTGGGAAGCCACAGAACGGATGCTCAGTGGAGAGGGTGGAGGTGCAGCTCTAGTCTGACGCTGGGCAGAGCTGCGCCTCCCACCATTCTGCTTCTTGCTGACGCAGGTCAGGCTCTGCACTCACCCTGCAGACAAGCGAGTTCCACCAGCAGCCCCGAGTTCTGAGGGGCCATGTGCCAAGCCCAGGACCACTTCTTTGGAAACAAGCCTAAGAGGGGATTTAGATACATTGTGTGTAAGATAGACCTCGGAGGGCAAGCCGACCTTAGTTTCAGGAGTATCTGTACCAATAACAGATACAGATGGGAAATAATTTTCCTCTGCTCTATTACCTACGATGAGAAAAACTGTTATAGGAAATAGGGCTGAAATGAAGCCACTAGGAAGAAATGGTAAGGAGACAAAGGAAAGGGTATTTTTCCACTTGGGGTGTGTGACTCAGGTTCATAAAGTAGAGTTTTAGAAGAAGTGTCAGTGGAATACAAACAGACTGGTCAGGCAGCTGAGCAGATGGCCCTGGAATACAGCTGCCTCCCTCCTCCCTCCCACATTGAGGCTGAGGGCTTGTGTCTGCTGCTCACTGCCACCCACCCTCCTTGTTAGGGAATGTGCCGGAGGACACTTCATGGCCAGTGTTGTCAGTTATGTAATCAAGGTATTGGCCACCTTTCCTCAACTGAAAAAAAAAAAAAAAAAACCAAATTGCCTGATAAGTCAAGCATGAGTGTGTTTATGGGGACAAAGTGACAGGGCTTTTGAAATTGAAACAGCTTGGAATTGCCAGTTTATATCACTGGAGAGAAAAGAGAGAAAGAAGAGCCCTGGATATGGAATTTTGAGACCCAGGTACAAATCTCAGCTATCCTGATTTCTGATTGTCTGATCCCAAGACATTCCTAAGCTTCTCTGAGCCTCTGTATTTTCACTTGTAAAATTAGGTTAGTGGTACCTACCTCAGTGATTGATGTGTGGATAAAAAGTCAGGATTCATTTAAAAATGCCTTGGAAATTGACAAATCCAAACAACTAACATTATTACTTAGGATGTTTTATTAAACAATAATAATGATACAAATGAGGAATGAATATAAAGTAGTGACTATTTTCTATATGAAAAATATACATAAATTAAAATAGAATTTCAATACTCAACTGGATATAGGCTTCTCAGGTATAGAGTTCTTGACTGTTTCACTTACTTCCTGACATATAAGTCAAAGGAAAACCACATAGACAAGGTTGGAGTTCTGCGTTAAAATTTCTGCTCTTCTTTCTTTACAAAGTAAAACATGCAGTGAGCCCAGCTTTTAGAATAACCAACTCAAGAAAAAAGAGAAAAAGTGATGTCTACAGAAGAAATTATGATATGATGGGAGGCAATTCTGATTAGATGCCTTTTGGATCAACATTGTGTAACAGAAAATTCCTTCTTTGATTAGAATAAAATGTGAAAAACAATTCTTCCTCCCCAAGAGAATGGTCCTTCCTTTTGACGAGAGCAGAACCCTTCCCTCAGGATAGAAAAATTGAGGGGAGGTCCTGTAATTCATTCATGACTAATTTCTGGGAGTAAAAGTCTGTTCAGAAACGTAGATCTTCTGGGTTGTGAATGACTGTGCTCCTTGACAATTAGGTTGTTTTGCTATTTTTACAAAGTAGGCATTCAATAAATAATTGCTGAAAGAATAGAAGAGAAAGATAGGAAATAATGAATGAAAAGTGGTTATCAAGAACTTGGTTTATAGCAGTCACTCAATTAAAGAGTGTGCTGGGGTTTGTGAGGCCCCATCAGTGAGAATGTGAAAAGGAATGTGCCATGGAGGCCGAAGCAGACCCTATAGAATGTTCTAAGGGCTCCAGGAAACATCTTTGGCCTCGGAGTAAAAAGCACAGACACTGGGGGAGCTTCCCTCATTCTCCTTGTTTTGCACTGATCCATGGTGCCAGAATTGTGGCATAATGGGACGGAATGTGGGACAAAAGGAAGATGTCAAGAGTGGCTGATTAGAAAGTTGACTCTAGTGGAGCCAGGTCACCAGCCCTATCCAGGTTGCTTCTTTCTTGATTGGTGGTTTGGTAAGAAAAAAATGAAACTGTAATTGGGCTGAGTCCAAAGTCCAGTAAATGTGGTGCCCCCTGAAATGTAAAAAACATAAATAACAATAAAAATATATATTAAAAAAAAAAGAAATAAAAAGTACACAATGACCGTATCTTAATGAAGCTCATAATCTGGAGGGAGAAAAAAAAAAAATGTGGTGCCCCCTGGAAGGGTTTGCTGATGAGAATGAATAGCCCCAGGGAAAATGCTAAGTTTGCAGTTTGAGGGTGGAGAGTCTGATGAGACATAAAGAGACTGAAGGAGAAGAGGAATTCAGTCACCATGATGTAGGAAAAGAGGAAGCAGTTGCCATGCTGAAGGAGTAGAGGAAGCAGTTGCCATGATGTAGGAAAAGAAGCAGCCGGAAATGTAGCCCCAAGATTGAGAGTTTGGAAATCAGACACCAGAGGTTTTTGAGCCTCCAGGATATAGAATTTTGGATTGAGTGTTTTTGGAATCTTCGGTGACTTTGGGGCCAGAGACTTTGGGGGCTTTGCAAGTAGCTGAGCGACGGAAACTGCTCGCAGTTTTGTCTTTACTGCAGCCAAAGGAAGAAGGCAGAGGCCTGAAGCAGGTGCCTTCCTAAAATGCGTGAGTGCAGTCTGGTGGGCCATCTGGCTGCTGTAGTTGCTGTTTGCAGTGTTGTTGGCCTGGTGCTGTGCTGGGGCATCATGGCAGTTCCAGGAGCATATCCAATTGTGTTCTTTGTCATCCTTGTGAGTTGGAACCTGGCCTACTCTCTGTCTGTTGCGCGTCTGCAGAAGCAGGAAGACGCCATTGTGGAAACGTGGCCTATTGTTTGGAAGAGGAGCTCCACATCAGCAGTGGCAGGAAGACGCCATCTTTGTTGCTTTTCTGGGACTTAAAGGACTGGACATTGCTTTAAGTAAGGTAAACGGCCATATGTTGGCTTCAGTAATTCTTTGTTTTTTCCCCTCTTTGTTAAATAAATCCCATTGTTATTGTTCCCTAAGCCTGAGTAGTCTCGCAATTGTGCGCAAGGGTACAGAACCAAGATAGTGACTGGTAAGCAATTTGGGCACTGCCTTTGGCAATTTTAAAGCTCCTCATTTTGTGCGGTATCAAAACCTCTATTTGATTAAGGCACTACATATTGGGTCTATCAAATGTGCAACCAGAACTATCCTAAGGAGATGGGCCATATTAGACTCAGCAGGCACAGCTGCACAATCGACCCCAACACTGATAGGGGAGCATCTTGAAATGCAAGAGCAAAAAGACATTTCTCTATGTCTCTTTTATTTTCTCTCTCTTTTTTTTTAAAGATTTATTTATTTATGCATAGAAGAACGGGGGGTGTAGGCCAGAGGTGCAGGGGATGAGAGGATTCATCAGAGACAGACTGGGGAGCAGAACAGGCAGATTCACTGAAATAGACTGCTGAGGGGAGCATCTGGGGAGACAGAAGAGGTATGCTGCACCATGTGGATCAGCTCACCGGCTGGGGATAGCTTGATAGCTCTGAGATTTTAATCCCTGCACCACCAGGGAGGCCCTATGTCTCCTTTAATTTCTTCTTCTTTTTTATAAAGATTTATTTGTATATACAAGCTGGGGTGTAGGCCAGAGGTGTGGGGGGGGTGGTGAGAGGGTTCACTAGAGACAGAGTGGGAAGCAAAACAGGCAGATCGACTGAAATACACTGCTAGAGGGGAGCAGCGGGCAAGGCAGGAGAGGTCTGTTGGGTCATGTAGCAAGCTCTCTGGCTGGGGATCGAATTTGTGCTGCAGTGGCTCTGGATAGTTTCGTAGTGCTGCGACTTAACCCATTGCTCCACCAGGGAGGCCCAGCTCCTTTACTTTCAAATTTATTTTCAATTTTACTTTCAAGTTTCTTCTTTTGGACATCATACATAGGACAATCACTTCTTACCTTCTTACTTTTCCTTTTATTTCTCATCTCATATTTCTCATGCCCATTCACCAGTGTAATAACTGATGAAGAGGAAGATAATGTCCTGACCGACTAAGTATCAGGTCCCATGGGCCCAGATGTCTGTCAGTACCCCTAAGAACCACATAAATTCAACTGCTGGAACTGCCCTCAAGGCACCAAGGAAGAGGAAGGGGATGTCAGTTCTACCTAAAAGCATCTCTTCAGTCCAGGGGCTCGTGAATATTTCTCAGGCTTTTTAAGGTGTGGGCTTGCAGGGGATCCCTCTTCTCCCCTCTCTCTTCCACTCGGCTTTCTCCATTTTGATCTATCTTTTATAATGTACAGCAGAAAAGGATTCTATGACTAGAAAACACTGATTTACAGATCAATTCTAAGTCCCACTGAGGCTAATATAGTAGACATCTGTTGAGAGTCCACATCTACAAGACGTCACTGCAGGCAGGTCTACACACTACACACAGCTAGAGGCTCAGCTCCCAAGCACAACAGGGTAACTGCTGCTCTGGGGTTGTGCTAAGAGATGCAATAGAGATGATGAGTCAGTGTTCTTACCTAAGGCTCTTGCAAATTGGGTGTAAGGAAAGAATAGGGGATGTAGCGAAGGCCACTGTGGTGGTTGTGTAAAGCAGAGGGAAATAGAAGAAGCATCTACCAAATATGGAAATTTAGAGATGAAAGGTATGAAAAGAGGGGGGGGGATCAAATTATTTGCACAGAATATAGGATTTAATGTGGATCTTCAGAGAAAGCTAGAACCACTTGTAGATTCCTAAAGACTTGGAAAGCTGAAGCAAATCTTTGAGCATGGGTGATGGATGAGTACATAGCTACAATTTCAGTGAGACCTCATGTGAAGCAAGTTTATTTTACCCACTGAACAGGGAAGAATACTGAATGAAGGGTGAAGAATGCATCCAAAGTCTTACAACTAACAACTGGAGAACACAGTATTCAAAATCAGATCCATTTGTCGTCAAAACCTGTGTTTGGCCTCCCTGGTGACGCAAGATGTTAAGTCTCAGCACTGTGAAGCTGTCTGCAGCCACTGCAGCACAAATTTGATCCCAGCCAGGGAGCTTCCCACATGGCTCAGCAGACCTTGCCTATCTGGCTCTCCTCAGCAGTGTATTTCAGTCAATCTGCCTGTTCTGCTCCCCACTCTGTCGCTGGTGAATCCTCTCACACCCACCCCCCACCTCTGGCCTACACCCCAGCTCTTGTATGCATAAATAAATAAACCATTTTAAAAAATAACCTATGTTCTTCTTTGGTTCATCCTGAAATTATTTTAGACAGAGAAGGAAAGATCTACGCTATAATGCGGTTTAAAGATTTAATCAAACAACCCCATGGTGGAGAGGAAATTTCTCCTTTCTCTGAGTTCTTTTAGGCTGGAAAATAATCAAATTAGCATCATACAGATTAAAAAGCAAAATCCAGTAACATGCATACCTCCTCTATACATGAGGACCAGGACAAAGGGAGTAACTTGCTGAAATGGTTTAAATGATCTATGTCAATACCTCTCAGTTAAAGACAAAGGGGTGGGGGGAGGGAAGTCAAACAGGGGCGGTGCCAGGAAGACTTGCAGAATGCTGCTCAACCCTCATCACTGTCTGGCCAAGGACAGAGGAAGGTGGTTTTACCACTGTCCCTAAGCCGGAGTCCTAACTCCTTGCAGGGTCCCTCCACCCGCTGCACAGACTCTGGGTACTGCTGCTGAGGAGTGTTGCTGACTGCCCAGCCCTGGCAGGAGTCCGGGGCGGACCCAAGGGATGAGGTGAGTACTTGAGGTGTGAGAAGGTGAAACTTCCTTCAGAAGGAGCTTCCTTCAGAATGGAAGCAAGATTCACAAACCATAGACTTGTTGTCCTTTTTGGCACGATCCATTTATGATCTCTAAATAAAAGATTTATATGACACTGGACAATTCTAAGTGTCAGAGAGCAAGGAATACCCAAAACAACCCTTTTTTTTTTTTTTTTTTAAATAGTGATGTTGTAAGAAAACGTACACAAGACAAAATTTACCATCTTGATTTTAAAGTGTATGATTTGGTGGCATTAAATAAAGTCATAATGTCGGGCACCCATCACCACTTTATAGTTCCATAACTTTATCATCACCTCAAAAGAAAAACCCCGAAACTTTTAAACACTCCCTCTCCCCCTCCTTCTCCAGTCCCTGCACACAGGAATCTGTTTCTGTCTCTGTCTCTGATTTGCGTACTCTGAATCTTTCATACGTGATCTCTTACAGTAAGTGGCCTCTGTGTCTGTCTTATTTCACTTAGTGTTTTTCGAGGTTTGGAAAACCTATTTTGCAGGGGGTCTTTTTTGCTGTTTCCAGCAGCAATTTCGTGCAGTTTGCAAGTGGAAGGCAGTGCCTCTCCTGCAGATGTCACTGCTTGCATAATAGCGCCCCCTGGTGGACACAAGGCGAAGCTTGCTGGCCCTGTTGGAGACTAGCATTTATTTCAACGAGTAAATGAAGGTAAGCAAGTTCTTTTTAAAAGCCAGAGGGATTTAAAAATAATCAAATTTATCTTCTCACTATAACTGAAACTTCAAGAAAGCAATATTTCAGTGGGAAAATACCTGGTAAACTATTATTAGCAATTGTTGATACTGAGGTGCAAAAGAAATCATCCCACACCCCGTTATGTTCTTCTTAGGCTGAACAAGCAATGAAAATAACATCAGACCAGTTAGCAAAAGAAATACAATGAACTTAATAACATATTTTTGGAGAATTCATGTGGTTGTCAATTCTAAAGAGTAATGGAACAGACCGGGAATAGTTATCCTGCATTTTAAGGCCTGCAGTATGGAGAACGGAGAGGGAATATTCACATGATCGGCAAGAATGGGCTAGCTTCATTCTTAAGTAAGAGTACACAGATGGGATTCTTACTGATTATTGATAAACCTAGAGCTGGATGAGACCCCAACTACATTCTTCTAAAAAGTAATGAAGTTATTATGTCCTTGACTAGGAAAAGATCAGAAACCCAAATATCTACTTTGATGAGGAAGGTGTGAGAACAGAAACTTCTAGCCTTCAGGGCCCTCAGTGCTCTCCAACACAAACAATCTGCATTCTTTGAGGCACTGTAATAACTCCGGAGGCTCACAGAGCCTTAATTGGCCTCTAGTTCTCATACAAAGGTGACTTAGAGCCTCTGGGCCTACTGAGAAAAGCCTATCTGATCTTTTTGGAGTGATTGACCCCCCCCCCCATTAGCCATCACACTTGGGGGGGGGGGAACTATGAGGTGGTGAGGACTACATGTGGTCACTTGTGTTAGTAGAGATGACTACAGCAGGGTTTGATGTCCTTACAGGTTAGCTCCAGTGAAATATCAAGTGCATTTGGAGAAACCCATACTTGAAGTCTTGTTAAATAACCATACATTAAACCTAAACATAGGTGTGCCATTCCTTTGGATATTAGTAGCAATAAAATGTTTAAACCCTGAAAATGGCCCCATGAAAATCCATGCCCTGTGGAAACCAGGTAATAAAGAAGAAGCACAGTCTTATGTTGAATAAGCTTGGGCTTTGTGTTTCTCCAATGTGACGAGTTGCTGAATAGATCTTTGGACAAATATTTGTTCTATTTTTGAGTCCTCCACTACTTCAGCTCTAGCACGCACCCAATCATTTTTTCTTCTCTTAACATAAAATGGCTCAAGGCAATAGAAAAAAGATCTAAAAGGAGATTTTGCCAAGGAGAGGTAGGAAGCTAATATTCACTAATCCAAATAAGAGCCTTCTTGTATATATAACTGTAGGGGTAGAGTGGAAATTTCCTCCTACCCCTCTGATTTTTCTTGGGGGTGGGGTGGTAGTAGGATGGTTGAGCATCAAATTAACATCAGGTAGATTAGAAGGAGAAAAGAAAAAAAATTATGTATGTATGGAAAATACATTGCTGTAGATCTAAAGTAAATGGGGCTCTATGAGGGCATGTATCTTAAGTTAAGGAGTGGGATAGAGGCCTGGGCTTCAAGGAGAGAGAGGAGAAAGTCACATGATAGAGAGGATGATTCATAATGCTACAGGGCAGAGAGAAGGGAACCCCAAGACCCCCAAACCTGCCTACTCTAAATAAGTTCTGCCATCTGCTGCATCAGGACAAAACATACAAGACCTTAAGTGGAAAAGAAACTAATACAATTAGTGTAATAATACAGAAAATACAAAGAATATAGTTTCTAAACTAAGCACCCAAAGCTACCTATCACCTTGTAGGCAAAAGTCCACCCAAATGGGATTGGCCCAAGGCAAGTCCCAAAAGGCTGCCACAAGTCTAAAACACCTTTTGGCCGGGACCCATAGAAAAGGGTCAGAAGCAGTCGGACAAGTCTGTGAGGAAAAGAGCAAAATCAAAATCAAGATCCATGTTGTCATCGTTAACCTCCCCACAGGTCTCTCACCCACATCTGTCTCAATCAGTCCAGGCCAGGGCAGATTTTTCACGTCTCTCTGTTCCTTGTGCTTCTGGCTCTCCATCCTGCTTCCTTCCTTCTCGCCTTTTTTCCCCCTCAGTCTCAAGCTTCTTATCTCTCCTGCTCAGCTCCACCCTCTCTTGGGTGGGGCAGGGAACCTGGAACACTCCCCTTTCCTGAGGACCACCCTCTTACAATATGAAGATAGGATGCCCTGTCATTAGATGTTTTGCCCAGTCATACAGATTTTGCCCTGCCATAGACAGAAGTCCTGTATTTGGCTATATATATATATATCCTAATTCTGGATTATTCATTCTTCTAGATAGTTAAGAGAGAGAGAAACGTTTCTGAATCTGCAGGACTTCAATTTACCTTAGCTCAAAATAATCCAAATACTAAAGTAACACTGAGGTAGAACAGAATTTAGCACCATGGACCCAGCCCCTACTTCCCCCTTCCAGCACTTGTGAAAAACAGCTGTGCACATCTCAAAGCAAGGTGTCTCAAACCCTGTTGGTTTAATCTCACACCAGGCACCGCTAGTTGTAAAACTTCTAGTTTATCTACTAACAGGTGGTTAGGGGTCAGGTGCTTGTTAAACAAAATTGGCTAAATCTCATTATCCCAATCTGTGAGTCCCTGCCCCTTTTGTTCAGCAAAAGTTGTCAAACCCTTTCAGAAGCCCATCAGGAGACCCTGCCCCGGCAGACCGACCAAGTATTTGCGTCCGCTCCCATTTCCACGCCCCCAGATGCCATGAACCGGACTTCCTGAAGGGGGCGCAGGAGGCCGGCTGCTGGGAACGAGAGAAGGCGCGGAGAGACCCCGTTAACCTTTAAAAGAGCCGTCCGCGTTAACCTTTAACAGAGCCTTCACTCTGTTGCCTTCTGGTCTTTTGCTGAAGTGCTTATTGCAGCTACCATGGCGCTACTGGTAGGACATGTTGCCCCTCCCCCCACCCTCCCCCCGCTCTCTCTCTCCGCGTCTCAGCGTGTGGTGTGTGTTCTCCCTCTTGTCACTTCCCTAGTAAAACTTTTTTTCCCTCTCTGCATGTCTTCTTTTGGGTTTGGTCCTGCATTCTTAGGTGTACAGAGAAGGAGTCACACAGTAGTATTTCTGGGTTTGTCAGCTAATTTTTTGCAGAGTAATTTTTCGTGTGACTTAGTAAAAAGCAATGGGAGTACTTACCAGGAAAGGACTAAAGGAATAGTAAACAAGAGTGGGTTTGTTATGCAGATTAAGTTGCTGTCTTCTCCTTTGATAAGAGGTAAAGAGATTGGGTCATCTCTTTCTTTCAGGTACACCCGGAGGGTAAAGACCTTACAGATGGAGATCTCCACACATCCTTGTAAGTGATTCTTCCAAAAAGGTAGCCTCTACTCAATTTTCAGAGCTTTTCCTATGTCTGCCATTCCTTGGAAATAATCCTTGTACCAATGATATATAATTTGGGGTGGCAGATTTGTCGCCCTGCACCATCAGGGAGATGATTTTATTTAGGCTATCACGTTGAGAAAATGTTCATTAATGAGGTTTTATCAAGTAGAGGGGGGGGGATCCTGGATTTTGATGGAAGCAAGTAAACAAAAAGTGTTAAAGATAGGTGGGCTTGCTTATTAAGGGGTGTGGGGGAGTGGTGGGAGATGGTCCTTTGTGATTTGCTCTTTCGTGGACCATGGTACGGTTGGAGCAGCATTTTTAAGTTATAACAGCTTGCTGGAAACACGGTACTGGGCTAGAGTTCAACATGGCCAGGGGAAAACTGTAAAGTAAATATGTGTCTGCTGCTATTTCTCACCTCTGCAGTTAAAGACTTCTTTTCACATGGCTGGCATGCTATCTTGTTCCCAGCTAGTTGTCAACTAATTCTTAATAAGGTGTGAAACACCTAAGGTCCTGATCTGCATAAAAATGGTATTTGTAAGGTTATGTTTGGACTGTGTTATGACTTTTAAAAGGGAAAAGAGCCCCATTTTTAGAAATTTCTGACAGATGACAGTTCACCTGGACTGTTCCATGGAAATCTCTGTCACAAAAGGAAGAAAAGTGCATTTTCTTCACACAGCCGGGTCTGTCTGGCAGGGTTTCTGTGGTCGCAGGCGCCCTCTGGAGCCTCTTCTAAGTCAGTCTCCAGACCTCTTGATAACAGGGACTGGTTAATTCTCTGTCGCGGGGCCTGTCCTGTGCATTGGAAAGGTGTGTAGTAGCATCTGAGGCCTGTTGGCATGAAACAGGCCATCCCTCCACCCCATCCAGGTTCTTCTGAGGTTGGTTGGATGAACAAATTACATCATACAGATTAGCAGGAGAAAAGGTGAAAATTTAATCACCTGCACATGGAGAATTTACCTGGCTGTAAATACTAAATACTATTGGATTGATCCCTTAGGTACTTGAGGCATCAAGAAAAGAGAGGGGGAGACTTCACCTGACAGACAAGGAGAGGGTTACCTCATCCTTAACTCAAATAGAGATTCTCAGACATGTGGGACATGTTCACTGATAAGCCTATAATTGGATGAGACACCCCCCACCCCCTGCAACTACATTCTTCTAGGTCATAAAATGGGAGCAGAGTAAAAGCTTAGGGAGTAACTATCTTATTCAATTTGGGAAGGCAAAGGACTCAGGCAAGGAGAAAATCTCCTCCTTAGCCTTCAGGGCCCTCACTGCTCTCATATCAAAACAATGTACATTAAAAATTTATTTTTAACTGAGGTAATATTGGGATACCCCCCATGAGGTTCACCACCATAGTGCAGAGACGTCCCACGCACCTATATTCCACCACCATCAACCATTGTGCATCCTTCCCTCTTTGTTCTCTTCCCTCCCCACCCCCTCTTCAGTTCTATAGTCAACTATGAAGGCTTAGTTTTTCAGCTTATCTTTAACTGACTATTAATTTAGTTGCTTTATATTCCACGTATTGGTGACACCATCCAATATTTATCTTTCTCCTTCTGATTTATTTCATTTAGCATTATCCCTTCAAGCTCCATCCATGCAATCTGCATTTTTTGAAGTAATGGTAATGGACTTACTTAGGTCCAAGTTTCACTATGGTCACAACACTCATCATTATTTCTTCAAAGGCATGAAGCCACACTGTGCATGTTTCCTGTGCACTGTCACCTCTGAGCTCTAGACAGCTTCCTCCCAGCCCCAGCTGCATCAAGAGGACTATGTCTTTCGCTGCAGCCCAAGCCTCAGAGGCTTACCAGCTCCATTTGGGCATGGGGCATCTGAGTTTGGCCAAATGGAGCATCTGAGGCCTTGTTCGCGTGAAACAGGCCATCCCTCCACCCCATCCAGTGGCCAAACTCACTGGTAAGAATGGGAGAGTTTGCTTTTTAAACTCTGTTGACTCCTGAATTTGCTTGTTGAAATGAAGATGTAGAAATCTCCATAATAGACATTCTCCTGTATTTCACAATGCACTTGAGTGCCATGAGATTTATAACATGAGAATGCAATGTACAGATTTATAACATCTTGTGGAGTTTTGCCAAAATGGAAGGAAAGGAGTCAGTGATATTTCTCTGGTTTTAAGTATTTACTTTATAGATTGGTGAAATGATAATTTTTTGTCACTTGTCCCTTCTACAGATATGTACTAGCTGGGTTCCTATTCTGAGTAGAGAATTGTGCTAGCAGACTTTGAAGGTGTAAAAGTGAGGAAGGTAGAATCTCTTTCCTCTGAGAGTTTAATCTGGTTGGAAGAGACAAGGCACACTCCCTTTCTATTTATAAAGTAAATAAAGAAGTAAATGTAAGAGTTAAGTAAAAATGTAACCAGAGCAACTTCATAAGCCCTTGCTCACTTGCTGTGATGATGGGTCCATGTTGAATATACTTATTTGCTGTAATGAAGTGAGAACAGAGTGGAGTAAGTCCCCATTGTTCATACTTTAGTTTATCATTTTGTTAATTTTTTGGTACCAAATGAATCCTAATGGATGTGCCTTGAAATGTACTTGATGTTGATGTGTTCTTATTAACTCAGTCTGTTAGGGGAGGAAGGTGGAAGAGAGGAATGTTTTTGTCCTTCTTGAGAGGGTATTTCTGCTGTGAATCCAGTTAGAAAACAGAACACTATTGGATATGTTCAGTGGATTGGGGGGGGGGGGAGAGGCTCAGGAGAGGGGAAGGGGAAGAAGAAGAAGAGGGAGAGATGAGATTTTTGAAAACTACTGACAGAGTTCTCCCCCCCCACCCCCACTAGGAAGGAAAACTTCTCTATAAATTCTCACAGTGCTTGGTAGGATCAGCCCAACTAACACATGTGATTTAACAGTCTTTTGAAGCAGAGGGCAGGTGTTCTTATTCCGCTTTCACAGAGGAAGAAACTGAAGTTTAGAGATAATAATTGACTTGTGCAAAGTATGAAAGTGGCAAGTATAGAAGTCAGGATTTGGAAATTGAATCTTCTGATTCTAGCTTGGATGTTTTTCCCCATTCTACTAGGTCTACTGATAGTTGGGAGTAAGAGGAGGATCCTGGCCTTTGTTCTTTGTTTACCATCCCTCATAAACACGCCCACTGTGTCATTCCCCATAACATGGCGTTCTTGTGTGTCTAATACACCGAGGCTGTACAACAAACACAGACCCCACACTGAAGATAGAAGTGTGGTAAAAGAGTATAAAAGTTATCCCTGCTGTAACACAAAGTTGTCCCTGGAAGTTTCTCCTAGATCCTGCAGCTTGTCCTCTGTGAAGTTATTTCAGCTGCATCATTCTCCATGACATGTGTGCCAACTTTTTAAAACTCTTGATCTAAACCTAAACATTTCTTTCTTTTGTCTTTTATACCTGCACCAAAATGCTATTAGATATTTCTCTAATTTTCTGATGCAGGGCTGTCTGACTACATGCGTTATTTCTTGCCTATTTGGTATAGACCTCCTGGAATCATCTTTTATGGCTGGATTTAACATGCCCACTGCCCTGCAATTATGTAATATCTTTTTTTTTCATATTCTATTTACATTATTTAGAGTTCTCCAGAAAAATAGAACCAATAGCCTAGATAGAAAGACAGAGAGATGGATAATTTGTTGTCTCACTTAGGCTTTTATTTTATTTAGTTTGGTTGTCATTGCTTTCTTTTACTACAATAATGTTAGCTTATGTTGTTGTTTGTGTTTTAGAAGTATAGGATCCTTCCCGTCCCCTCTCAGGTATGACTTTTAGAGCCCAACAGACACACAGTGTGCTGTCTGGAAACTAGAGATCCAGGAAACTCAATGGTGTAATTCAATCTGAGGCTGAAGGTCTGAGAAAGAGGAGCTCCAATGTTCAAAGGCAGAACAGGATGGATTTTTCCACTCAAAAGAGATAGTCCTTCTTTCTGTCTGGCCCTCAGCAGGTTGGATGATTCCCTCACATAGGTGAGCGATCCCCTTCTTTACTCAGGACCTACTGAGTCTTTCTAATGTCTTTCAGAAAAACCTTCACAGACGTACTCATCTTTCTGGATCCAGCTTTCTGTTGACACATAAACTTGACTGTCATACTGTCTTTTTTTTTTTTTAAAGTCAGAAAGAACCAGTGTGTTCTTTTTTTTTTAATTTTTTTAAGATTTATTTATTTATACATACAGCTGGGGTATAGGCCAGAGGTGTGGGGTGGCGAGAGGCTTCACCAGAGACAGAGTGGGGAGCAGAATAGGCAGATCAGAAATACACTGCTGAGGGGAGCAGCGGGCGAGGCAGGAGAGATCTGCCGTACCATGTAGGATTCTCCCCGGCTGGGCGTCGAACTCGCATCGCTGCTGCCGACAGCTCCACAGCGCAGCGCTCAACCGCTGCGCCACCAGGGAGGCCCTGTCATACTGTCTTATTCTAGGTCTAGCCAAGCTTGATGGACTATATTGTTCAACTGCCTCTAAACTCCTCCACTTCTCCCAGACTAGACTCCTGCACACACACACACACTATACACAGAGTACACACACTCACACACTTGTTTATGATCCCTCATTCTTGGAATTTTTCCTCAAAAATGAAAAAAAAAGATATTAATAATACCAATCACAAAGGACTATTTATTATAAGGATCAAATACTCTAACACTCTGCCTAACACAGAATAAGTTATAATAAGTAAATAAACTATGAATTTGTGTACATATATACCCTAAAGCTCTTTTGCTTTGAAGAACTTCCTAGAACTTACATAATAGTTCGCATAATATTATCTTCTAAATGTTACATTTCTTTGATTGGCTTGTTCATTTGCTATAGCTATTACTTTCCCCCTCAAGTAGGTTCCAAACTGTTTTAGATCAAGGACCTGAAGCTGTGTGTGTGTGTGTGTGTGTGTGTGTGTGTGTGTGTGTGTGTAAATGTGGATACTTTATGCCACCTATTGTTGTGCTGTGGGTACTGTAGAATAAAATGAATATTGGTTACAACTTGACATATATCACAAAGAATAATTTTGAAAGGATGAATAAATGAATAAAGGAGAGCATGGAGATTAGTCACCTATTGATCATTTTTTAGTGCAAAACTGCTTCCTAGGGCCTCTTTATAAGCATTTGCTCCATTTGCGGCTACTGTTCTTGATTCATGCCCCCATATCCAGTCAGTTCCACTTTCCCTTTTGCTCATGAATCTGTTTCCATTAGTGTAGGCCATCACCATTTCTTGCTCAGATTCCTACTCTACAGGGCAGCCTAGATGGCTCTTTTAAAAGTACAGTGATGATAATGTCTCTCTCTTCAAGTCCTTTATTGGTTCCATGCTGACCTTGGAAAAGTGAAATGGCCCAATATGGTTGCCTTCACTGGGTTCTCCAGAGCATAGACGCGCCTGAGCCCTGAATTTGGGTGGAAGGGGCTTATTTGGGAGATGAATGTGCTGGTAGGGTTGGGGGAGGGGTGATATAGAGCAAGAAAACCAGAAGTGTGAGCTTGAGAAAAAAAGAAGTCAATACAGGGTTTGCCACTTGACTGCTTCCCACCATGGGCAAGGGGGCTCAGTCTTCTGGAGACCCCTGAGGATCTGTGTAGTATCATCTATTCACTACCCCACAGAATGGGATGGGGCGTGTAGCTACTGACTCCATTTCCATTGGCTGGAGGCCTAATTGGAGAGGTGTAGCACCCATTGCCCCCAGACTTCTAGCTGCTCCTGAACTCAGAAAGCCTTGAAGTGCAATACACATCCCGAGGATGAACCACTCTCACCCATGTCCCTGGACTCTTGCTAGTGCCTTTGCTCTTGTTTTTGTTCATTGTACATCTGAGCCCTCTGCCTAGAATGCTTTTCTCTTCCATGAATTCTGCTTTCCTTGCAGTTTTGTGTCCCATATTGCCCCCAAGAGTTTCTGCTGATGAATACTTTCGCTCCCTGCCATGTACCCGTAAGAAAGTGCTCCTTGCACCCCCTGGTCTATTTCCATATACACCCTTTCCCATTTGCCACTCTGCATTATGTCCTTGAAGACTGAAAGTTACTCGAGGGCAGGAGCTGTGCCTTTTCTACTACTGTATCCCCAGATCCTAGCAAAGTAGCAGGTACACAGTAGTTGTCCCGTGCATATTTATGGGGTGCAGAATAAGTGAACCAGGATGTAGACCTGATGATCCATCTAATGTATTAGTGCTCTTCATATAAGCAGCTCACAACTCAAACTGGTTCAAATGAAAAAGAGAATTCAGTACCTAACTTAGCTGACAAATTCAAGAGCAAAGCTCATTTAAGGAGAGACTCAAATACATCCCTTGGAATTTGGATCTTCTTCAGGAGGTAAGGGGACATGGGTGAGGTGAAGACTGAACTCCAGAGAAGCAGAACCTGAGACAGAGATTTTTGTGCAAGTGATTTTTTGCATTCTCAGGAGAAGGGGTGTGAGGAGGGCAGATAAGGCAGCAGGAAAAGTGAAGGATGTGGGCTCACTAGCAGACCAGCTAGTCTGGCTCCCACAGGGAGCTCTGGAGCATGGTATACAGAAGCTGGGTCCATCTTGAGGCAAGGGATGGCCTTTGTATCCTTGAATCCTAGTGTCAATTCGTCATTGGTTCTGGGCTACTTCTGGAGGTGGAGGGTGGGAAACTTTTGTCTTGCTGTCTCCTACTTGGTGCAGGACACTTCTCCTGGAAAAGGGAGCTGAGAACTGTTAGAAGCGCTGGAGGAAGCTAAAGCTCACTGGGCAATAAGGCCCAGTAAAAGAGAGATGAAAGTTCCGTTTCTCTGGAATCATGTGGATGGAATCTACAAAGGAAAACCTGGGCAGAAACTGGATGGCAAAAGCACAGCCTGTGGCCCATGCCCTGGGAGCACCAGCCATCTGTCTGTCAGATGCTCTGTGGCCCGCTCCTCTGGCCTCACTATCAGCACCACCCTGACAGGACATGTTGATAGTTTTAGAAAAATGTTTGGGATTTATCTTCACTGGATAGTGTGGTTTTGCTAGGCCCCTGCATTATCATTTGATCCACTAACCACTTGAATGGCTGAATATTTTTTTTTAAAGATTTATTTATTTATGCATACAAGCTGGGGTATAGGCCGGTGAGAGGACTAACCAGAGATGAAGTTGGGAGGAGAACAGGCAGGTCTACTGAAATACACTGCTGAGGGGCGCAGGGGGCGAGGCAGGAGAGGTCCACCGTGCCTTGTGGGAAGCTCCCTGGCTGGGCATCGAACCCGTGCTGCAGTGACTGCAGATAGCCTCATAGTATTGCGACTTAACCCGTTGCACCACCAGAGAGGCCCCGATGGCTGAATATCTGATGACTGCAGACAGGGCAGTGGAACAGGAGGGCACTGTGGAAGGACAGTGAGAGGAGTATACAAGAGCTCTGTCCTAACAGAGATTCCCACTGTTAGCTTTTTTGCTTTTGGGGTGGGGAGAGATAAAGAAAAACCGATTCCTAAATTCTACAGTGAAATACTCGTAGGTCTTGTTGTGTATTATCATTTGTTGGATCGGTGCAGAAATCTTGAAAAACCGCCCGGAATGCTTTCAGTTGAGAAGAAATGTGAAGTGTCTATTTTACCCAGCAGTCTTCAGACACATGCAGTATTTGACCTACCTGCAACATGAAGAAGGCATACCGCCTGATCTTTTTCTTTCCTGTCCTTTAGTTTGCTTTAATTAGCTCTAGGTAGTAGACCTTAACATATCTGCCAGATGGGACATTCACACGTTCAATCATTTCCTTTCACAGTCTCTTACCTCCTTCAAGCTTCACAGTAGATTTAAACAATCTTGCATTTTAGTGGTTGCTCTGTTTAGATTTCAAGGTGAACATATGTCCGTTATAGTTTTTGAGTTTGCATGAATGTCTTGAAGGGACAACTAGGAGAAAATCCCTTAATTGGGGTTCTGTTTGAGTTCGATTATTAAGGATAATGAGCATAACTATTTATTAGTGTAAGTCCCTGTGCCATGGAAACATCTGTCATGTGAAAGTACCTTGATTCTGGCAAGTATGGTGTGTAATTTAGTCTTATTGACCGCCAATAGAAGAGCCTGAAATTCCACAAAAAAACATCCAAGTAAAAAGAGGTGGAAACTTGACTTTAAGTAAATGCTGTTAGCAGTTGTTCCTTATTCACAAACAGTCCTCATTTGGTCTGCCACCTGATGTGGTTTATGAAGTTGATCTGATCCTGTTCTTTTGGTGGTACGTTCTGCTACCCACCCCCTATCCCCAACTTTTAATCACTCTTCAAAATTTAAAGCCTCCTTTCATGCTAAAGGTGCAGTTATTGAAGAGTCCTGGAGTGGGGTGCCTCGTGAGTGGCTGTGGCTAGTCCATTGCTGGCCACCTGGTTGGCTGCTGTGGCTCCGCACGCCCCCTCGCATACCAGGCAGGGCCGCTGTGGTGCTGGGGTTCCCAAAGGTCAGCTGTTGACTCTCTTCACAATGTTTGCCCTATCCATAGATGGCCTGCACAATTTTTAAGATTTATTTTTATTGATTTATGTACGCAAGAACTAGGGTGTAGGCCAGAGGTGCAGGGAGTGAAAGGATTCACTAGAGACAGAGTAGGGAGCAGAACAGGTGGATCTACTGAAGTACACTGTTAAGGGGAGCAGCGGCCAAGAAAGGAAAGGTCTGCTGCACCATGTGGGTCAGCTCCCTGGCTGGGGATTGAACTCAGGCCGTAGTGGCTGGAGATAACTTCGTAGTGCTGAGACTTAACCCCTTGTGCCAGCAGGGAGGCTCTTGTACAATTTTTAATTAAAAAAATTCACTTAAATTCACTGTATTTTAAAAGGCTGTATTATTATGCCATGGAGAGCCAATGAAGTTCTTAGCTATTAACAAAGACTCGGAGTCTAAATGAATTTGCAACAGGGGGAGGCTGGGGAGAGCGCCACGGAGAGCAACTCTGCCTTTCACTCTCCCAGCCCAAGCTTTTATTAAAGATATGAACAAAGGAACAAGCACATAGCGCAGACTTGTGTTTATGCTTATACAAATTAGTAAGTTACTGCTGGAACAAGTTTTTCTAGTTAGTAGGGAGCGTGTGCACAAGCCAGTATGTCCTCAGAGAACAGGAGTCAATTCTGAGAAGTTCTGTTTGCAGAACTTCTAACCTCCTGGAACTCCGTATGCAGAGTAAACAGGTACTCTCAGAAAACTCCGGCTCCCTTTAGGGCAGCAGGCTGCCAACATTATTACTTTCGCCTCATCTTCAGTAATAATAGCTCATTGGATCTATGATGTCCTTTTTTTCACATTGCTGACCTGTCTGAAGGCCCGTGGCCTTCCTGCTCTTTCTGTGGATAAGGAGTTGTCATTGCCTGACACCTTCTGGTGAGAAGCAGCAGCACCAGATGAAAATTTGAATGGATGTCAGTGTCAAGGATGGAAAGGCAGCTTCATCAGATCTGATGTCCTTGACCTTGAGTTTAAAGTGATTCAGAAGTGATTACATTTGATTGTAAGGACATTTAAGGGAGATTTTAGAGAATTAATTTTGCTTATAGGGGAGGAAATTAAAAGAAATTAATAAATGGTTTTTTAAAAGAACTTTAAAAATAATAAAAACTTTAGAAAAGAAAAAGAAACCTTTCACTTTGAACAGATTTTCAGAGCACCTGTCTGCTTGGAAGACGGGATTCTACCTGATTGATGCATCATTTAACAAGGCCAATTAGATCTTGAAAATGAACTCTCTTGGATCTTTGTTGATATTAGTTTAGCTTTGAAGAAAAGGTGCAATATTCTCTTGAAGTTTTCTTGATCAATGGTAACACGTAGCATCCTGAAACTTCTGTGACATCCAGATTTTTGCAGCCATCTCCTGGTTGCTAGAATTGGGGAGTAATAACAGATTAAACCACATGTGATTTAGGGGGGTGGCCAGGGGATGGGGTTTGTAGCCTCTGCTCCAGGGAGCTCAGGACCTGGCCTCCCTCCTCTCCCAGGGAACCTGCAGAGGGCAATGTCAAATTGGGGAGGCCGCAGGAAGTAGGTGTGGAGAGAGAAATGAGAGATAGAGAGAGGGAAAGAGGAGGGCAGATTAATCATCTAGAAAATTACAATGCTTATATGTGTCTTTTTCTATATGCCTAAGCATAACTTATTTTCAGCATCATGTGCAAAGAAGCCTAAAAGAGTTCTTTCAGTCAGAATAAAATAGAAATGTTGAGTGATAAGAAGACATTGGGTTACAGCCATGCTTTTTTTTTCTCTGAGCATACTGGATGTATTTGATAATTGAAAGTATCTTGCATTTGGGGAAATATTGTATTACTTTTGATAGGCACAGCAAAATAGAAACAAAACAATGCATTCATGCACACCTCAGATCTTCTCAAATCCTCTAGTGGTGCATGTACTGTTTGGGGTGATTCCTAAGTGGATTAATTGGAGTCATTTGTGGGTTGGAATCTGGCTTTACTCACTTACTAGCAGTGCGATTTGGGCAAAATACTTACTTGCCATGTCCCAGTTGCTTTACCTTTTAAATGGGTACCTTGATTTGAATATCCTCAGAAGCAGAAACCAGACAAAAATATGAGTATCAATAGTTCACTCATCCTCTCTCATCCAGAGGGGATCCCTTCCTCCCAAACCCAGATGATTCCTGGAACTTACCTAACACTATATAGATAGTTTTTTTTTTCCTATTCAAGCACACTTATGATACGCTTTATAAATTAAGTACAGTAAGAGATTAGCAACCATAACTAATAATGAAATGGAATCATTATATCTATATACTGTACTCCCAGGCATTGAACCCCACAGCCTTTTTGGCCTGCCCCACACGCCTGCAGCCAGGAAAAGTCCCAAGACCGAGAAATGCTGTGATCATGGGAGGAAGCTGTTGATAAGTACAGAATGGGGAGTATTAAGGGAATATGGGCAGAGCATCAACATTTCCTAGGATGGGGATATTATCATTACCTCACAGCATGGTGGTGAGGATTAAGTGATCAGACAAAAACATGTGTTCGTGGTCAGTTCTGACAAGTATCGGCTAATTTATTCCTACATATCATCCACACCTTGGACAACATGTTATCTGTCCCACCGATCTGCCTTTGACCCTTCTTGGGGTTCTCCCTGGGTGGTGGGCAGGAAGACAGGAGAAAGAGCAGTCAGGAGAGGAGACTGGTGCCATCCCTACAGCCGATGATACTGTAGGTCCTTTGTAAAGCCAACTTGAACATTCTTTCCAGTTTACAAAGTGTTTTCATCTATATTTCTTATAAATCTTACTGAATATTAAACAGCGTAACATTGTTCCTTGTAGAAGATATGAAACACATGTGATCCACCAGCATACAAATTTATTTAAACTATTCATACATATTCATGAATATGTTTCTAGTAACCCAAGGAATATTAGCGGTAGATTAATTGGGTAGGGATGGGGCATGTTATGAATTAGACTGAGGGTTGGGGCTAAAAATAGGAAAGGGAGAAAGGAACGAAGGGGTAAGGGAACATCTCAGTCAAGTTGCTTATTGTATGTTCTCTCGATACTTACAAGCGTTGATTTATAGATGGTGTATTTTTATTATTCCCGTACGGCTGAAGACTAACATCAAGACAGTCAGCAATAGAGCCCAGCTTCTTGAACCCTATTCCTTAGCCACTAGCTCCACACTTAGTTTCCTTTACCACTTTGTGTGTGGTGCCCTTTAAATTTACCAGCCCTTGGGGCTGGCCATTTTCTGTGCCACCGCATGAATGGTAGAAGCATTCAATAAAACACACACAACTCCTGAACTACTGGATATTAAAAAAAACCATAATATCTCTCATAAAACACCTTACACTTTCACCAAAACAATGTGTAAACCTTCTAGACTGAGTATGATCAAAGAAATAGCTCCTAATAGTTCCAAATAAATCCACCGTGGTGTGAAAAACCGGAGACTAGATGAACAGTATTAATATGTGAGCAGCCACCTGATACTGGTGACAAAAACACGTACTAATACGTGAGCGGACCACAAAGAGTTAAGCTGCATAAAAGCTGCCTGTGATCAAGTTAAATGGAAGCTCAAGTCAACGAGTTGCACTGAGGTAACATAGAACCCCAGCCCCTCCTGCCCTCACTTACCTGCCAGCATTCTGCATGTGCCGTCTCACCTCCCCTCTCTAAACTTGTCTTTCACAAGCCATCCCAGAGGCCTCTGTTCCCACAAGACCAGACTCCAGGCTCCAGCACATCCCCACTGCTCACCTGTGCGGTTTCTCGGCTGCGATTTCCTCTTCCCAGCTGTGAAACAACAGATGTTTCCTTCGCCATTTCTTGTTATCCCTTCCCACCCCTGCCCCCATTTTGGCCGTTAGGCTTGCACTTTTCATGCCTGGGGCAGATGGCAGAAGTCAGTACGTGGATTTTATTTCAAAAGCGTAGCTCTGAGAAGAAAAAGGCTGTTTAGACAACTGCATGATAAGTAGGTGGCAAAACTGAAGAGAGATAAAGGTTCCCGGGGCTGGGAGAGGAGAGCAGAAGAGAATCAGAGGATAGAGGTTTTATGTAGAGATTCCTAGAAGCTGAACTTCAAGAGGCTGACTCCTGGGGGTGTGGCGTGTTCATGGAACCCTGATTCATGTTGAGAACTGGAGAGAAGAGGTGGCCTGTGCCTCCAGATTGGAGATGTTACCCATGATAGGGGGCAGTGTAGTAATGCCCTGTGCTGAGGGCCCTGAAACAGCTCCTGAGCTCATAGAGTATGGTATAAGCAGAAGGTGCTCCTTGGGGGCCAGCCTAGAAGGATGGCCCCGGGACCCAAGGGCCTCGTCGCTGGGAACACTGAGGCCACAGCTTTGTGTTTGCTGGACTGGCTTTCCAAGACCCAATAGGATGGAGGACGTCTACACTGGCAGTGCCAGTATAGGCAGAGGGGTTGAAACCCGATCACCCTTTTCCCCAGTCCTGATCAGTATGGATATCCTACTCAGCCGGATCACTGTAGACCTGGTAAGGTTAAGACAGATTGAGGTTCTGCCTCTCAGATGGAGCTCAAAATAAAAATAAGCTCGGTTTTTTTTTAAAAAAGCATCAGAGCTTGTGAAATAATGGCAGGTGATGGAAGCAGGCTGGTGATGTTGAAGGATGAATATCCAGACCCCATGGTGAGCCACCTCCCCTTTTGCTCCTTTCTAGGTGGAAGTCATTTCTCTAATGCGGAAAACCTCCTGCCTTTTAGTCTCACAAAGCTCTCGGCAACTTCATACACAGTTACTATTGGCATTGTTGAAGGTAGCAGAGGGGGTACCACTTTAGAGATTATTTCACTAGCTTTGTTTTGCAGTCAAGTGGAAATTTGCTGGAAACATTCCATTCAGGTTCAGGAGAGACAGCCGTGTGGAGAATATCTAGGGATGCAGTAGGCGTGAGTGTCTCCAATTGAACAGCCTTCTCTTGCAATCAAACTAATATAAATGAATACACCAGTTGCCATTTTGTGATAATCAAATTGGCAATGGTAAGAAAAGAAAGAACACTGAGTGATGGTGAGGAAAGTGAATGAGGGAATCGATTGTTCTGTTCCTTCTGGAGGCATCAAAATGTTTCCCTTTGAGTCAGCAACTCTAGAAATATATCAAGGGGGATATCAGACAATATGAAAATGTGGGAGGAAGTTGGTCCTAGTTTTGTTTATAGTAGTGAAACATTAGACACCACAAACATATTAATAAACAGTAAAGTGAATAAATTATGGGATATCCATATACCAATCATCTATCTATATGCAAACAAATCCAGAGATGTGATGTAGACATTGCAATGATTATGCAGATTTTTGCTTATTAGCATAGTATGGCATTTAAAAGCATCTTAGAATCAGCATATTCAGTAGGAAAGAATTTAAAATATGCATAGAGATAAACTGAGTATCTAATGCATAGCCTGGTGACTATAATTAAGATTACTATGTAATTATATAGTATTTTAATACTTGAAAGTTGTTGAGAGTAGATCTTAAATATTCTGTCATACACACACAGTTACCTATGTCAATTACGTGAGATAATGGATGTGTGACTTATATAGATCGTTATAAAAATTTTACAGTGTCTACTCTTATCAAATCATCACATTGTATGCTTTAAGCATACAATTGTATTTGTCAATTATTCTTTAGTAGAGTATAAAATATATACAAAAAGTCTGGAGATCATTACAGCAAAATACTAAGGGTGGGTATTTTGGGAGCACTGGTGATGTTAAAATGATTAAGGTGGTTTTTCTGTTCTCCTTTTCTCATTAGTGAATTATCTGGAGAACTCTTAGAATAAGTATGAATTATATTTACTTAAGTGCCAGCTTAGTTGAGCCAGGTGACCTCCAAGGTCCTTCCTGCTGAACTTCTGGGGCAGTTAAACCCTGCCTGCCACAGGTAGGAGGTGTTCAATAAAGCTTTTTTTGTTAAAGATACTTTTCATGATGAATCTGTCTTGGTTCTTTCTCCAGCAGCTTTGTGAATTCAGCTAGATTCTAAATTATTTGAGGGCAGGAACCAAGTATGATATTTTAAAGTGTTTTTTTTAAATTTCATTTTTATTTAATGATAACACTACATCATAAAATTATGTGAGTTTCACGTATGCACCAAAGAGAATCAACACGTGTATACACTGTATTAAGTGCACTGCTAAATGGTACAATAACATTTTTGATGGGTCACTGCTTTACATACTTCTGAGAACCCAGAAGGCAATACATAGCCCTTCATGGATTGATTTGGTTGTAGAAAGACAGTGGAGGAAAAAGACAGCCTGGCTTTTGATGGGATTTAGCAAATGGGATTTGAAGACCTGGATGTTATAGGGTCAAGGCCAAGCACTGGGTGATAATCAGAATTGCAGAGCAACAATTATAAGGTGAAGAGCCAATGACTGCTCTATCCTGAGAGCCTTATCTTCCCTCTTTTCTGGTGGTAAACACAGTATTCCCTCTTTTCTGCTTTTGTCCTACTTAGGGGGAGCACTGATCACCTGGAATGTGTGTGGTACCTCATTCTTGTGTAGGAGAAATATCAGGGCTGCATCATCCTTGAGCATGATTCATGGATAAAATCTGAGAACCAGTCATCTGTTTTATACTGCTCCCTAACTCTTTTTGCCCTATTTTTATTGTGGCATATATAACCGACATACAGCATTGTATTCAATTTAGATGCATACCAGCTTGATTCAAGATTTGCATACACTGCGACATGATCACCACATGTCTAATTACCATCCTTCCCCATACATGGTCACAAACACTCTGTGTGTATAATGAGACCTTTTAAGATTTACTTTTAGCAACTTTCAAATAAGTCTCAGAGTGTTGTTAGTTATAGCTACCTGGCTGTACACAACATCCCCAAGATTTGTAACTGGGAGTTTGTACCTTTGAATCCCTTTATCCACTTTGCTCTTCCCCAAGCATTCCTAACTCTTGATAAGAAATTTCAGATAAAGACGTTGGTTGTGAGTATATTATGGAGAAAGAAAAAAAAAAAAGAAAATAGAAGAGGAAATAAAGGAAGGATAAAAGAAAGGAGCTTAGAAGTGAATCACTGGAATTGTGTAAAGGGAGTAAATTGTTCCCAAGGATGCTTTCAAAAAGGCAAAATAAGAGGAAGCCCCTCACTTCTGAACAATGGACCAAATAAACGCTTAATTCTGACTTCCAGTCCTACCCATAAAAGCGAACAAACAACCTGCTATTCAGTATAGCGTCACTAGATGGGGATCTTGAGTCGTCATCGCCTGCTGGCGTTCTTTATCTCAGGTTTTCTTTATTAGAATCTGTCTTACCAAGGGCCTGAATGCACATATAATGCAAATTTACAATTTTGGCATTTCACGTTTTTTTTTTCTGAACTTTTTGGGGATGGTAATTTAGAGTAAAATAGATTTAGTTTTAAATGTATTAGCTTAATTAATTTCTCATCTGGGGTCCCAGGGAGGTGGAAGTGCCCCTGATGTGCAGGCTCTGTGCTATTAATCTGCTGTTTATTTCTGGCAGAAGCTACCAGTGTTTATTCACATTGCCCCCACTGGGTGTGGCTGGTTGTGGAGACTGTCATTATACCTTATAACTGATTAAAAGAGGAAATCCTCTAAATTGTGCTGGGGCAGCCAACAAGTGAGCCTAACTGTTTTATTTCCATAGAATAAGCAGTTTCACTCTCCTTATTTATAAAACTATAGCAGTGAAAGCTAATGCTTTTGTCCTTCTTTATTACAGATAAATTCCAAAGTGATTTTTACATTCACAATTTGACCTTATAGAGAAAACTAGACATTTGAGAGAAAAAACCCTCAGCTCTCTTTTTTATTTGTCAAGGTAGTCACTCCATTGAGAGCTAAAATTCTCATTTTGTTGAAAACAACGGGGGAAGCAGCTTGTCTTGGTGTAAGTTTTCCAGCAAACTTAGGAGCTGGACAGTTTTTTCTGTAAGGTGTTGACCTTCTGTCTTGGGGACAATGTGGCCATTTAGCTTTGGCTGCTATCTGCAGTGAATTTGAGTGTCTCAGCTTATTTCATAAGAAACACAAAGTCCACATAATAAAACATACAATTTGGGATTATTGCCAGTCTGTGTTCAGAAGGTTCCCAGAACTACTTTTCTGAAAACTGAATTCCTATTCTACATAGATAGAGACTCGTACTTCCAGATGGGTCCAGTTGCACAAGAGAAGAAAAGAAAAGAAAATCGGTAGCCGTGACGCATCATACCTCAGGAGATGACTCTGGTGACTTGGGCTCTGAAGGTCGCCTAATCCTGGGACCCTACATTCAAACCCGCAGCTGGTCTTAACCTGCGTGGTTGAAAGTCTCAGGCAGAGGCCCACCGACCCTCCTTTCCCATTTCATGTTCTGCTTTTCAGCTTTTTCAAAGCTGCATATTGCAGAGTGATAGGGAACTTCTCTCGTGCTGCCTTTACCTGTCCCTGCCCGGCTCCCGCCCTCCTGGCAGCCGAGGCCACACCCAGGAAGGCACAGGTCCCAGCCCTCAACAGGGCCTGCTACTGGGGAACTGTCTTCTCCCCTCCTTGAAAAAGAGGCTCCAGACCCGGCTGTGGTTAAAGAATGGACTCTTGTCATTGGAGTATACTCCGAGCCAATTTTCCTACTTATGGCAAATTATCCAGAAATGTCTAAGATGCAGAATGACCATTTCTAAAAGAGGACATTTTGTTCTTGCATGCTTGCCCTTACATTTCTTTTTTCTTAAAATTAAACACGTTCAGGGCCTCCCTGGTGGCGCAACGGGTAAGCGCTGTGCTGTGGAGCTGTCAGCAGCGGTGACGTGAGTTCGATGCCTGGCCAGGGAGATTCCCACATGGTTGGGCCAGACTTCTCCTGCCTCGTCTGCTGCTCCCCTTAGGAGTGTATTTCCGTTGATCTGCCTGTTCTGTTCCCTACTCTGTATCTGGTGAACCCTCTCGTCGCTCCACGCTTCTGGCCTGTACCCCAGCTTGTGTGCATAAATATATAAATCTTTAAAAAAAAATTAAAACACGTTCATTAAAGAGAATTCTGGCAAACACAGATACTTCAGGTGAAAAAAATTAAAAATCATTTGTAATCCTATCGCTCCCTGCATATATTTACCTGAATTTTACACAGATACCAGAACACTCCTGAGTGATACACCATTTTAATGTAATGGAAAATAGTTACTTTAATTCTTAGAGTCAAGTCCTGTGTGGGTAAATGGAAAAAAGTAGGCTGAGAATACAAGATGCATGAAAAATGTTTTAAAGTCTTTATTGGGTTTGAAATGATGAGAGTTTACATAATTAATCATAAGGGGATGTTTTTAGTCACAGAAATGATCATTAGTACCGCACTAGAGTTAAGTAATCTTTATAGCAATATAAAAATGCCATTTCACCCTTAGATCTTACTGAGATTTTGTCTCTCTTTTATGCTCCTTGGCATTACAACATACAGTAATTGAATGCTACTTAATAATGAGGGTGGGTAATGAAACCATCTAAGTTAATGTGTCCATGGAAATTTCTGAAGCACAAACCCCAATATCACCACAGTATGTTGTGTTTGCCCAAAGCTAGGAAAAAGAGAAATTAAGTGCTATCACTGTGCTGCTCAAAAAAATTACCCCCACTTTGAAAATTAATAGCCTTTGTTCTTTTTCATCTTTTTTTTCAAATGATGTTTTAAGATGCAAATTCTGTCATTCAGCCTCGGCTCATATTTTCATTAGTTGCTTTGGTGGGCGGTTAGCGAATTTAACTTCCTAAATTATGAGAATATCTGTGGTGAGTTTTTTGATAAACAGATGGATTATATTTGATCTCTTTGACAAAGAGGCAATAATAACGACAATTAGAGGTTTCCATTTGCACACATGAGAATATAGGTTGATCATGAAAGGTATAGCTTCTGGAATAAGACAATGTATCTGAGCAATGCCATCTACTTGGCGATATTACCTTGGGGGTGATCTGCTGTCCTCCATTTTTCATCCTGAAAAATGAGGATAAAGCTATTATAAAGCTATTCATGAGGCAGTGCAAGGTGTGTGCTATTGTGCTTGACACAGAAATGAAATTCAATAAATTATTAACTATTGCTTGAAATAGCTAATGGAATTCATGAAATATACTTCTTTTTGTCCCCCAAGTGAAATTAAGGATAGTTGCAGATCTTTTAGTCTATTGGGTCAGAATTAATTGTGTCATCATCTAGCTAAACATTCCCCCAAGAATTTAGTTCAGAGACATTTACATTTATAGAAACAAAAGCACTCGACTCTGGTCTAGATGTTTTGACTTTTCTCTGATCTGTTCAGTGAAATGACCCTTCAATTGAGATACGTGTCTTCTTATCACACATGTCTTCTCATAATGACTTCTAGCAAATGTAACTTATTGAAAATAGGAAAAGCTGCCTAAAGTATCATTTAATGAAGCACCTTTAAATTTAAAAAAGCAAGAATATCTCTTGTGCCTTGAAATGGAACTTAATTGGTTCCAAACATGAACAGTTGGATTTTGATCTTAGTGTATAAAAAAAATCTTTGATTTTGACTATAAGACCTGGTTTAAAATTTAACTGAAAGTAATTGATTTGTAAAATTTCAAAAGCAACTCTTTAATCTTTTATTAAACTGCTAATAAGTTAATAACCTTATTCCATTGAATTTGCTCTTTTATTAAATAAGTCCAGATCCTTGAGCAGGTCGTTGTTCATTTAAAAAATATGCTCTTATTTTTGGAAATGTCGATTTTCCTGTGTAAGGAAAAATAATTTGATGCATCTTTTTTTAGTTGTAATTTTCCACTAAAATTTACCTTTAAGTGAACATGAGGTGGGGGAGGGCAGGCTAGGATGACTTTGAAAAGATTTTTAACTTCATACTCACATGGGTTCTGAATTTTAGCAAATCTGGTTTTTTTTTTAAAGATTTACTTATTTATGCATACAAGCTGGGGTGCAGGGCAGAAGTGTGGGGCAGTGAGAAGGTTCACCAGAGACAGAATGGGGAACAGAACAGGCAGATCAACCTAAATACATTGCTGAGGGGAGCAGCAGGTGAGGCAGGAGAGGTCTGCTGCGCCACGTGGGAATCTCCCTGGCTGGGCATCAAACTCGCACTGAAGCTGCCCTGCCTGCAGATCGACAGCATTGCGCTTAGCCTGTTGTGCCACCAGGGAGTCCCCAAATCTGGTTTTTAAGTCATTGGAATAAAATTTTCTTTAATCTTTCTTGCCTAAATAGCTACAATTGGATAGATCATCAAAATCCTATGGTTGTGTTCTTTTTATGATTATCACATTGAAAAGAATATAAATCATGTCTCCTCCCTAATAAATAGACATCTCTATTCCATTCTTGATGAGGAATAGTTTGTACAAACTTTTTCAGTGTCTACACTTATCAAAATTTCCTCAGAGTTGGTCATATATCACTTACCAAATATTGACACCATCTGTTTTAAGCTTGGGATGATTGTTGCTTTAATGTGTGAATTTTGGGGAAGTTACATTTTTTCAATTGTTGGAAGACTGGTATGCTTACATGCTCTAGTGAGAAAAAATGTAGTTCATTGTCTTTCATTTGAGATTAATAAGCTAACAGATTTAAAAGGACAAGTGAAAACAGATGAAGCCCTAATAATTTGTTCTATTCTACCAAAGGTGGTGACTTTATACAAGTCTTTGAGCATGAATGGGAATAGTTGGGTCCAGTAATTCATGAGAGTGGGCTCTTCTGTCAACTTTTATTTTTTTACTTTTTTTTTAAGATTTATTTATTTATGCATACAAGAGCTGGTGTGTAGGCCAGAGGTGTGGGGGGCAGGTGAGAGAATTCGCCAGAGATTGAGTGGGGAGCAGAACAGGCAGATCTTCTGAAAATACACTGCTGAGGGGAGCAGCAGGTGAGACAGGAGAGGTCTGCTGCGCCATGTGGGAATCTCCCTGGCCAGGAATTGAACTCATGCTGCAGTGGCTGTTGTTAGCTTCATAGTGCTGAGACTTAACCCCTTGCACCACCAGGAAGGCTCTTCTGTCAGCTTTTAAAAACAAACAGATCCAGGCCTCCCTGGTGTTGCAACGGGTTAAGTCTCAGCACCATGAAGCTATCAACAGCCACTGTGGCACTAACTCAACCCCCGGCCAGGGAGCTTCCCACATGGCGCAGCAGACCTCTTCTGTCTCATCTGATGCTCCCCTCAGCAGTGTATTTCAGTAGATCTGCCTGTTCGGCTCTCCACTCTGTTTCTGGTGAATAGTCTCACTGCCCCCACATCTCTGACCTAGACCCCAGCTCTTGTATGCATAAAAAAAAAAACTTAAAAAAAACAACAACGGATCCATTCAGTAACTTAAGGTGACTCCAGCCTTGCAGCCTGAATTGGGGCGGTCAACACAGATTCCTGAGCACATACTAATGACTTGATTCTAGCATTCTAAAAAAAAAAGTGTATTTCCTTCATAGAGCTGAAACCTTGGATATCAGAACCCCTAATAATTCGTGACAATTTTAGAAAGCGACTGGCCACCCAGTTGAGAAACACATTTTCTTGCTAACTTTGTGTATGATCTGTTCAACTCCATGAAGTTGTCTCTTTGTTTTTTATTTACTGTTGCATATTTAGTGCCTGGAGAGAATCCAGCACATAGTAGGGCCTCAATGAGTATTTATGGAATGATAACATCAATTAAAAAAGTATTGAAAAGGATTGTATTCAGAGAGGAAAGGAGTGTAGCAATGCAGGTACAATTTTCAACCACAGCAGGCTAGGAATTCCCCATTTTTCCAGCCCTGAAATCCTGGAAGGGGGTAAGAATGATGACATCAAGTAGGAAACAGCCAGGGAGTGTCACATTAGTTCTCTCTTCAGTCACTCCATGGCTTGGAGTATTTGGCTACTTCTAACCCCTCTGCTTCTCAGGTCCTCTCTGTTGCCCTCTGCCTGAGTCAACAAGAAGCCTAGCCTTTCTGTGTAACGAGAAAAATGAAGTAGATGAGAATTAGTGCGTGGTCTAAAGACATATGTGGGCGTCAGTCCAGGGCCTGTCCCTCCATATCAGATCCTGCGCAAGCTGCCTAGCCTAGCCCACCCTCATTTTCCTCATCAGGGTCTTCCGATTAATAATAATTTTGCCTCTTTTGGGTTGCTGAAGGATTATGAGAAGATGTGTGAGGTGAGCACTAAGTGATCAAGACAGTGTGTGGGGGCTGCGTTGCTTGGAGGGGGCAAAACTTTTGCAATTGTGTATGTTAAGCACTTAGCATAGGACTGGTTTGTGAGAAGTTTTTGACAATGCATGAGCTTCTGTTTCTAAGTTTGTCTTTTCATTGCTCCTAGTGTTGAGAAAAGGACAAAAGCAGGGAGCAAAGGAGATGGAAGGGGACTCTTACCTAAGCATGGGGGGTAGTTCTGGATTTAGCAGCATCCTGGGCCTGTATTCTCCTGGAACAGAGACAAGGCAGGCACTGTCCACATTGAAGTGTGGAAGTGTAGTCAATCTTTCCCAGCCTGGGCATTGAGGTTCTTCTGATATTCTTTTGAAAGAGTGTTTCTGAATATATTATCATAGCCATTTCAGTTTTGCTATTATAGATGACATTTTTCTCACACATTTTTCTCCTTCCAACTGGATTTTAAAAGACCCAACTAGCATTTGCCATCGTTATAGGCTTGGGATTGTTAGGCTCGTGCTTAGTAGGCTATTTATGTCTTCCATGTTATGAAAATGTGCAGCAGTGAGGTGGATTATGGAGTTTTGTGTGTGGTCTCAGGGTTCATGTGGCCAATTTCACCCTAGGTGTGGTGAAGCAGTTAATTTTTCAAGGGAAAGAAAAACAATTTGAAAGGCTTTTCCCACTTAACTATTAATAGTCTGTTTGAAGAAAAATGGAACACTATACTAAAAAAGCTAAGCATAAATATAGGCCTCCATTACTAATTTTCCTGTATAGAATATGCAATTAGATAAGATAATAAAGAAAATAAGTACCTAATTACAATTTGATGTCTTTATCATTAACCTTCAACTGCTAACAAATGTTAATTCTTTCCTTTGCTTCCCTTTATAACTTCATTTCTAATTGTTTTATTATTTTTGCTGTTGACCATTTCATTTCTTTACACAAAGATAGACACATTCAGGAAATTTCTTTCCACACATCTTTCCTGATACTCTCTGCCGTTCCCTCGGTGATCACTCCTTGACTTTTGGAGTTAAAATATGCAGGTCTTTCTAGAAGCCCAGTTCTCTCCCTTACCTCTTTGTCTTCCACCTCTGAGTACACTGTTCCCTCAGTCAGGGAAGCTTTTCTTTAATCATTCCTGATACTGAGATTTGTGTCAAATACTTCTCCTGTCAGGAATTCTCCCCAGCAGAGAACTCTTTAATAAAGTGTTTTGTGTTTTGATATTCTAATGATCTCTCTCTTCACCCGGCAAGACTGCATTTTTTTCTGGGACCAGGACTTGGGGTTCATTTCCCATTTTTCCTGAAATTTTTTTGTACTATAGCAATTTTGTGGAGATACAATTTGCATAACAAATGATTCACCCTTTTAACTTGTACAATTCAGTGGTTTTAGTTTATTCATAGGATTGTGCAGCCATCACCACAGTCAATTTTAGAATGATTTCATTACTCCAAGAATAAAGTCTGCATCCATTCCAATCACTCTTCTTTACTCCCCACATTAGCTCAAGGGAACCACGAATCTCCTTTCTGTCTTTACAGATCTGCCTATTCTGAACATTTTACATAAACATCATTTGCTTTTAAACTACACGGCACATAATTATGAGCAAGGGAAATTCATTAAAAGCCAGATTCCAAAATGCATCTCTAAATATTTTGCCTTAACACAGGAGAGAAGACCTGGAAGGAGTCATATGCTTTTAATTATGGGATAATGCAAATGCCAGAAATCACAGTGGAAGCTTAACAAGGAACTCCTTACTGTTTTAATGAATCATTATCACTAATGACATACCAGGAGTCAGAGTTACCTGGTTCCCCTTATATATTTTAGGGACACAATTATGTTCAGTTTGGATAAAATTCTGGAAGTAAAAAAAGCCGTCTCTTAGTATTATGGGCAAGCCACTTGCCTTCTCTTGTCATAAGTGAATGCTGACATAAATCTTTTTTTAATAAAATGAACTATTAAAATTTTTCCTTTCCTGAATGATGGCTGAAACAGATGTATTTTATTTTATTTTATTTTTTTAATTTTTTTTGTTCAAGCTGGGGTACAGGCCAGAGGCTGGGGGCGGAACAGGCAGATCAGAAATACACTGCTGAGGGGAGCAGCGGGCGAGGCAGGAGAGGTCTGCCAGGCCATGTGGGATTCTCCCCAGCTGGGCGTCGAACACGCATCGTGCGCTGCTGACAGCTCCACAGCGCAGCGCTCAACCGCTGAGCCACCAGGAGGCTCTGAAACAGATGTATTTTAATCTACAGGGCATAGAAAATGAAATGTACATGGCACTGAGGTCTCTCTGGTTAATAAATGCTTTAAATAGAAAGAAAGCGCTAATCTAAATAAATATGAAACTATGCTGCTTTGCACAGGATTAAAAAAGTAAAATTAGAGGTCTTTTTCCAAAATCCTGATCTATAAAGTGAAGGCATTTACACTATCAACTATCAGTCTTTTAGTATATCAATAGTATATCAATAAAATACTGTCTTGTTATTCTTCATTGAAAAAACAAAACAAAAAAAGCTCTATAACAGAGAGTTCAAAATATTGCCTCTGCCTTTTTAACTTAATTGGTGTGTCTGCTATTTAAATGCCAACCTCACTATTTTCACTCATAGTTTGTGAGCTAAAACAAGTGAGTCCATTCACAGCATGGATTTAAGATTTTTGAAATTATTACGCAGAACCATAAGGTCTACCAATACTGAAAATATCCATCACCAAAAATGAGAACACTAGAACTGCCTTTAAACACTTGATTTTTTTTTCCTCAGAAAAAAACGAACTTTTCCTGTGCCTTTGAATGGTTACCAAACTAGATACAGCTGAAAATGGCTGATGTTCCTAGATGGTTTGCATGGAAAACTTTCAGATAACCTTCATGGACAGATTGTCCCAACATGCAGTGCCCTGGACACACTTGCCCAGCCCACCTATCCTTCCACCTTCCATGAGAGGCGTCCCTGATAGACCCCATCTTGGAAAAACAAAATGGCAGCTCCGAGCACCTGAATTGTGCCCCGAACACCACAATGCATTGAAAGTTACTCTTTTCTTTGTAGTCAATGGGCTGAAAATACAGAAATTCTATTCCAAATTCATCTCTCACGGTTAAAAATCGTGGCAAAAGTCATTTTTTAAAAAGTGTTTATAGGGAGGGTTCAGGTGTTATCCTTGTCTGCTTAAAACGCATTGCGGGTCCCTCTCCCCCTTTTAAATTGCAACAAGAGGTACTCTGATATGATGCACAGATTTTTTTTTTTTAAACAACAAACTGAGTTTTAGAATTATAATTTAGAGTGTATTGGATGTATCACCAAAAGACAGGGTGGTTGTGCAATTGTGAGGGAGTATTGTATTGTTGCTAGTCTGAGTAAATCTAAATCTTTTCAAGCTTTGGTTGAGTGGGTTAATTCCAGGACCTGAATTACAAGTGCAATTTGAATTACATTGCAAATGCTGAACTTCCTTCACTTTAACACGGTGCTTTCTTTTCCTCTTCAGACTTATGAATTCTAGCTATTTCGATGTTTTTCAAATGTTGAAATATTTCAGTTAGCTGTAAAAAATAGCAGCTCTAAGATTGAGCAAAATATTCCCTCCCCTTTGCCTCTTTGTTTATTAATTCCTCTTTTTTTGTTTGTCTCTATTTTGTGAAATCCACACTTTTTTACATCAATTTATGTCTTTAAAATTGTGGCACCCCCTGAACCATCCCAGGGAGTATAGCATTAACCCTTCAATCTGAGAATAAATACTTCTCAAAAATACTGCCACAGATATTCCAAACAGCCTAGGTTGCAGGTTGAGAAACAAATAAACAGGTAAGAAATTAATATATGATACAAGTTGGGATTTCTGATTTTGTAATTTCCTAAGTATAGATAAACATTGATAAATACAATCCCTCAGAAATCCTGTGAGGTGAATCCATAGGATAATTCTGGTTTTATGGACAAAGAACAGAGAGGTTAAGTGGCTTGTTTGGAAGCTTGAATTCTGTCTTCTAACCTTAGGTCTCTTTGTTGAGGATGCTGAAGTTCTATAAAGGAAAACAAGCACAGGGTAGACATGAGGCTCTGCTGCCAAGCCAGAGATAATGTTAGGCATTTCAATAGTCGGGAGAGGTGTAATTATTTAACAACATACCAATTTATTTGTAGCATAAAGTCTAAGACCAGGTTGTTTGGGCGTGACATTATAGTTTTTCAGATAGTAGAGGTATTTATCTTGCAGTCTTCACAAAAGAAGTCTGATTGAATAATTGTCATCAGAAGACAAGAAAATACAGGTTACTATTGGGAGTTCAAAAGCTTGACAAATTTTGAAAGAGAACCTACTAAATGGGGTACTAACATTGTAGAAAATTGCAGTTAATCAGGCTTTCAGCAAAGAGCTGAATCAATCTAGAACACTGGATGCTGTAGTGGCAATGGGCCTTGGGGTCTTTGTTCATATACGCCTGCACAGCCCTTCCAGTTTGAAAATCTCCATTCATTAGGGCACCTCTCCTGTCCCGGACCTGGGCAATGTGGTGACTCATGTATTGAGTGCCAGAGATGACACTGGGCGACCCTGCACAAAGCTCAGGGACTCTGTCTGCTCTCGTTCAAGGGATTATCCTTTAAATGACACTACTACAGAATTTTCTGGCTTATTTATCAATGTTTTCTTTCCCCTCTCTCGATTTTGTAACATCACAGAGACAGTTTCAGCAAATCAATCCTCATGCAGCTAATTAAATACCTTGTTGCATTACTGCATATTTATAGATGTTAGCTAAATTTGAAAATAGGTAGTGAAGTATATTATTTTCAATGTTGTCCTCCAAAAATGGAAGGGAAAATGGCCCTGAGGAAAACTTAAGATAAAAATGACTGTGGTTCCAGATCAGAGGAAAAAATATCATGGAACTATCTATTTTTTTTAAAAAAATCATTTGATGTTGTTTTCCCCAAAATTCTCCCTTTATGGTTGGAACTTTTGTGTTTTGCACAATTTATATGTTATACAAAAATAACAACAAATACATCACACCTATTTATTTTATATTTTTTGAAATCTATAACTTAGAATATCTCAATGTACCATCCAGGCAATCCAAGTAAAGTATTGCTTTCAACTGAAAACACCTCAGAAGATGTCTGAGTATATTTTTGTTTCAGCTGTTAATTATAATCAAAATTTAGACTGCTATATCAATGGGAAATACAATGACATTTGTTTCTCTTTTGTTTTCTTTCTATTTTAAGAAAATAGCATTATGAGCTTAGGAATGATGTAATATTCAGGCAGTAACTTTTAAAACAAAGTCAGAGGTTGTAAAATTTAACGTTCTCCTAACGGTATTAACTTACCTGGATTGTACATATAGTGCATTAGGGATCACATTTTGCTGTCTTCTGTGTAATTGGAAATATTCTATATGTACAATTTGAGTGAGTTAATGTTTCTAGGAGAACTTTAACTTTTGCATTTCTTGACTTTTTTATGTTTGAATTTGTAGCTTTAACATTTGCATGAACATAGTTATTTGCATTTCATTATAGCTGAAGTTAGCTTATTCTGGACTAAAATAATCAGTGAGTGTTTACTTTAAAAATATGTTTAAACAAAAATATCCAACCTTTTTTGTTGGCTAGATATTTGTGGTTGGGAGATATATTAATTTAGAAGGGTGATTTATTTTTTTTGGGGGGGTGCTAACTTCTAATAATCTTTGTGCATGATAAGTGCCCAAGAATTATGCAACTGAATAGTTGAGTTAATATAAAATGTAACAAAAACTTATCAGCAACATAGAAAAAAGAGAAAACTGGTTACAGGATCAAGTGGATAGTTTAGGGTAGAATGTGACTCAAGAAACTTGTCCCAGAAAGAAAACTGTGTCTTAGCCTTTTAATACTATCTTGCTGTTGCTGTTCTGTATGTACTTGTATTATTGTAAATATTTGTGAATTGAAGGAAATAAAAACTTCAACTTTGCATGTATGGAAATGAAGTTCCTAAGAGATAATGTGATTATCTCAAAGAAAAAAAATGAGGGGAGAACATATTGTACTGAAAAAGTTTCTAAATCCAGTTGTGCATTGGTTTTTAGAAACATATGATACTATGGATACAAACAAGTGCAAATTGCAGGGGTAAAGAGGGAAAATTTTATTTATGAAGAAAAATTCAAGATAGTCCTCAGACTACAGACTCCATAAGAGTAGGAACTGCCTTGTTTTGTATCCTAGTTTCTGACCCGCCTTAGGGGCATATTAAGTATTTTTCTAAATAGCATAATTCATAGGAGATACATCCAATTACATTATTCCATGTATTTAATATTATCCAAAAGTTATATTTTCAGAGGCATAACTATTAGAGTGGGAAGAAACCAAATTCTCTGTCCTTTCTTGCTTTATATACAAAAGATTTTAGGTATTTATGCAAATTGTGTATCTAGGATGTTTAAAGGGTATAAATATCTGTAACAAGATTTTTTTTACTAACAGAAAATTGGTTGTTAACAGAAACCTCAGGAGGTATAAAATCTTTAATAAGAAGTTTGCATTTAACAAAACCATATTAGAAATATACAGATTTACACTGGGGGTATGGTCGGGGAGAGGAGACGTAGCACAGACATGAAGGAAGTGTGGAAAAATCCCAAGAACAAAAAGCAGTAAAGCACATTTATTTATTCACTCAACAAATATTTATTGAGCACCTACTGTGTGCCAGGTGTCTGGATGCTGGGCATGTAGTAGTGAAGGGCAGAGTCCCTAGTTCCGTGGCTTCACCATGTGGGTAGGGCAGTAGGAAAAGAGAAAGACAAAGTCAAGATGACCTCACATAACTAAGTGCTGTAAATAAAGCCTGGTGACGAGAGATTTTTTAAAATTAACTGATTAACTTTACAATGTTTCTTTTCTTTTTTTTTAACCTTTCATTTATTTATTTAAAGATTTATTTATTTATGCATGCAAGCTGGGGTATAGGCCAGAGGTGTGGGGCGGCGAGAGGGTTCACGAGAGACAGAGCGGGGAGCAGAACAAGCAGAAATACACTGCTGAGGGGAGCAGCGGGCGAGGCAGGAGAGGTCTGCTGCGCCATGTGGGAATCTCCTTGGCCGGGTGTTGAACTTGTATCACTTCTGCCAAGAGCTCCACAGCTTAATCGCTGTGCCACCAGGGAGGCCCTTTGTTTTCTTTTCTCAAGTATAATCCCCCTCGGGTTTCTGCCACAGATTCACCCATGCACCATTACCATAGTCCCTTTTGGTCTTCTCTCCCTCTGCCTCTCTCTCCTCCTCCCCTTGCAGTATGTCTCTGATTTACAGTTGCTCATTTTTGTTTCATTGTATTGTTTGTTTTCTTTCTTTCTTTAATCTTATGGTTTCTTTTTTCTTTCCCTGCTCCCTTATTTGGTTCCTCTATATCCCTCCTATAAGTGAAACCATCCAATATTTTTCTTTTTCCTTCTGACTTAGTTCACTGAGCAGAATCCTGAAGGGAACTCTTTTAAGTTGAGTAGTTATAGGGAGGGGTAGGTAGTTTTGACTTGATAGTCAGGGAAACTTCTCCCAGGAGGTGGCACTTGAAGTAGGATCTGGGAGGTAGAAGGGGGCAGGCAGGCTGCATTTAGAGGAGTTTTCTAAGCACAGGTAATGCTGGAATTGGTGTGTTTGTGGGTTCTGAATGGGGTCAGGGTCACTGGACGTCAGCGAGGAAGAGGAAGAGCCTGACGGTGTGCAGCTCCCTGTGTAGCAGAAGAGAGTGTGGATTTTACCTTAATTTCCATGGGAACTGAAGTATGAGAGACTTGGCTAAGATTTATTCATTGACTCATTCATTCATGCATTCATTTGTTTATTAATCGACTTTAACTTTTTAGAACCACTTAAGCACACAGAAAAAAACTGAGTGAAAAGCATAGAGATTTCTCAGACTTCAAGTTTTCTCCTCCCTTCCCCCAAATTTCTCCTGCTATCAACATGTCTCCCTAACATGGTATATTTGTGACATTTGAGAAGCCCACATTACATGTCATTCCTACCCAGAGTCTATAGTTTACATGGCATTCACTCTTGAGGTTGCACATTTTATGGATTTGGACAAGGGTTGAAGGAGTGTTTACTATTATGGTATCATATTATTTCACTGCCTGAAAATCCTCTGTGCTGTGTATTCATCCGTCCTCCTGTGGCAACCACTTATCTTTTTACTGTCTCCCTAGTTTTGCTTTTCCACAATGTCCTATAGCTGGAATCTTACTGCATTATATAGATTTCTCAGATTGGCTTTTTTGACTTATGCATTTAAGTGTCTTCCATGTCCTTCCATGGCTTGACAGCTCACTTCTTTGTAGCACTGACTAAGCTTCCATTGTCTGGCCATACCACAGTTTACTCTGTGATAACTAGTTATTTTATTCAACCAAATGATATACCAACTAGTGTTTTTTATAACTGAAGATATAGTGATTAGTTAAATAAACTGAGTTAAATAAACTGAGTTAAATAAACTCATAGTCAAGTGGGGAAGGTAAACATTAAGTAAGTAAAGGAATAAATACAAAATTATAAGCAGACATGTGCTCTGAAGGATTGAGATACTTTTTGAGACTTGAGGTCCAGGAAGGGATTTCCTGACAAAATGATGCAGAATTGGAGTGAGGTCTGAAGAATAAGCGAGGTCGGAAGGAAAAGAGAGGCAGTGGGAGGTTGCAGGGGAGAAGAGATGGTGAAGAACATTCCAGACAGAGGAAGCTGCCCATTCAAGGAACAAAAAGGTCAGTTTGGCTGGAGAACAGTGCTTGGAGAACACAATTTCATCGCAGGAGCAGTGGAAAAACCCAAAGATTTCAAGCAGAACAGGGCATGCGCATATGGGCTTGCTGGAAGAACAAGGGCTGCGATTGGTAGACAGAGGTGGTGCAGTGAGGAAGCTTTCATTCAGTATTCCTAGTAGCATCTTCCTGTGAGTCAAAGAAGGACGGCACAAATGGAGATGGAGAAACAGACTGGAAAGATTTGGGAGATGAAATTGACTGGGATGGGAGCTTAAGAAAAAGGGAGAATGGAGGTCTCCAAGATTTCTGAATAGAACTACAAAATTGACTGGGACAAGGAGCACTAAGTGAGGAGCATAGCTGGCTATAAAATAATTTTGTCCTTTTACCACATGAGTAAAGCACTGGATTTCTACCACGTTTATGCAGATTCTAGAACCAAAGAGAAGAAACCCATTAAGAGGAAAATTGTCTAATGGACGGTAGCACTTAGCAAAGGAACTGTAAACATAGAATTAGATGTGGAATTCTTTTTCTTATTTGGGAACTCAGTAACTGAGCAAAAGTTGTATTCATATAAATTTTAGTGCACTCTTACACTTGTTTTTAGAATTAGCAAGACTTCAGAGAATAATATCACATTTACCTATAACTTTAAAAATAGACATAGCCAATAATGAAATTAAAAAAACACTTATGGGAAGCATTGTGTGTATCTAGAACTGTGCTATATGATTGTTACTTGCATGGATTATTTCCTGTAATACTAGAAAGAAGCTTTATTAAATACTTTTAATATCTCCATTGTGCTAAATGGTTCTTCTGGGAGTAAGCGGAGCTGTGCTTGTGGTCTCAGCCAATTCCTTTTCCCGTCGTATCAATTTCCCCATCATGGCCAACTCAAGCTACCAGGGTGATGTCAGTGAGCAGGACCTTGGGAAGAGATGTGCACAGTCTCCTCAGGAATCCTAGTACACCACGGATTCTTTCTAATTCAGGAGGAACTTAGGCATTGGAAAATAAGAACTCACCCAAGATCAGAGAGTAAGTGGCAGGGTGAGAATTTACACTCTGGCAGAGACCTCAAAGCTGGGTGCTTAATTGCTATGCTATATACACCAATACTGAATCATAGTGTTGAAAATTGAGGCGAACTCATGCTTCATTTAAGCCCAACTTCTTTTAACAGGGGAGAAGGTAAGCCCAAAAGCTTTCATTGATTTTCTTAAGGTTAAAAAGCTGGGCTATAACCCAGTTCTTTGGACCTGGCCTACACTGTACTGTAGCTACTAGGGTAGCTACTAGGTTTTTGCAAATGTTCTCCACTAAATGTTAAATTAATATCTCTTTCATAGAAACAACTTTGCGGGTTCTTTTCTCTTTCACATGTTTGGAGTAAAATCTTATTCCCTGGCAGTGCATTCAATGGCATCACACTTCGTGGAAGCAATGGATTGTGTACAGAACTCAAGAACAGTCATAATAATAACAGTTATTTTTGCTATCATTTGTTTCATATATGCTAGTATATTTTATACAAAAATGATAAACTGTGGAGACCGAAGTGTGTACCTAGTCCACTGTATGTGTGTGTATGTGTGTGTGTGTGTGTGTGTGTGTGTGATTGCAAAGTACTAATTACAGAACTATTCTAGCTGCATAAGCAGGAATTGAGTCCTGTTTATAGACTGCAAAATATCCCACACTTAAGAGACTGATCCTAAGCAATTCCAATTCATTTCAGAGCCAAAGAAATGACACAGTTTGCCTTTTTAAAATTACTTTTTAAATTAAGGTAACACTGGTCTACAATACAGTATATGATTCAGGAACAGAGTCCCCCCACCTCTTTAGAGGTGTGTTACCACACCACATCCTACACTAAAGACACAATTTGCTTCAAATCAAGTCTAGCAGTTTAAAAGAGATGGAGAGTATAAAAACGAATTATCGATAGAACATAAGCATAACAATAAAAGTTGCTGAATTGCTAGAGAAATCTCAAAACACAATTTGGCCAAGTTACCCACCCTCTCTAAATCAAGAAAAATAATTACTAGTCTAACAGAAGTGTAGTTAAAGAAAATTAATTAATGAAGGCAATGTTTACAACTATTTCTAGAGAAATTCTGAATTTCAGTGAGCTCCCAATTTTTAAAGCAATTGGAGATTGAGCGTTTCATTACTTAGAAGAAGATATATGTAGTATGAGAGATACTATTTACATAATTCTGACCAAAAGTTTTAAAAAACAAAGCAAAATTACACTATCTGCAGAGAAACTCTGGCACATGTGGAGAAGCCTCTTATTTCCTTGATAATTAATGAGGAAAGAATTGCTATTTCTTGCTTGTTAGAATATGTTATTTCTTCATCTTGCTCTTTACATCAAATCATAAGTTACTGAGGATAAAAATAAAAAATAAGTCTAAGAGTTGTATGTGAAAATGATTAAAGAAAAGCGACTCATTAAGGTGAATGGTCCGTTGCATTTTTTTGGTTTACCTTTGGCCTATCAGTGTTTCTTTAGCACAGCAGGTAGACGTGTGGTCTTAGGAAGCAAGTAAGAACTGGGTTGCTATTCTCTGTTTTTAGAATGTGCTCAGCACAGAGTTGGCCTATGGAGATAAGAAATCCAAATTAACATGAGATTGAAGGAAAGTGTGAGATAAAATGAAGATCTTAAATATATGCTTGAATGTTGTAGATGTTCCTAGGGAGATTCCTTGACCTTTTTTTGGAGCTGGCACTTTAAGCCTGGGGACAAATAGTTGCATTTTGACAGTCATGTGAAGATTTCATTGGGGCCGCAGATGTGAGACCCTGTCTGTGTCAGAACTTAGAATTAAACCCACATCAAAAGCATTGCGAGAAGTGGAAGATCAGTGGGACATGCTCAGTAGAAAACTCTTAATGAGCAGATAGACTGCTGTATAGCCTCTGTGATGTGTGTCAACTTAGCCTTGACATAGCCAATTCCCAATTCTCCGTGCAAGATAGAATGAGGGTAACAGGGATAATTGAAACCCACAGATAATCCGCAGGGTCCACTTTAACCCTCAGTTGTAACTGACTGCCTTGCAAGTGTGTTAGGAGACCCAGGGAAGAGTTGCCCCTCTTCCCTGTGATGTTGGCTCATCAGAGTATGTGGAAAGTGTGGAGAAACTATGAAATAAGTAGAAGATGCCGTGTTATTCAGGGACTTGACAGAAAACAGATGGTATACTCAAAGGTAATTAAAAAGAGTTTGAAGAAGGGACCATTTTCAAAGGTATAGGCTGGGTCAAGAGAAGCCAAATGGCTGGGATAAGACCTTGGACGTAGTGATGACCAGGAGTTTTCCCAGTCCGAGCATTAGGGCGCAAGAGTACAGAACTGTAAGTAGAGGCAGAAAGACCTGACTATCGGAAGAGGCTGCTTGGTCAGAGCTGTGGTCTTCCTGCGAGAAAACAGCCACTGAGAACCAGAACTCCATGTGGCATGGACCAGGGTACAAAGCCCGAAACCTTCTCTCACCCTCTGACCTCCTCGTGGTGCCTCCCACCTGGTAACCAGCAAGAAAGAAAGGCTGGTCATCAGACTGCAGGACCTGGAGCACAGAACAGAGTGGAGAAGGGTGAAGAGAGGGTCTAGGGGGATCTGGAGGGGAAGAGGAAAATGACCAGGGCAGTTCAGCTAGTTCCCAGCCCCTGCATTCAAATGCAAGAGCACACCTTTCAGAAGAGAAATTTCAGAAAGCTAATCAAGATGGAAGGTAAAAGAAACCAACATTCTTCAGGAAGTGACCATAACATGTGACAATTGGGAATATAGTCTTTCAGCCTTGAGAGGGAGAGAAAAGTAAAAAGAACAAGTTGGTGCTCATTTTGGCTTTTTTTTTTCAGATTACTATTTTTTTTAAAAGATTTGTTTATTTATGCATATATGCTGGGGTGTAGGCCAGAGGTGTGTGTGGGGTGGGGGGGGGTGAGAGGATTTACCAGAAACCGAGTGGGGTGCAGAACAGGCAGACTGGCTGAAACACAGCTGAGGGGAGCAGCGGGCGAGGTAGGAGAGGTCTGCTGCATCATGTGGGAAGCTCCCTGGCCCGGTATTGAACTCGTGCTGCAGTGGTTGCAGATAGCTTCATAGTGCTGAGACTTAACCTGTTGCACCACCAAGGAGGCCCCTCCATATTACTATCTTATAAGTGTTTTCTTTTAATTTTGGGGGTTACATTTTTGTTCTTCCATATGTATACATGTTCCACTCACCTTCCACCAAACCACCTGTGCCCATACCCCATGTCGCCCTCACCCATGCCCTCCTCCCTCCCCTACCCCTGTTCCCTCTGGTAACCATTATATTCTTTCACTGAGTTCAAGATTTATTCCTGCTGTATGCTTTTTGGTTACTTACATTCCACAGATAGTGAAATCATCTTATATCTGTATTTCACTTTTTGATTTATTTCATTTAACATTATCACCTCAAGGTCCATCCATCCCCAGTGCCACCATTTCAACATTTTTTCAAAGCTTTGTAGTATTCCAGTGAATATAGATTCCAGAATTTCTTTATCCATTAGTATATTGAAGCACACTTAGGTTGGTTTCGTAATTTGCCAATTGTGGACAGTGCTCTAGTGTACACAGGCGTAGATAACTCTTTTCATACATTTTGGCTGTTAACACTTTGTGGTTTGCTCACGTATTAGTACGTGGTTTTATCACCAGTATCAGGTGGCCGCACACGTATTAATACATGTTCATCTAGTCTCTGGTTTTTCACGCCACGGTGGATTTATTTGGAACTATTAGGAGCTACTTCTTTGATCGTACTCAGTCTAGAAGCTTTACACATTGTTTTGGTGAAAGTGTAAGGTGTTTTATGAGAGATATTACAGTTTTTTTAATATCCAGTAGTTTAGGAGCTGTGTGTGTTTTATTGAATGCTTTTACCATTCATGAGGTGGCACAGAAAATGGCCGGCCCCAAAGGCTGGTAAATTTAAAGGGCACCGGCACACAAAGTGTTAAAATCGAGGGTGGTGGTGGTGTGGGAGACTTTAGGTGTGATTCTATTATTTTTAGTCAGTGGGGTATCCTGAAGGGTGTGTTCATGAAGGGTGTGGTCATTCCAGAGTTGGATTTGAAGAACAAAAGTTTCCATTGTCCCTTCTGAAATTCAGACCCAAAGTAAATGGCCATACTTAATGTATTTCACACTCCTATGTTTCAGTGGCTCACAAAGAAAGACAATATTATTTCTATTATTACAAGCTATCAATTACAAGAAAAGTATTAAAATGAGCTTTTCTTAGAAATCCAGTTACTGTAAGAAATTGAATTGTAATATCTCAAAGTATTACAAAAATATTACAAAGTATTATGGCTTAACCATTTGAAAATGTTTATGGCTTCAACAAATGGGAGGGCCTGTGTTAATTCCTCTCTTTTTCTCCCTCTCTCTTTCTCACCAACTATCTGTTCTTGGGAATTTCTGGAGTGTGAATAAATATGCAGGGGAACATGAAAACCTGTCCTCCCCATTCCATTCCTGTCCACATTCCATGACAGGTTTTTCCCTGTTTGTTCCCAAGTAATCCTGGGAACATTTTAACATTTTGACCCAATATTTGTTGGTGGCTAGAACAAGTTTCACTGACACTATCTCTGAATCTAAAGTGCTGAGGTAAGCCCTAAAAACACAAGGCTTTCCTTGCTCACATTAGTAGGGTCTTGCTTCATTTGATTTTTAGACATTTCGGGTGTAGAACTGGTAGATTTTCATAGCTGTACCTGAATTTCAATGCACTTGACCAAGAAAGTGGCGATTTCCCTAGTCCTGGCCAGACCCTCACTCTCTCTCGTACAGAGTCTGCACTGTGGCCCCAGCACTTTCTTACTGCGCCTCTGGATTTCTGCTGCTGGGCACCAGAATATAAGCCCCCTTTCTCTACTCCCTCCTCCTACCCCCAGTCTTATTATGTCACCCCAGCCTGGGACCTGGGCTTCTGTCTGCCAGGTGAGCAGCTGACTCCCCACAGAACTGGATGTGCCTTGAGATACGGAGCAGGATGTAGTCACCTGTCCCTGGTAAGGCTTTCTGCACCTGGTCACTGGCAGTTTTTCCTCACTTGCTGGGTTAGATGTTTTATAATGTCACCTACCTTCACAAAGTCCCAGTTTGCTACACTTCTGCTAATCTGGCTGCGGTCAGTCCTACATCAAGGTCAGTGACGGTGGCCTCCCCTCCTCTCTAATGCTATCTCCTTCCTATTTTGCACTGTTGCTGTTGTCCCCATTCCCCTGGAGGCTGACCTACTACACGTATGACAGATTTCCTCAGATAAATGAATCCCTTATTTTCCAATAATTGGTTATACGCCGGCAAGATATGCTGTTGAAACATTTATCTCTTCGTCTACCAGAGGGCTAGGGCTTTATTATTTGCTCTGAAAAATGTCATGTAAGTTTAGGAAACTTTAAACTCCTCTTTGGTTATTTCATTAGAAAAATGTAATCTCATTTAACTGGCACTTTTACATCTACATTCATGCTTTTAAAACACTGAAGTGAGTGTTCTACAGCTATGTAAAGAAACACATTATCAAAGCATTAGGAAATGATTAAACTGACATTTTCTTAAGAAAACGAAAGGAGCAAGAAAAAGCCATTCTAAAAGGACTGAGTGCTACATACTCCAGATATTATCTTCAGTGCTTACTCAGGGATCTTTAAAGAAGCTTATTACCAAGTACCCTAAGAAGACAAGTGTGGATGTGTACAGATCAGAGGGATGCAAGTTAATGCACCTGCCAGATTTTACTATCGTACAAAGTATGTCAATCAGCACTCAGACCTTGCATTTAAAAATGTGTTCTTTCAGGTTTCCTCTGTGCTGTATCATTCATAACTCAATTCCCCAAGTCAGTTACTGTTCTGTGTTGCCAATTGTCACAAATGGTGCATACTCATGCGAATGCACACCCACCCACCTACACACACAGACACATCTTGAGATTATTAATCTCTTCTGGATACAAGGAAATATTTAGAAATAAAGAAAAAGTTAGAATCTTGATTTCCCACTTAATAGCAGATTCTTCTTCAATTACCATTTATCAAACATTTCCTGTGTGCTGGGCACCACTCTTCTGGCTTTAGTGTCCTATCTCAGGAGCGCAGCAAGAAAAGTTCTAGGATGTAGATCCAAATTGTCCAGTAATCAGTCCTCTATGGAAGAAGAGAAAAATATGTGATAAGCTGATTCCATTGGAGGAACATTTCTAGCAGTGAGGCTGGCTCCAAGAGAAAGGAACAAGGTTAGGAGTCAGGAGAGGCAGACAGTTGTAGTGGTGGTCTTTTCATCTGCTGAGGGTTCTGGAAACAAGGCCATATACCTGCTTTTCAACATATATGGGAGGAATGATCAAAATTGGCAGGTGTTCATTACCTGTTGATATAAACACTTTTCAAAATTTGTCTACTGACTTCTCAACATCAGTTAAATCAGCTGACCACAAACACTGTGTTTCCATCACTTCTCACCAACACACCCTACAGAATTCCCTATTCTCTGGTCTCTTCTCAAGATCACCTGTGATCTCCTCTTCCCTTTTTTTGACTGTCATCCTGCTTAAGGATTCTGCCCACAGAACCCTTCTCCTTCACCCACTGTCTCTGGGGACTTTCTCCATTTCTTGGTTTCTAAGATGCCGAATACCTGAACTTCAGACCCATATGGTCTGTGATTGCATTCCCTTCTTTGGTTAGACATTCCATAAACACTTCACACTTACATTCAGTCCCACGCTCATCTCCTCTTTAGCCTCCTCCTTTCTGGACAGCCTGCTTTGGGTATTCATTGTTTCAGCAAAAATCACCACTTTCTATTCCTGGACCCTGATCATCTTGCACATTATTTTTAACTTCTTTTCCCTCCCTATCCTGAACTCTCTAATCCAGTGTCAACCACCAAATCCAGTTATAGACTAACCTATAACACATTTTACATCCACCTGCTCACAATCTCCACTGCAATTATCCACACTGTCAGTCCTCAGTATAGGAAAGCCCCATTAGGCAAACAGGTTAGATATTGGAAAATTTAATAAAGTTACTAGATTAAAAATTTTGAGAACTAGATTCCTGTCTCAACATGGCTAATATCTGGCCAGAAGACCAGAATTATCTTTAATAGTGTAATGGTTTTGCTCTTAAGGATAAGACACTCATTGTGCCTTATTTATCTCCTTTTTTGTACAGTCTAGCACTAGCAGATGTTTCAAAAATTGTTGTGTGAAGGGCTAGGATTAGAGACAAATAAAAAATGTAAAATTTTGATAAAATTTAGAAATTTTTCTGTTCCTCGAAAACCGTTTTAGGTTATGGTAAGATAAAACTATATTAGTGTATAGGTAGTATAAAATCAGTGTATAAACAGGTATACTGGAGTGATTCAAATCTATAGCATCTTCTAAGATTGTTAAGGGTGAAAACACACAATGAGCATTAAGTCATAACTAGGGATCAAATTCAGGTTGTTTCTTTTCACCTATGGACTGTGTGCAGCATTTACACGATCATGTGATGTTGCTGCAAGGAAGGGCAGGATCCATTTATTTTTATTTTGTCTTTTTTGCTAGTGCCAGGTTAGTGTCTTTTGTCTGGTTTTCAGAGGCAGACCCTGAGATGAGGATTTGTGTACAAATGATTGGTTAAGAACATGCTCCTAGAAAAAACTAGAGGCGTAACAGAGTAAGCAGGACAGGGAAAGGGGGAGGCCACAGGAGGTTATGATTTCTGGCAAAGTGCAATGGATAGTTTTTGCCTGATGCCACGGAGACTTTCTGAGTGTAAAGGTTGCTTCTAAATTGTCCCTAGCTGATGGATGGGACCTGGGTTTTCTTACTCTCCCAGTTGTCAGTCACTGCCTCATGGTCATTCGTGCAGGACCCTTGCTCTGTGCTTTTGGACAAAGCAGTAGAGCAAGGGCAGGTCTCTGAAGAAGCAGGGCAGACGTGGCACTGTAAACAGAAATCCTGTAGCCAGCGCAGAGCCCATGGGAATGGAAAAACTATGAATTTGAACCTGTTGGGAATGCTGACAGGGTTTCCAGTCAGCCATCTTTAGATGGCTTTTGAATGGGTCACATTGATTGAACTTGGAATTGTCATCCACAGTGAGTGAAGAAAATATGATTGGGATAGTAGCAGTTGCTGTTTTAAGAATCCACATGTGTCCTATTTATTTTTTTGTGCCCAAACCTCATGTCCTTTTTGCTTGCAAAATACATTCATTTCATCTATCAGCTCCCAAAGTCTTAGTTCATTCCAGCATCAATTTATTATTTTGTTTTTTAATTGCATTTTTAAATTGAGATAATGTTGGCTTATAACACTGTATGTTATTTAGAAATATAGGTTCACACTTTCTCAGGTGTTACCACAGCATACCCACCACCCCAAGTACCCATAATACTCCACCATAGTACATCGGGCATCCTCCCCCTTTTGCTCTCCTCTTTCTGCCCTCCCCTTTAGGTAGCCTCAATTCTGTAGTCAGATTTCTAGTGTTTGCTTTGGCTTAGTTTTGTCTATTCCTTTGTTTCCTTATATTCTACATATGAATGAAATCATCTGATACTTGTCTTTCTCCCCCTGACTTACTTTGTTTAGCATTATCCCCTCTAATTTCATTCCGTGGTTTTGCAAATGGCAAGATTTCATCTTTTTTTATCACAGAGTAGTATTCCATTGTGCATATATACCCCACCATCCTTATCCACTCATCTATCCTTGGGCATTTAAGTTGTTTCGATATCTTGGCTATTGTAAATAGGGCTGCAAGAACATAGAAGTGCACATATCCCTTTGAATTAGTGTTTTTACAATCTTTGAATAAATACCTAGGCATAGAGTGACTGGATTATATTTTATATCTATTTTTAATATTTTAAGAAATTCCCATACTGTTTTGCATTGGGTCTACATTCCTGCTAATAGTGCATGAGGGTTTCTTTTATCTCCACATCTGTGCTAGCACTTATTATTTCTGATATTTTTGATATGGTCATCTCACAGGTGTGAGGGGGTATTTCATTGTGGTTTTGATTTGCATTTCCCTGATGATAAGTAATGAACATCTTTTCACGTTCCTGTTGGCCATTTTTTATGACTTCTTTGGAGAAGTGTCTTTTTAGCTCTTCTGCCCATTTTTTTATTGGGTCATTTGTTTCTTATTGGTGAGTTGTATTAGTTCTTTCTAGATCTTGGATATTGGCCCTTTTTATATGTATGGTGGTAATATCAGTTTTAAAACTGAAATCCAAAGTCTCACCAAACTCTCATTTAAATCAGATATGAGTGAGATTCAAGGTAGCCTTCATCCTGAAGCAAATTCCTCCTCAGGTGTGAACCTATGAAGCAAAACTATAATGGTGGGATATGCATAGGTCAGACACTCCCATTCTATAAGAAGGGCGATGGAGAAAGGGCAGTGGGTTCAAAGTAACCTAACAGCGCAAAAAACATTAAGCCTTATGGCTTGAGAATAGAACTCTTTGATTTCATGCTCTACCTTCTAGGCTCATTGGGGTATTAATGTCACCCCCAAGGCTTGGGAAGATGGCTTCGTGACAGATGTCCACTGGGACCCTACTCTTGTAGTGAATCTGTCATGAGGTAGCTGTCTGGTCAGTGCTTAAAGCTGTCCTGGATGAGGGTTTCTTGCTGAGAGCTCTTCTGGATTGAAATTATGGCCCTGTGTTCCCAGCAGCCCCGTCCTTTGAAATATAAATGGAGAAGGTCATGCCCCGCCCCCTCAGGCTCCACTGTGCCTAGAGTGGGAGCCCTGAAGATATCTGAATTCTTGCTTGTCCTATTTGGGATGTTGTGCAGTCGGGGCTGGCTCTTCTTTTTGGTCATAGTGGTCTTCAGGATAAGTGACCCGTTCCTCCAGAAGGCCAGAGAAGACCTCAGCAGCCTTGTTCATTTTAAGGCAACATATGTATGTTTCAATATGTTTATTCAGAGATAGTTGTGTGTCTTTGTTCTCAACACTTTTTTATAATGTTCTTGTACCAATTAATGGTCAAACTCAGGTCAAGATTCAGAAGACTCAGATACCTGAATATCTGTAGTTCTTCCACTGTCTCCCTGTATGCCTTTGTGTTAAGTGCTTGACCTTGGAACCCGAGTTTTCTTGTTCATATTAGCTACCTAACGGGACTGCTGTGAAGAGAAAATGAGATTATACATATGATAACCTTGGCATGTAGCTGCCATTTAGAAAATCCTCAAAACTTATCATTTCTTTCCTTCTCTTCTTCTATCTTCTCTGACTCTTTACTTCCTATTCAATGGGATGTAGATTTCATTCTTCCTTTATATCTCTACGGGATTCTTTTGAGGCCCAGTAAAGGCACTTAGGAGGGTTCTGAGGCAGCTATGAAGGCACTCAGTCACTGGATAGGTATATAATGTTATTATTCACAATAGTGTTGGTTAATGATTCACTAATTTATTCAGAAATATTACTGAGTTTCTCTTACATGACAGGCACTGTGTTAAGTGTTGGGGATGTACGACTGGCCACCAGAGCTACATGGGAGAATAGGCATATAGCCTCTACTCTCAAGGCACTTTTAGAAGGATAACACATGCATACATAATTTTTCCTGGTACCTGTTTTAAGGAAATAAGCATTAAGTAATAAGTATTAGGGCCTCAGTACTTAAACCTGTTACTTTTGCTTGACCTGGATTTCTCAGGGTTATTTGATCACAGAACAACCTTTGTTGTCATTCTTTATTGTTTTTCATGCAAATCCACTAAGATGCTCTGGCACACAATATGGGAGACACTACTGAAGCAAACAGAATTTCCTCTCTCATGAGGCCTGGTATCTATTCCTTGAATGTGCTGTATTTGCATAAACCATATTATGTAGGTGGCTGCCTGCTTTGCCCATGGTCAGGGCCAGCCCTAGAGGGTACAGCCCTGGAGTGAACAAAACAGGAGTCACTCCTGGGCAGAGAACACAAACTTTGTCAGAAAATAAATTACTGGAAACATTTTTATTAAAGAAGAGGAGTAGTTTCAAGGGTGTGATAGCTTCTGTTAAAGCTTATGCAGTTAATCATTCCTTGTTTTAGGTTTGGACTTTCTTCCCTTTGATGTAATTAGCCATTAGGCTTTCTGAAGTACATTTTTCATGTCAAGGAGACAATGGTTTCAAAGGAGAGATAGGGTGGGGCTGAACCGAAGGCCAAGTTAATGCACAGAACAGCAAAAGACAGGAAAATATCAACACTTCTTGCACGAGCTATTTGCTAATGGTGCATTGAACATGATATTATTTTCACTTTAAATACAGCAATGTCTTATGTACTGCTTTGCTGCATTGCAAGGGGTTTCTGGAGTTCTTACCAGAGCTGTGGGATGGGGAGCATGCGTGTTTGAGGAGGTCTAGAACCTCTCTGGTTTAACTAGAGAAATCCTCTGTTTTTGTTTTACTTCTTTTTGTTTTGAAGTAAGATGTCAAATGAAAAAATAATCACTGATAAAAATATTTAAAAACCTCTGAAATAGGTGACCAGACTGGGTGAGACAGGATCAGTTACAGCCACCAGTAGCCGCATTCCTATCAAATTGACTTTGCAGTACAAATTACTAAGTCAAGTTATTTCAAGAAAAATAGTTTATCCAAACTTTTTATTCATCCTATAAACAAAAGAAATGAAATTACACTACATGCAAGGTAATACTTGGTTTTGTGTGAACATGTGTACATGTGTGCCAATGTATCTATATATGCATGTATATATACACACGTATATGTACACAGGCATATGCTGACACACACACTTGTGTGTGAATTAGAGGGACGTCAAAGCTAACACTGATCAAACCCCATGTTCAGAGAGGTTAGTGTAGAACAAAAATTAAGACATGGATCCAAACCATTATAACCAAAGGCAGAAAGTAAACATATGCCATCTAGTAGATGAAGACTAACTCATGTTCAACTTAAGTACAAAAAAAAAAAATCTACTAAAGGATAGTCTTATTTTCATTCTTTGTATTAGAAAAATACTTAAAAAAATACAAAGTGCATAGGTTAGGATTAAAAACAGCCGATAGAATTGAGCTTTCAGTGGTGAACTTAATGTAATAAATACATGTTGATTCTTGATGATACACACCTAAAACTTATCTAATGTTATACTGCAGTGTCACTTCAATTAAAAAAACACACCAGATTTCTGTTGCTCCAAAATGATTATTCCTTCAACTATTTTTTTTTAAAGATTTATTTATTTGTACATACAAGCTGGGGTACAGGCCAGAGGCGTGGGGTGGCGAGAGGGTTCACCAGAGACAGAGTGGGGAGCAGAACAGGTAGATCAGAAATACACTGCTGAGGGGAGCAGCGGGCGAGGCAGGAGAGGTCTGCCGCACCATGTGGGATTCTTCCTGGCTGGGCGTCGAACTCGTACCGCGCTGTCGACAGCTCCACAGCGCAGCACTCAACTGCTGCGCCACCAGGGAGGCCCCAACTATTTTTTGATCATATTTGTGTGAGCCTTTTAATGGAAAAACTAAAATACCATTAAAGCTTTATTTGATCCTTTAATGCCATTCACCTGGATCTGTATCCCATCTCAATTACTCTCATGTATTTGGTTTCCTTCCAGCCCTTGCTTAATATAGCCACACACAAATTTGTATTCACGTAAACTGTTTTCCAAATATATATGTATCAAACTTGCTAACTTTTGTATATTATAGCTTAGAGATGTACAATGTACATGTTGAAACAAACATATCCAATCCTAGTTCATTACTTTTATTACTGCTTTAGTATCCCATGCTGGGACAATTTCTCTTTTTATTTATTCCTTCCCTGAGTGATGGGTATTCAAATTGTTTCAAATTTTTCATAATTACAAGCAATGTGACAATGAGCATCTTTGTAGAAAAACTTACATGAGTTACTCTTGGGTAAAATTTCCTCTCAAGGGTAATAAACTGGTGAGTTGCGAGGTGTATGCTTTTACTAGATCTTGCCAAATTGCTTTCCAAAGGAACGCTACCCAGAGCTACCTTTTACATCAGAATATGAGCAATCCTGTTTGTCCACATGCATAGTGTGGTCAGACTCTCAGATTTTTGCCAGTTTGATAGTTCTTTCATTTCCTCACTTCCTGGTAACTAGTTATTTTGAATATAATTTCAAACATCAGTGATCATTTAAATTCCCTAGGTGAATTTTCTGTATCATTTCTTCACTTTCCTATTAGGCTCTACTACTTATTTCTCTATAACATATTTTGCAAGTGGCTTCTTTCAGTTGTTACTTTCCTTCAAAATCTGTTGCTATCTTTAGCATACATAATGTTTAAAGTTTTTCATGAATGAAATTTAATTTTTGTAGGTGTGAAATGGAGATCTAATTAAAATTTTTTCTACAAGGACCATTGGTAATTTTTAGGTCTTGTTCAATTTGGCATGGATTGAAGAAGGCAGCAGAGTTTGATGATTAAAAACACATGTTCTGGAGCCAGGCTGCCTAGATTCAAATCCCAGCTTTCACAAACTTTATTACTTAAGGGAAGTTATTTTTTGAGCCTCAGTTTTCATATCTGTACTATGGGGGTGATAATAATGCTTTCTGTGGAATTTTTCTGTCAGGGCTAAATTGGTAAGTGTATGTAAAACATTTAAACAGTCCTAGAATATAAGTAGTAGTATAGATATCTGCTGGTATTATAAAATCTTAATGAAAATTAATGCTATAACATGTTTTGAAATACATATATCTAAGTCACTTTATTTCAGATATGATAAATATATTTGGATATTTCAGCTGAATTTGAGGCACAATGGCCTATGTATTCAGAATGTCACACAGCTAACTCTTAATTACATTTATTTTTGAGTCTATCCAAAACAGTTCATTTCTCTTTTAATTCTTAGTTCCTATCACAACACCTGATATAAGTTAGCTCTGATCCAGTATCTGATGGATGGATGAATGAATGAATGAATGAATATTTGCCTTACATTTATGGTTAACCATATACCCCACTATTTCCCGTCAGTAAATTTTCAGAATGAAAACTGCCTTAATATCAGCACAAACAAACCTAGGAGGATCAATCAGCTGCAAAATTATTATGCAAAGCATTCCTGAGCCAAATATAAATGACTTTTGGATTATCTGATGTTATGTATTTTCTGCATCGCTAACCCCTCCATCAGTGTGAATATTCAGCAGAGAGGTGTGCTAAGTAATCAAGTGCTGTTTCACCATCAGGGAGTCCAAGAAAGTCAAAACATTCCAAACTGTGTTAGAATGGCCTCTTTCTTGCTAATTCTACTCACTCCATTTGTGATCTTGAGCCAATCTCAGTGTAAGGCACTTACTGGTGGGGGGTGGTTAAGCTAAATTTATTGTGATAAAACTTCTAGGTATCTGAATTTGGGAAGGCAAATTTGATGCTGTGGTTCGTGTACCAAGTTACTTCCATTCATCCACCCACCCATCAGGCCATGTATCCATCTAATTTATGGCTATTTAGGGAGATCCTGCTGTACACATACATGGGGTGGAGGGTGCTATAGAGAGTGCAGAAGATAACATATGGTATCTGCTTTTTCCAATAACCTGTAGGAAATCAGGGTGTTATCCCTTGGAAAATGCAGATCCTAGTATAAGTCTGTCTTCAAGTTAAACTCTAATATTTACTTTGAGCTGTGGGGCAAATATTTAAATTTCCCTAAGTATTAGTAAGGAAATACATGTACATTGTACAGAAAAGAGTAAATATTCTCTAAAGTTTAGTTTTCATGCCTACAACTGTGAATATCAATGGCTATCCAAGGGGAGTGTTCATCTTGAAAGCAAGACATAATTCTGACAACAATGGAAATCTAAGAGAGATATTTGTGAGTATTAGAAACTGCAGGTGAAGCACCCCTGACCAAGGTTTAACTTCAGCAAAGGGATGTACGTGCTATGCTTTATGGCTGATGTTTACTGAGTGCTTACTATTGCAAGGCTCTTTTTATTTATTTATTTTTTAAAGATTTATTTATTTATACATAAAGGGCTGGGGTGTAGGCCAGAGGTGTTGGGGAGTGGTGGGAGGATTCACCAGAGACAGAGTGGGGAGCAGAACAGGCTGATCTATTGAAATACACTGCCGAGGGGAGCAGCGGGCGAGACAGGAGAGGTCTGCTGCATTATCTCCCGGGCCAGGGATCAAACTCATGTTGTAGTGGCTGCTGATAGCTTGAGAGCTTGTGTCTTTAACCCCCGCACCACCAAGGAGGCCCTGGAAGGCTCTTTTTAAAGTGTATTATCTTAATATCTCCAGAAATATCTTAGCCAGTACAAAGGGTACTATTATCCCAAATTTACAGATGGAGAAATTGAACCAAGAGAAGTTAATCATGTTGCCTCTGGTCACATGGAAGTAAATTGGCAAAGTCAAGTCACACTCTGACATCTGATCCCAGGGTTGTGCTCCAGCTGCCTGCTTAAGATGGTGAGTGAACCCATTGGTAACTCATGGGCCTAGGTATCTCTTGGTTCTAGGTCTGTTTCTAAGATGCATAGGGACCTGTGACATATAGAAGGTATGGAAGCCAGTTTTATATTTCCCTTAAGCCAAAGACATAGGTCTTAGTCTACCAGGAAAATTTCCTTGACCGCTAAATGATAGAAATATACCTCTCTGAATTTGACTCTTAAGTAGATAGATCTAGGTTTCTTGTATTTATGCAAGAAATATTTCTGGAACATGTTCATTTAGCAGATGAAGCACTTTCAAGACATAGTGAAAAGTAAGATGAGCCTGAGCGAATAATGCATTTTTCCATTGGCATTGCCCTCCAATTTATCCTAATTTTGGAAAATCAAAGGAGTAGTTGAAAGTACCCAAATCTGATGATCTAGTGTCAGATCTATTACTGTTATATGTTGCTAATTTGTATGTGTTACAGATCAATTCAAATTCTTGTGAAACATATGAAGAATTTTCTTTTTCCAAATTGTTTGGATATAGCAGGGATGATATAGTGGATTCACCAAGTCAGCTGAGCACATCCCTGGACTACATGTCTTACTCTCTGACTGAGTTCTGTCCAATGGGATGTGGGTAAGAGAAAGCTACACCTTACCTAAGCCTGTCTCAGAATACCTCTCCTGTGGTCCTGCACCCTTCCCCCCTGTTTGCTAACTGGAGGATGACACGCAGAGTGACTTGGAAACTGTGTATGGAAGAAAACCGTGCTGGCCTGGGACTGAATTAAGGCTATAGGAGTGCCATAGCCATCCAAGGACAGTGCCCAATAGAGGACAGGTCGCTGTCTGTGGGTTTTTACCCACATGCACAATTGCAAGACTGCTGAGGCTCAGGGAACAATGATGGGGTTAATTTTAACAGACAGGGGAAATAAAGAGTTTCTAAGGCCACAGGTGGCTGACTAGCTCACCCCAGATAGTGTCCACAGTGTCCAGAGGTCCCAAACAAAAGGTCATTTATCCAAGATGGCGCTATTCCAGCAGTGAGGGCCTGATGCTCCTGGCAAGTCAGCAAACAGCGGACCAGAATCCAGCTCACCGCAGGTGGAAGTGCTCACAGGAGGTGCTGCTGAGATGACACCACAGCAGCCCCAGCAACAAACTAAAGGTTGGAATGGACACCACTGACTGTTGCTGGACTATCAGACACAGCTCTTTGTGAGTTCTTGGCCTGCACCCGTCCCTCTGAGACACCAGGCCTCGGGCCTTTGGTGCTTGTTTCAGGTGGTGGTGGCAGCAGGATGGGAGGTAGGTGCAGCCACCCGGTAGCTGCAATGCTTTTACTTCTACCTTCTGTGGTCGGCTGCTGGAAGCTTCTTTTTATTTCCACAAAGGTCAGGAACAGAATATGTGGAATCTGGAAGTCTGGGAGTCCCCAAGATGGCACCCGCCCTGCCTTGGATCCTCTTTCAGGGGCCTCCACCCTAGTTGGTACCTGCTTGATTGGACCGTTTCCAATTCTCAGTGACTGATTGGACCGCATTAACCCCTTGATGCTAGCGGGAGGGGCTGCCCACAGGCAGCAGCTTCTGGCGCTGGCGGGAAAACCACCACGTTTTCCAATGGCTCCTGCTGCTTAGGCGGTGGTGGCAAACTGCCCTGCAGTTGTGTGGGGTCTCTGTTTCAGGACCGTGAGGACAGCATGGACCAAACACCTATGTGCACCACCACCACTCAAGCTAACGGGTCCATGAGTGTGACAGGTAAAATGATATTGCGTTAAACCACCAAGTTTTCAGTATTGATCAGTGGAAGCTGCTTTCTTATATAGATCAGATCTTAATTTGTTGTTGTTTCTGATGACTTCTTAGAAGCTCAAATTATCTTTTGCTTCCTGATACCCAATCTGGTTTCTCCTTCCTTTTGTTCTTTCTGTGGTAGCTTGTAGGCATGCTGAAATCAGGATCCTGTCAAAAAGAAGATAAGTAGTTATAAAGAAGGCTGATGACACTAGCCAGATGTACAGCAAACGCATAGAGAGCTAGCTGAGGAATATTTAAAGTGGGAGAGATTTGGAGAGAAAAGTGAACCACTGCTGAAGCAGTTTTTATCAGGAACAAATACCCCCAGCTTTCTATCTTCATTTAGCAAGCACCCAGTCTTTGATGACATCAGAGAGCCATAGAATCAGAGAGCCATAGAATCTAGAACCTGCTTCCAATCAAAGCAAGTGCCTATGAGACATGTGTTAATCCTTCCCCAGGGTGTAGTAGTTCCATTATAATTGAAATGCCACCATTTTTCAGTTTGTTGGGGTCCTGTGATCTAGCCATTTTCATTGTATTCCCTTTCTTGTGTCAATTTCTGTTTTACAGTGATAAAATATTTGAAATTCTGGTATTGAATTTTATCCCCTCGTGAGACTTTCCTATTTAGAGACAGCTCTTTTGCAGTGCCAAAGTTTTAGCCTCTGAAATTCAGTTGCAGAGATTTAAAACTAGTGGCAATGTGCACAGATGTCAGCGGGTGAGAGGTGTTCACAGCCATTCCTCATAAAGCACATGTCCAGCCTGCCCTGTGACTTCTAATCCATGCATAAAGACAGATCCTACTGCGATCATCGGCAGAGAATCATGTCCGGAGGCAGATATTTTATTCAAATAATCTCACACTGCTCTGTGGGAAATACTATTTTCATTATGTTTGCAAACATGTTAGCATTCATTAAAATGTGCACTGCCTGCAAGAAAGATTCATGGCGAGCTTTTCCTGCAAAAGGACGTATTTGTGAGCAGCTCTCACGAGGCAGATGTTTTAACAATGGTGGTTAGAAATGCACAATATTTTACTTCGTTTTTCACTAGAAAGTTTCAGAGTGTAGGGTTCTGGGGTACTTTCCATACCATGTGAAACAACCAGATTTTCAACCGCTGAAGTTTGTCCATTATACTTTTGTAGATTTCTTTTCTCTTTCATACCAAATTCATTCATGCATTCACTCACTCATTCATTCATTCATTCATTCATTCCAAATTATGTTTCTTGATGTAAAGTAGCTCTACACATTGTATCTTCTCCAGGGTCTATAGACTTTCACACCTGACCCACCATCAGTGCCCTAATAATCCCTCATCATGTTCTTTGCCCCCCCTTTACCCCCTTAACTCCCACTGTGACACCTCCCCCTCTGGTTGCCTCAGTTCTGCAAATTTGGAGAATTTATTATTGGTTTGGGTTTGACCCTTTGTTGCATTTCTCTTTGTTCCATATATAACTGAGAACATCCTATATTTGTCTGTCTTCTGACTTTTTTCACTTAGTATTATTCTTTATGTGCCACAACCATCAACTTCCCAAAAAGGAAGGGCATTTAAATGTGGATCCTCCATGTGCTCCCCATTAAATTTTGGATTCAGGTGGAATACATTTCTCAGCTGGTGGAGCAGTCTACATCTTCTCCATGGAAAATGTGTCAGGGTTTGAAGATAATTCATTAAGCTGCTGTTTTAGAACCACACAGCTATATATAATCACGTAGTTAAACATTTTGACAATTATTTAAGAACTTTATTAACAGCTCTTACAGTTGGTTGATTTTGAGAAAATCAAGTTGTAAAGTTTTATTACAAATTAAAAATGAGGTTCTTAAAAATATGTACTTGATCAGATGTGAAACAATTATTAAAAAGGTGTATTGAGAAAAAACAGGCTTTTTTTAAAAACACATTTGTCACTACCCATAAGAGACATCTTTAGTAAAAATAATAAAAAACCCATCCTGCATAGATAATGTAGATAGTTCTGGTTATCTGGTCAATGGGCAAAAAACAAGCACTTAAGGTCCTCATTGCTGATCTTTGGTTCATTTCTTATTGCTGGAATTTCATATTTACTTCTTCTTGTGATGTCTAAGCTGTTGTTGGTAAAGATGGTAAGCCAGCGCTTCCTCAGCCCCACCCTGCTCTCTGGAACAGAAGATTCTCAGCTGAAGGATGGGCAACCTCTGTCTCTTCGCAGTTTTGTGGGCATCTGCGTGGGTAATTGAAGTTTCGGCGGTATAGACCTTGAGGCTGCTGCTGACCTCAGGTCTCCTTGATTTTCCTGGTTGCCATCCTCTCTAGGCTGTCTTTGGACTCTGACCCCATCCATATGCAGTCTCATGGGTCTCCCTGGTTCTTGGTGCCCTCCATCGAGTTGCCCTGCCCAGCTGGTTAGAATACCGTGGTTGACACCCATAGGGTCTCCTCATGGAAGAAGGTATTTATAAATTGAATGTAACTTTTATGTAGGTTTATATTGTTTTCAAAGATGCTTGATGTTAGTGTGATGAAGTATTACTTAGTTCTAGACATACAGTTATCTTCTTTCCTTTCTAAATGGATGGACAATTATACAGAGACAAAGATAAACTATAGATAGAAATGTAAGAAGACTTAATTTCTTTTTTTTAAAAGATTTATTTTTATTTATTTATGCATAGAAGAACTGGGGTATAGGCCAGAGGTGTGGGTGGGGGATGAGAGGATTCAAGAAGATTCACCAGAGACAGAGTGGGGAACAAAACCGGTGGAGCTTCTGAAATACACTGCTAAAGGGAGTAGCCGGTAAGACAGGAGAGGTGTGCTGAGCCATATGTGGGCTAGTTCCCTAGACTTTCATTTCTAAAGTGAATGTGATTGCCATAGTCATGGTTGCGTTGCATACATACCCTCCTTTCTGCCCCCCCCAACACACACACACACCCACACACACACACACACATACCTGTACTCCATGATTGTGGCCAGGCTAACAAGGGTCTGAAGTCTAATCACATCAAAAGTAGATGATGACTAGGGGTGTTTGACCCACCAAAGCTCTCAACAGTTTGAATCCAGTTAAAAAAAGGGTTAGACATCAAGCCACACACAGACATAATTACCTTTAAAAATTATGGTAGGTGACAAACACATCTTTCATTTTTTTTCATTTTAAATGAAATCTTGAAAGCTAAACCCAAACTGCTATGTTGTCAAATTGTATTGACCATGTTTGTATTTAAGTCTATGACTACTTTAAGAGACTGTCTAGTGACCAACAGCAGAAAGTCTTGTCATTTGGAGTCTTTGTCCTACTCTTGCTAGGAAGAACCCTTGGGATAAAGAAGTGTCCAGGAACTCTCTATCAAGACTTGTTACCTGTATTTTCATTCATGTGCATCTTGAATTGATGGAAGAATCATTTGCTTCTCGATTGGTGATCAGTAAAAATGGTGGCCACTGTAATGAGCTAGTTACGTAACTTTTATTTCCTCATCTATAAAGGGGATCACAAGACTTAATTGGGTTGTTGGGACAGTTGTGGGTTGTCATCTCTGTAAAGTCAGAACAAAACCTGATCTACAATAAGGACTCCATGTTGGTGGCTCTTCCTGGCACTATCTTTGACAACTACTTTCTGTCTGATATTTTGTTGTCTCTATCTTGTTTTTTAAGTCACTTATTCATATATACTTCTAGGAAATCTAGGGTGAGAGGTGATGGTAGAGCACCTCGCAAGGATTTGCTTTTTTCTTTAAAATAACCCTGGTCTTGTAAGGTCTGCTTGTCATAGTCGTGGCCCCCATAGCCTGCATTGTTCTTATATGTACTGTGAAACTTTCTCTTTCCTACCTTATGGTAGGAAACATTGGGGTCTATGTAGATACAATTCAGTCATTCTAATTTACCCTATTATTTGAAGTCTGTTATTTACAAATGGACAGTAGAGAGTCTGATAATCTAACCAAAGGATGCATTCTAACCCCAGTAAGGATTAGTGACTTCTGGTGTGCTGTCATGTTTCCACTTAATTTGAAGGAGGTCTCTAATAGAAAATTTCAGAAAAGGAAAGTAGGAAAATAGACTGTAATAGATATAATAGAATTATAGTTGGAAAACATCTGAGAGATTCTCTTATTCAATATCTCATTATATAGATGGAACGGAAGCCCAGAGAGGTTAAGTAAAATTTCTAAGGTCATGCAATGAAATAAATTGGAAGTTGAGACTAGAATTTGAGTATTATGATTCATAGTGTTTTTTTTTGTTTGTCTTTTGTTTTTGTTTTTTACCTGCACTCCATTGTCTCTTGAACATTGTCTCTTGATGCTTTCTTTCTGTTTGGATCCATAGTGTTCCTCAAATCAGAGCATGGACATCTTAATGCTTCCGTTCTCAAGTACTGTACCCTGGTCTTCATCCCCCACCTTTTCTGTCTGATTCTAATAGTCAGAAATTTAACCCCCTATTTCAGCTGTGTTTTATACATTGAGAAGTGCTGTAGGAAAGTTACACCTAATTAGGTCTAATAGGATTACAGAAAGTCAGGGTTCATCAGATCTATATTGACCATATGTTAGGTATTATGCTAGTTGTTATGGATACAACAATGGATTATATATAGTTTCTGCTATGAAGCTTATAATCTAGTGGGGAAATAGATTCATAAACGAATAATTGTAATTCAAACAAATATGACAGTTTACAGTGTAAACAGGATCCATTTCTCATAGTTTGAGTGTAATTAGGAAGGATGTATAGATACAGTTTTTTGAGTATTACTTCCTTACATTGAATGACTATATCAAATTATATATGAGCCAGTGAGCTATGTTAATAGTGGTCAACTTCTTATTTTAGCATGTAAGTTACAGGATAGTCAAGTGAAACATTCAGCTGGAAAAGGAAAAGACGTCACCCTAAAATGAATGAATTAGACATTTTTGTATCTTGTTGTTGATAGAGTTTACATGTTTTCAGTTGTCTGAGAGATAACTGCATCAACTTAGGGGAAGCACGATTTTGCTATTTCTTTATTTAAAAGTTAAATAAGGTTAAAATAGGTGTATATGAGTGCAAGTTGACAAGGGTTAGACTGTGATGAATTTATGCAGTGGCAAATGAGCTAAGTTGCAACAGAATTCCCTGGTTAAGGAAATCGTGTGACAGATGGAAGGCAGAGTGGAGGAGCAGCTTTTGTGCTGTGAAGTTCTCGAGGGTGTTGGGTGCCACTGCGGCTCCTGGGAGCTGATGCGTGGACTTGTTCTCTGAGCTTGATGCCCCTCTGGGGCCCACTACTCCTCCAGCCTGCTGATCAGTCTTTTCCCTTTGTTTCACATCGTGCTGAGCCAGGTGAATGTGTAGCTCTGTGGTGAGGAGTGCCAATGTGTCATGGCACATCACCTACAGTATTGAGTCATAAGTGGTAAGAAACAGATGCAAGTTCCAGCTCATCCTCAGGGATCCCAGCTTTTTTCACTCTCCCTCCGTTCACTTATGGCTTTTCTTTCTGATTGTCTGCTCTGGGGACCTATAGTGAGTTCAGGATCAGACTTCTTCACTAGTTCCCACACTCATAAATCCATCAATGCCATCTATTTAAGAAGGATTTTCCCCTGACTACCCAATTTAGAACTAACTACCCCCAGCACAGGTTATGGTGGTACTACTTGCATTTAAAATAAGAGAAGTTTTACAACCAGAAAAAGAAACTCATCAAAATCTCATGGTTTTTACATGTAGTAAAGCCTAACATTTATCTTATCCAAAGGAATTACAAAAGAACCTTGAAAAGAATGGGGTGGCTAATAAACATTCATGTTGATATTGCTGTCATGGTTGTGTGTGTGTGTGTGTGTGTGTGTGTGTGTGTGTGTGTGTGTGTTTCAGCTCTCATCAAGGGAGGACAATTAAGACTGAACAATAATAGGGAAGTCTCCTGGAGATGAAGTGACTACTAGTCATAGATTTCACAGTTTGTTATGTTCTCTGGGAGATTAGAGTAGATCAGATATATTCTCTTTCAGAGACAGATTAGATTAAAAGAAATTCCAATTATTAAAAAAATCTTCCAGTATAACTACTGCCCTAAATTCTGGTAGGGACTTGCAGGATAATCTGTATATTTCCTAATATCAGCATGGAATAATGATAAGCTTCCCTTAGGTAAAATTATTCAAATCTATTGTTCTTAGTTCATAATATGCAATATTAAAGGATTTATTTGCTATTAGAAAGTTTTGGGCAAAAAAGAATTATAGTTTGTAGGAAGCCTCATGAAATGGAATTATATGCTAGGAATGTTCAACAGATTTTCTTAACTCTTTCTTAGATTAGAAATAGATTATTTTCCTGAGTTCATTTTTGGAGGGGAGTGGTAAGAAAAGCAATTTTATGTAGAAAATTTTTCTAGGTTTTAGTTTTAAGAATAAAAATAAATCAACCGGAGCAAGAGTAATATTGAAAAGATTTGGCAGAGCTGACTAGAACAATAAAATGGATCTAGTCACCTCTGTGACCTGGGCTATTTAACCACAGAACTGTGCTCTGTGTTTAAAGAAAACAATGAACTCTTAAAGAACAAAATATAGAACAAAAATAAGGTAGCTCTCTTAAGGAAAAATGGATAAACAATTTAAGAATAAATGTAGTTGAAAAATGGTAAAAGAAAACATAAAGGACAAAATTACCCTTTATGCAATGTAAGGAGTAAAAAACAACTAAGAATGTGCTGGAATTTTTTGCAGGAAGAAATTTCAAGAGACAAAAGTGAAGGTTCAAGTTCTGGTCACAGTTCTGGAAATGGACTTTGTGTGATATTTGGGCAGAGACAGAGAAAAAGCATGCATAGCTGGCTTTTTTGCTCTTCCCTATAAATCCCAAATGACCATTTTTTTTTCTTTGAGGTTACCCTGTGACACTACAGGACAGCTACAGAATTCTAGACTTCCATAGTTATGTTTCTGCTCTGGATTATGGAAACAGCCACTAACATCGTCCTTCTTCCTTTAGCTTTGCTCCTCACTAACTTATCATCACAAAATTCAGTGTAATTTTTTTAGATGAAAATCTGATAATGTCTCCTTTCTAGAAAAACCCAGTGGTGGACTCCCCATTAGCCATTTCAGCAATTCCTAAACTTTTTCCTCCAGTAAGTGTCATAAATTATAGCAGATATTAAAGGAAAGATGGAAAACATTCTAAGTTAAGATTAAGCTGTTTTCTTTATAATAGGTCTTGATGCTAATGGTCATTGTGAATCTCCAGTAGAAGGAGGAATACACTACAAAGGTTTCCCAAACCTATTTGACTCTTTTATTTTTCATAGGATGTCTTGCAGGACCATTCTGGTGTGGAACATATCTTTGGAAATACTGGTTTATAATGTAGGCAAAATTTATGAGCAAAGGGAGGAATGATTGGAATGATCTGGAACCTACATATTAACCTTGGTTTGCATTTCCCCTATAATTTATGCTTTTTTCCCTCCTCCATACTGTATGTACTGGAAATTCTCATAAATATCCCCAGCACTTCAGCCCTCTCCAGGCCATCTAAATAAGACCTACTAATCATTTTGTATTCATAATACTTTCTGTCCTTTGACTTTGTATTTATTCTCTGGTTTAGAGGGTTGTATAACTAATATTACTAATTTAGATAAATCATTCCTCTGGCTTTAGATCTGAAAGGAAGAAAATGAAGGATGCTGAGAGTAGTCTATCAACCCCATTAAGAGAAAAATAACTAAAAAATAATTTTTCTTTCCTCTTTTTGTGGAGGAGTAAAGAGAAGAAAAAGGGGCACAGGAAACATTTCTGCAGGCTAAAAGATAGACAAAAATTCTTAAAATTGGAGTAAATTATTAAAATAAATAACTTTTATATGACATTTTATTTCTGAATAATATAAAATTGCAATCTTGAAAAGAGGATGCAATACACAATAAAGCAAATTTTAAAGGAAAATTAAAATATAGTAACAAAGGTAGTATATTAACTAGAATTGGAAATAACAAAATCTGTATTGCATAAAGTTAGAATTATCTTGGAGAATATGAAATTCCCTGGAATATGGAAGAAACTAAGATGAGTAGCAATAATTAGAAGACTTTAACTATGGAGGACAAGCAATAGAAATTTAGGGTAAAGGTTACTGATATTCCTAAAGATGAGTACAAAATAAATGGAACAGAAGCAATACACGTAAGTGAAATTTAAAAAGTTAAAAAATAATTCAGGACATATGTAGAATAAAACCTCTGTGTACCTGACCAAATTAAGGAAGGAGATCATCATCTATAATCTATTGTAAATTTAAAATCACAAATAAAACAATCTTACAAGATTCTAGGAAAAAAAATTACCTACAAAAGGAGAAATTTTAGACTGATCATGGTCTTCTCTCTCATAGTAATGCCTAGGCATAATTACACAAAGTTTACATAATTTGACGGGAAAGTTCATAGCTCAATAAATTATATCTAGATATATTTTTGTTCAGATGTGAAGATATGGGCCTCCCTGGTGGTGCAATGGGTTAGTCTCAGCCTATGAAGCTGTCTGCAGCCACTGCAGCATGAGTTCGAAACACTGCCAGGGAACTTCCTACATGGCACAGCAGACCTCTCCTGTCTCGCCCGCTGCTCCCCTCAGCAGTGTATTTCAGTCAGTTTGCCTGTTCTGCTCCCCACTCTGTCTCTGGTGAGTCCTTTCACCACCCCAAACCTCTGACCTGCACCCCAGCTTGTATGCATAAATAAATAAATCTTTAAAAAAAAAGATGTGAAGATAACAGGCATGGTCAAATTTGGATAGACTTAACTATGTTTTTTCTGAGAGAGCTACTCAAAATGTGTCTTAATAAATGAGAAATGAATCAAAATAAAAAACTTAAGAATTAGAAAATTATATATGAAGTGACTTACAAGGAATACTGAGACCACATAAGTATAGATTTGAGAAAAATATAAAAATGTTAAAATATGTAACTCAAGTGCAAAAGCTAAAAAATATTATTGGAAGACTTCTATAAATCTTAATTTGATAGGTCAATTGAGAAAAGAATTATAAAAAATTTATTTAGTATATGTAAAATTGATTTAATATATACATGTGCATGTATGCTTGTATACTAAGTATGGAGAATAGCCTACCTTGTTTTCAAGGTGGCTCAGGTAGTGTTTATAAAATTGATCGCACATTAGGTTATAAGAAAACCTAATTACATTCTTCTGAACAGTTTACATAGATCATTTTCTTAAAACCACATTGAAATAAAACTAAATTTTTTCTGACTTTGCAACCACTTATGATTTAAGACATGACAAAGATTTTTAAAAAATCGACATGAAAGTAATGATGATGAATAAATTGGTTATATTCACTCCTAGTAAGACTTTAAAATTGTAAAATTGTCATAAGTATCAAAATCTTAAGTTTCCATTATTTTAATGTACCAACTTAGCTTCTTGGTGTCTACCCTAGAGAAATAATCTCCAAAGTATAAAGCATATGTACAATAATGCTCATAGTAGCATTACTTTTAGTAGGGGTAATCTGAAAACGAACTAAATATGTAATGAGGGGATTTGTTAAATAAATATTTGTGAGGTATAGGGCATGATAATTAAGGGTGCAGCTTTTAGGGTCACATTGGCCTGATTTTGCTTCTTTCTACTGCAGTCATTGATGTATGAATTTGGATAATCTACAAATCGCTAATTCTGTTCTCTTATTTTAAAAAATGGAGCCAATAATAGCTTATATCTATCTTACAGGTTTGCTAAGCAAAATTGAGGTCATTTTTGTAGAACATTGCTAATGTAGTAAATGGTAACTTGTATGATCAATAGGTAAGGTCTTAGAAAATTCATAAAGATTATAATAGGGTTTGGGTGAGAAAGATGTCTAGATGGATGTATGCCACTTGTTAGTAGTAGTTACCTGGAAATTGATTCTCCTTTACCCCTCCCCACCACATTTGATCTCACAGCAAATTCTGCCCATTTACTAATGCATCCTGTTTCTAACCATTCACATCTCCAAGGCCACATCCTTAGTTTGAACCACCATCCTCTCTTAGAAAACTGTGATGGTTCCTATACCATAATGTAATCTGGTTTCGCAATCAGAATGCAATCTGAACTGCCATCAGTCTCTTTTTGAACTGTCTTTTCCCTAATTTTTCACTTTATCTTTTTTCCATTACCTCTGTAAGGCACCACATTTCAAAGTCACTGATCCTTCTTTCTGCCCTTCAAAGAGGGTAGACCATTCCTTTTGCTTGGAATGCCCTTTTCTGGGATCTGGGTCTATACTCAAATGTCACCTCTCCCAAGAGGCTGTCAAACCACACTCTTTTTTTTTTAATAGATATTTTATTTATTTTTGTTATTCATATCTTTTACATTATTGGGTGTTCCCCATAAGTTACCCACCACCTGTTCACCTGTGGAGCCATCACCATAGTCCTCCGTGCTCCCCTCCTCCCCCCTCTTGAGCCCTACAACTCCCCTCCTACACTGCTGAATGTCGCTTTCTTATTTGGCTCCCCTATATTCCTGTTATAAGTGAAACCATTCGATAATTTTCTTTTTCTTTCTGGCTTATTTCACTGATCATGATCCCTTCTAGGTCCATCCATGTTGCTGCGAATTGCATGTGTTTGTCTTTTTTGAATGCTGAATAGTATTCCATTGTGTATACATGTACCACATCTTCTTGATCCAGACTTGATAGCAGTTTCCAGACCTACTGCTTACTGCCTTACCCGCCTTTGTTTTCTTCATAGTGCTTATACTGTTACTTTGCTGTTTTCTAGCCAGTAGAGTATATGTTTCTGTAGGATAGTGACTCTTATTTCTTATGGTCCACATGTCCCAAGCACCCAGAACTCTTGGCTACACAGGTGTTCACAGAGGTATTTGTTGATCAACTCTTGCCCTTGACTGTATGCGCATGTTTTGGAAGAAAGGAGAGAGGGATTTCACCATTTACTTTATACATGGCATTATTGCAGTTGTAGATGCTATGGTGGTTTTTTGTGGATGTGAATTAAAGGTACTTTAAATCTTTTTATAATTCCCAAACTTTTATACATTTTCTCTAATGAATCTATTCTTCAAAGAATCCAAACATTTTATTTAAAGAGTGCTATAAAATCTCCATCAGACAAAAACCCTTTTTTATATATCTTCATATATAACTAGATGGCAATAGATAACTGTGCAATAATTTATACTTAGTCATGTTTAAGCAACAGATGATTAATAATTATGCTATCAATGATGATAATAAACAAGGTAATTAGCAAATAAATGTTTGCTGGAAGAATTCCTCATTTTTTTCTTTCTCTGCCTCTCAATAAAATAAATATAATTTCTGTCTATAGGTGACATTGTCTTTGCTCTGAAATTTCTAGTGTGGCCCTTAAATGTAGCTGGAAATAGATATAATGCTCTGGGGTGAAAATAAGACCGTTATGTGGAGATGAAAGAAGAGAATAACACTGAACCCAGAAAAGTAATCTAAAAGGCTGAAACTAAAAAAAGGGACAGTTTTTTCACAAAAACGGCCTAAGACTGAATTTTGCATGTGAGAGATTCCATGGTGTCTCTCAACAAGCCTCCAACTGTCTCAGTGAATAGAATTTTTAAAAATTTCCACTTCTAGTGTCACCATTTACCTATCCTTTCATTCATGAAACATTTTTGTCTTACTTGCACCAAGCACTGTGCTAAGACCTGGGCGAGAAATGATGACAAAGGCAGACACAACTTCATTTGGGAGCAAATGTAAAAGTTGGAGCTTATAAAACACAGTCCTGGCACATTGAAAAAAGCCAGAGTAGCCTCATCCAGTAGAAAGTGAAGCTAAAATCATATTTGACTCTGGTAAAATTTCTCTTTCTGAAGAATCAAAACATGTACAGGCATCTGTTTACTTTTTTCTTACCCCTTTGTTTTTGATCTGTGTTTAATGTTTTACCCAGCATCTCTTTTTCACAGAGGGTCATCTGTGTGGGTGTAGAGTGCAGGATAATTTTTCTGGGTGCAGTGGCCCCAGGCTGGTAAAGGCTGCAGCAATTCTCATGACCATCTTAGTCCCCCATTTTAAAATTTAGCTTTGCTGTGACTTCTCTGACCTGCCTCCACTCTGTTTCAGATTTGTATACTCGTGTTTCATGTATCAGTGATGATTCCAATTACACGCTAGGTAACAAGAGTTTAATAAAATGTGGCAATAAATTGTGGAAAGACATCATGCATGTGAAAAAAATGTATTAAGAAATGTGTTCCAGGTAGGGCTTCCAGTATTAAATGACTAATCACTTCCACACACATATACAAAGTGAAGGTTTTATTTAGTGGAATTTGGCCTTTCAAAACTAGAATGGCAAACAGTGTTTTCTAACTTGGCTTTCTAGCCTGTCTGACGCATATGACAATTGTTTCTTTTCACAGAGAAATTTCTAGAGGGTCTTCAGTGACCCTTCAGCAGAATGGAGGTAAGGTATCTTGTTCAAAGCTCACATTATTTTGACTTAAATGGCAAATGGCAAGAAAAAGAATGAGCAATAATTTATACTCAGTCCAATCTAGTGGCCAGATGGCTGGGATTGAATCCAGACTCTTCTTTTTAGTATATATGTGACATTAGGCAATTATCTTATATGCTACAGTTCTTTATTGGCAGAACAGGAATAGTAAATAAAATATGTTCTTTATTGAGATATTGTGGAAGATCAGTAATCAAAAAATATAAATGCAAAATATCTAGTCCAGTGTGGGAAACATTGTGAGGACTTAATAAACAGATTATTATAGAGAGGGCATCAAATGGAAAGATTTCAACAGTGAGAACAGTTCTAGAATAAAACAAAATAGGCTAGATAGGGGCAATAAATTTGTTTTCACGGCTTTTATTTCATTGTCACTCTGGACTGTGCTTTACAAGATCTCCATCAGCTCCAGCATCATTGGGGTTTACTTCTGCTTACCTGAAGTCTTCATTTGGTGGTGGGTGTGGTGTGGTGACACGCATCTGAGGATGTGTGACCCTGTGCCTTTGAGTCACACACAGTGTTGTAAACCAGTGTTACCTCGAGAGAAAAATTATATATTAAACACATAAAGAGAACTGCTGTAGGAGTTCTAAGTGTCTGTTGCTGCTTCCTGAGTAGAAATATTGAGTATAATTCATTTCTACCCGTTTCACCTTGAATGCAAACTCCCAGAAAACAGGTGTTAGAGGACCGTTTGCTGTCCGTGAGGTTGATCTGATTGTCCAAACCTTAGGAATATTGTGAGAAGCTATAAAAGTGCCAGTCTTGGTGTGTATGCTGTGTCTGTGGAGGGGGGGTTAGGGTAGAGGTCTCCTGGGCTGTGAACCCAGAGAACACCTCCCTTCCCCACTGTGACACTGGCTATTTTTAATGTTTCTCTACCTCTTTTTCTGCTATATCAAAATGTGGATAATGATACCTTACAGTACAGCACTGCGTATTAGAGAGCATGTGTTTCAAAATGCCCAGGACATAGCTTGGTGCATAATAGTCATTCAGTGAAAACTAGTGAAAACTAGTTATATTATTGATGATTTGTAAGAATAAAATGAATAAATGTTGAGTTTTATGGGAAGATTAGGACTGAAGCATCATCTAACAAGTTGATCTTTATTCTCAGAGAAGTAATGCAATGAAGAAGTTATTCATGATTATGGCTAATTTATGGAGAAGAACAGAGCAGAAGACTAGAATTCTTCATAAATATGTGAGTAAGAAAAAGAACAGGCAGTCATATAATTGAAATTATAGTATCCATTGGAATGTGTATTATTAGGTCTTGTTCCTTTGATAATTTCACTCTGAAAACCCTATTTTTGGAAAGAATTTTATTCAGGATTCAGGATTGTATCTGCTCATGAATAATAGTTACAAAATTAGTAAGCATGTGTTGAAGGCTTGTTATTATGCACTTGGTGTGTTTTAGAGTGTGTTCTGTATACACGATAACTTACTTGATTCTCACTTGAGCCTTATGAAATGGATCAACCGCTCTTACAATATTAATGATCATTTCCCACTGTATCTTCCTAAGGAAGAGTGGAGATCAACTTCTTCCATGATCCAAGAGATTTGGGGAAAGTATTACTAGGAGGGAAGGAAGCCATGCCTTGGATATCGCCTTGTGGTTCTCTTTCAAGTGATGATGTTGAAGATGAGAGTAATCACACCACTTTTCTAGGGATAACATTTATTGAATGCTGTGCTTCATTTATTCCTACCTTACATAATAACATTTCTAGGAATAAATGGCATCAAAATATATACTTTTTAAATTAATGCAAGTACTGAAGTATTCACTGAAGAAAGCAGCACATCTTGTTTATCATTTAGATATTTAATTTTTATTTCATTTTATCTAAGTAATTGGAAACGTAAAAGGACCTGCACGGAGAAAAGAGTAATCAGGGAGAATGATTTCTCCTTGTTTTAACTCAAAGAGTCAGTTACACTTTGGGAGTGCTGATGCTCTATTGTCATGTGTTCTAATTCAGTAACATAATTATTGAAGGTTTCAGTTTCTCTTATTAGAAAGAGGTGCCAGCTGAATTTTTTGTCATTGCTAATGTCAGTGCAGTTTGAAATGAAGCTATAATGAATATATAAAGATCATATTTTATAATACATGTTTTGCAAAAAATGTAAAAAACACCTTAGTCATAATAATAATCCATAATAATTGTACTTTATTGATTTTTATAGCAAAATATTTAGTTATAAATGACTCAGTTTAGGTTTATCTTGCTTTGTCTAAGTTGAGTGTTTTGAAAATATTTGAAAAATGAATTATGAGCATTTGATTTGCCAAATAAACTCTGGAATCTTTGAACAGAAGATTCATTAAAATATCTGAAGTATGTATAAATTTAATGAAATTTGACTTATACGAGTATTGCTTATAATAGAAGTCTGTATTTTATATCGAAAGTCATACAGACTTTTTCACCTGACTTCTGCATTGGCTCCTTGTATGATTTGGGTGTTGGACTAGATTTTTTTCTTAGTTTGGTTTTTGCTCTAACATTCTAAGATTCTGATAAATGTATTCAAAGGCCTGCTTGTCTAACAAAGTCTCACATTATTTCAGAAACAGTGTAGTCAATAGACTAACAATATCTGAGTAGCTTGGTTCTAACTCTTGTTCCAACATGCATTAGCTGTGTGGCTTTGGATCAGTTATTTAACCGCTCAGTCTCAGTTCCTCATTAGTGAAATGGATTATGTACTTAATCTGTTATGAAAATTTGCAAAACATGTAGAAAAATGGCTGGCACAGTAAGCATTATATAAAATGTGGGCATTACTTATTTAATTAAAAATTATTTTTGCTATACCCAGGCATGGAAATTATAAAACATGTGTGATTAGAAAATCTTCAAGTAAGGAATTTAAAAGTTGGTGAGAAAAAACAGAATTGGGAAACCAACCGATGAAAACTGTTATAAAAACACCTTAGCTAACCACTATGCTATATTCAGTGAACTAGGACAATAATAATGAAATACTGTAAAGATGGAATGGAATGTGAAATTGATTCCAACCATACTTGCCACACTTAAAAATTGGAAACAATGGTTTTCTGAAATTAATTTTCATATATCCATCAATCATTTTTTAAGTATCTTGAAGTATTTCAAGTTCTTCTTTCTTGATCTTTACCATGAAAGCTTTGTGAGTTGGGTTTTTTGCTTTGTTCTTAAGAGGCCCTTCCTCCCCCTACCCCATCCATCCAGATATCAATAACTTTCTTAAAATCTGGTATGTTGGAGCTCCATGTTTCTCTTCATGATGAGAAGTTACTTGCATCTCTGTGTCTGCATCTCAGAACAACTCTTACTCCTGCTCCACTAGGCAAAGTTAACTGCCGCTACTGCTAAGGCCAGAAATGTTCCTCCCAACTTCCGGAAGAGAAGATTTCTTCCTGGGAATACCAGGGAAAGGGGAGTCGGTGCCTCCGGCGCCGTGTCGGAAAGCACAAGGAATGTTGTTTAATTGGGTGTGGTGGGATTATTAGCATCTTTTACAGATGAAATATAATTCAATTGAAATTACTTAAATAACTTGCTTAGGATGATACAATCATTGGGTGATATACCCAGGATTAAAACCACAGACAGGCTGCCACCAAAGCCCATGTTCTTTCCATACAAAGAGGGATGGAAAACTGTCAGGACCCTTATGACACTGTGCTTGAGAACATGTACTTACTACCATCAAAGGGGGCTAAGTGTTATTGAGTATTTACTATGTGCTAGAAATTGTTTGTGGTGTAAATAATGTATTTCTTTGCTTATAGGAACATTACATGATCATTATTTAGAAATTTGGGAAATACAGAAAAATACACATCAATCACAATCCACAGTTGACATTTTGGTGTATTTCTCCTCAGTCTTTCCTTTTTACTCCCAACAGATTGACATCTGAAATGACGTAACAGGTTTTATACAAAATAAGGAGTTTTGCACATTGCTTCTTCTCCTGAACAGTATGTCTTATGCATAGCTCAACCTAGAATTTGAATTCCTTGAAATTTTTGGAAATTTTAATGTGGGCCATCTTATTCTTTTATGAAGATTTAGGTGGATTTAGCTAAGGGGGTGGGAAAATGCTAAGTTACAGGTATTCATAGAGAAAAGAATGTCAGAAAGGGAACAGGTACAGGATAGCTTGGAATTTACCAGAAATACTAGTCAGGTTGAGCAGACCCATATGTGACAGATCATATGCGACAGTTTTCTAGTGGGAGGTTTTTCATTAGAGAGGGACACAGGGAAAGTTCAAACTGAGTAGATAACTGACTTTTGATCTGTTTTCTGGAAGGGGTTCCAAGTTGGCTTTAGTCAACTACTACTCAGAGGTTAGTCTTAGGTTTAGATTTGTTCTGGAATGAGCTGGGGCTTCTCCTCTGACATCTCCTGTCATTTGGTCAGTGCACTACGGGGCCAGCTCACAAGATTAACGCGGCTGTGCTGTCATAGAATTTATGACCCATTGGGGAGAAAGGCACTAACACATTCCTTGCTTGCTTAATGGTTTGACCTCTACAATGTTGGCAAGAATTATAGAACCAGAGCAGAAGGTGCTGTGAGCCTTGGGCAGGATCTGGTGGAGAGTAGGGGTTCAGGAAGATTTTCCTGAGGAAGAGAGGGATCACCTGATGCTTGCAGGATTAAGACCTGTATAGGAATAGTACAGGAAAGGAGGCAATTGAAATACAGAGATGAGAACATACGCTTTCCCCACAGAAGACAGCAATTTGGGATTTGGGGGAAACAGACAGCAGGGTGACTGTAGTATAATGATCATGTGATTTGAGGTGGCTGATCCTATCCTGTATTCTCTAATACCATGATGGAATCAAATAAATGCCCATCAAGGGTTGAAACACACATGACATACTAGCAGTTGAAATTTAAATGCACCTAGAGAAGGAATAAGTTTAATTGTTAGGGAAGAACATACAAATAGCTGAAAATGTCTGGGAAGAGAAATGCAAGAGTGAGATTGAAATAGAGATGACTGTAAACTCAGGGCACACTCAGAGGAAGGTTTTTCTTTATTTTCATTTTCTGTGTTTATTTAGAGGATCATATGAAATTTAATGCTCCCTCCTTGGAAAAAAATCATTTTTAAGCACCAATTTTTATTCCAAGAACAGAAGAGGCTAATACTTAACTTTTTATTCTGACTGAATCGCCCACATTTTAATCACTAGTTTCACAAAAGAGCTGGAACCTCACTGAGATTTCTGAATTAAATTAGCTTTCAGAACCATTTAAAGTTCTTCCATTCTATTAATTCAGCAGACAATCAAGTTGTTCACTTGTTGACTTTTAGCCACATGCACTCAATCAAATCAACTATCAAAGAGAGATACCTATTAGTTGTTAATTTCATATGTTAGATAGGAATCCTAAAACTCCTGTTTATATCTGTGTGATAACCTTCTAATCTTTGCCACAGTCTCTCACTAACAGCAGCATTAACTAGTCTGCCATCTATCTTGATGAACAACATGGAGACTCACAAAGCTGCACAGCATCTGATAAGCCGAGTGGTTCAAACTTCCAACAATGCCTGTAGCCCTATGGAAAATGGGTTTCTACCACTATTCTTACCCTTAAAGTTGCCTTTAAATCACAGTTTTGCAAATTTTATTTTAAGCAACTGAGAAGTTTGTTTTCTAGAGATCTTAAGACTAATTGGAGAAACTGCATGTTTTGGAACATTTTTAACCTCTATTTTGTGTCCTCTTCTGGATTTAGTTTTTAGAATTCTTTTTTTCCTTTTTTTCCTTTCGGCCATAGCCGAATCAGATTAATCCAACAAATATTTATAAACCGCTATATCTCTGTATGAATAGCACTTACTAGGTACATAAATGATAACAGAAAATGTGGACCACATACTATAAAGTTTCTTATTTGACATCATAGCAACTGGATTTCTGTCATAAATGTAATTCTATTGGGGCGAGAGAGAGAGAGACAGAGAGAGAGAGAGAAAGAGAGAGAGAAGGAGGAAGAAAAGAAGAAGGAATGAATAAATTAGTACATATAATATTTGCTCCATGTGGAAACTTCCAGGTTAGGTTATTTTTCATGAACTCCTTTCAAAGTCTATGGTACCATTTTTTGTCCAGTTTCATTGCTGAGCTATTAAGGGGTGAATCATAGGAGACGTTTTGGGGAAAGTTGTAGCTACACTAAATTTGAAAGTATGATAAAGAATTGTCCAGAAGCAATTTAGCAGACAAGGAAGACCTTCCAAATTTGGGGGCTAGCATGAGAACATGCTACCTGATAAAAGGTAGTGTTTGATGAAACCACCAGGAAGTAGGTGTTGCTTGAAATTACAGGATAGGGGAAAAGAGCAGTAAAAGATGAGGTTGAAGAGGTAATCAGGGCTTGGGAGGAACTGCTGTATCATCTTCAAAACTTTAGACTTTTTCCTACAGATGGGAACCATAAAGGGATTTAAGCAGGGCAGTGACATGACCATTTTTGCATTTTCGATTGACCAAACAAGAAGCTGTACTTATAAAGATGGATTTGAGAAAGAAAAGACCATAGCAGTGAATTTAGATGGAAGATGTTAATATAATACATAAAAGATAGAAAACTAAACAGAGGAAAACAAAAAATACATAGTAATTCATATTGTTAGCACTCTTTAATTGATGCTGGAAATGAGGAAGAGTCAATGATGACTCCTAGATTTCCAGTTTCCAGAATTGTCTGGGTTTTGGTGCTAGAAACAAATGAAAAGAACATATCACTGCATGAGGAATTGGTTTGGTGGGAGAAGTGGAAAGGGAAGTTTAAAGATAAATTCAGGGCCCTCCCTGGTGGTGCAACAGGTTAAACACAACACTGTGAAGCTGTCTGGAGCCACTGCAGCATGAGTTTGATCCCCGGCCAGGGAGATTCCCACATCGCGCAGCAGACCTCTCCTGCCATGCCTGCTGCTCCCCTCAGCAGTGTACTTCAGTAGATCCTCCTGTTCTGCTCCCCACTCTGTCTCTGGTGAATCTTTTCACCACCCCACACCTCTGGCCTACACCCCAGCTTGTATGCATAAATAAATAAATCTTTAAAAAAATAAAGATAACTTCGAATGGTTTCATTATCTGAAGAGAAACGAAGTTAGATGATATACAAGATGCATGGAATACTACCTACTGTTCAGGAGGCAATTCTGAACGAGCTTTATAGTTGAGATTGATCAGCACCCAGGCAGTGTTATACCTGGATTGCGTCTGTAGCAATGCAGTATACCCTGAAAGGAAACCTTGAGAGATAGATGGAAGAACAGGAACTGAGTAACTAGACAGGGATGAAATAACCAGAGAGAGAGAAAAACAACAACTCAGAAACATACTTTTCCTTTGACTTCAATGTTCTTCTTTTCTTTGAGTTCTCAAAGCATTTGACACATTTTTGGGGGAGTGACAGGGGCTTCCTTTTATCATTCTTATTCTTTACAATATCCCAGTCTGGTCAGATTAAAGAAAATTTATTGGACCATGTTTACTAGTGGACAGATTTACTATTGCAAGTTGATGTATTCTTGTGCCAAGATCTCTTTCTTCTTTCCATTGCCTTCAAGAGGTAATTGGTAAGCTGTAGCAGGGATCTTTTGAAAGTCTCTCTTGCTTCTCTTTTCTTTTAGATTCCTAAATTCTCATCACTTCTGGTGAGCAGGTGGGAATTAAGACTGGGGTGTAGTATCCCTGTGTGGACTTTGGGCTATAGATGCATTCTCCAAACCAGTTTTACCAGAGAACCCTACACTGGAGTATTGGACTCTAGCACAGTTAATTCTAAAGTGGTAATGTACACATTCATCTTTGTCCCTTGAATATATTGCTTCTTCGGTGCTTCAAGAGAGAAGAAATGGTTGGGCAAAGGTAGAATTCAACATCCACTGTTTCTCTTTTCTTCAACACTCCTTTGTGATACTTGTTACTATATTTCTTTATGTTTACAAATATATATTTCTATTTTTTTGGTTATTTCTGCCTATCTCCTATCCTCTCTGTTATACACTAGACTCTGAAATTTTATTCTGACAATGGCTAAAAACATTTTTATTTTTAAGGGAATACTAGAGATTTAGATAGTTTCAAAGATTATGCCACCTTGCATGCTGTTAAGTGGCTGGTGACACAAACTAGGTATTGAAAACATGATTTGACAGCATTTTATGTGACAATTACAATTTTTATTTGAGGTAAATTCTCAGACAACACTGAGACTTGTGATTGTGTTACATACCTTTTATCCTGATAATTTAGTGACTCAATCAATGGTTTATAATCATATTAGTATGTGGTCATGTTATTATTACTACCTAATTTCTCCAGCAATGTGTATGGCCTTTCTTATAGTCATTTCAGCAGATACTCTAATAATATTTTGGGATATGCATTCCAGTTAAAGAGGGAGAGGTGTCCTGCATTTGATTTTGATTTGGTGGGTAATGATGAGAAATCTCAAGTACATTTGATGGGTTATGATGAGAAATCTCAAGCACCTACAGGGAATAAGCAATGTGCTTCCTACTTTTAAAACATTGCACTGCAATGAGGAAATATCTCTGTACTTCAGTTCCTTAAATGTCATTTTTTTACATCTAGATTTCCAGTTAATTTATTGTGAACATCCTAGTTGCTTGGCTGACTAATACATAAGTGACACTTAGGTGCCTTTATTTAAATTATTTTATCTTGGTAACATGATTTTTCCCAGTGATAATGGTCACTTAGATCTGTGCATGTCTCTGGTGTTTTATACATTCTTGAATATGCACTTTGAATTAGATTTGCTTTGAAAAAGAATGTGAGTTTCTGGTGCCATGAGGTTAGAACTGAGTATTAAACGTCATAACTTTGGAGTAAACATAGCTGACTACACAATACTTTTAGTTAAAATCAACCAGGTTGTTCTCTGTTTATATACAGAAATTCTCCTTAAGGCTGAAAGGCTCACTTACATTTTTCAGCTATAATTTTAATAATTTTTAGAAGGGCAGTCATGCATGCTGGTGATATTAAAATTTGGAGATTTTCGAAGATATCATGTCACTTCATCATCAACTTTCCTTGCTATTAAATATAATACAGGATTCCTATCTTCAAGGAGTTTATAATCCAGTTGAAGAGAACATGAAAAGCTTAATTAAAGAGGCTAACTATGTGAACTCGAGTCCATGAGATTTTAGAAAGTAGTGTCTAATGAACATGGGAATGCAAATATCAATTCCAGATCTTGACTCCAATTCTTTTGGATAGATATATACCCGGAAGTGGAGTTGCTGGATCAAATGGTACTTAATTTTTAATTATTTTTATGATACTCCATACTGTTTTTCCATAGAGACTGTACCATTCCAAGCAACAGTGTAAAAAGAATCCTATTTCTGTGTCCTCACCAAAACCTATTTTTTTTTTTAAATAATGGTCACCTTGTTGTAGTAGTTTGCAGTTGCCAAGATATAGAAACAACCAATGTCCATAGACAGATGAATACAATAAAATATTGTCCTGCATTATAGAAGGAATTGTGTAACATATGACAACATGAACCATGTGCATATTATGCTAAGTGAAATAAACCAATATCAGAAAGACAAATACCACATGATTTCACTTATATGAGGCACCTAAAATAGTAAAAAAATCATAGAATCAATTAGTGGAATGGTGCTTGACAGAGGCAGGAAGAGGGGCAAACGGAGAATCACTAATCAATGGGAATAAAATTTCATCTGAGCAAGAGAATAAATTCTAGAGATCTTTATAACTCGGAACTTATAGTTAACAATAATGTATTGTAAACTTAAATTTTGTTAAAATGGTAGAACTCAGGTTGTGTTCTTATCACACCCAGAAGGAATTAATGCAACCTTTAGAATGAAGTTTTAAAAGTTCACATACCCTGAGAAAATACTCTCTTGACTTCTTATGATTCTGCAAATGTCCCTGATTTCTGTTAAATGCCTGGGAAATGGAGCCATTGCAAGTGCTTGGTCGTTTTTGTAAGGTCTGTATGATAACTTTTGAAAATTTAAGAGAGAAGGAGAGCTTTATCAATGAAGTTGGATGAAATGCATTATATCATATCATGACCATCAGAGTTCTATTTTTCTGGAGTCACTCAGGTATGGCCACAGAGCCACGGCTTGGATATTGCTGTCTTGTTTTGGGCTCAAATGCTAGCAATCAAAGAAGGCAAAAAAAAAAAAAATTACTCTATTTTTGATGTTGATGATTCTGGTCTGGGACGCCCATCTGAAAACTGAATCTAGATATCACCTAGAAGCTCCCATTCTATGATGACTGCCTTTTATCAAATCTCATTTTTCTAGATTTCGTGGCAAAAGTATGCTTCCCCCTAGTTGAAACCCAACATTTCAGTTTCTCCATATCCTTTGTTCTGAACTGCTCCTTCCCTGCCTTCTTTGCTCTGTGCAAACGGTAATAACTGCAACCTTCAGCTTTGAGGATGGGGGCAGAGGAGCTACCTTTCTTTCCTATCACCTCCCTCCTGGAAAATAACATAAGTGGTTCTCTCATTTTTCTCCTTTGTTTTGGTTATTTAATCTGACAGGTGTTTTAAAATCTGTTCTCCTTCTGTATTCAAAAGACAAGAAAACTGTGCACAATTACAGAAAGTTTTTTTTAATACCTTTAGTAATTTTTCCCTCTATTCATATGTCTCCTATTTTACAGTGAATATTAAACTGGGTCACATACGCTTGGACACTGAATTTCTATTAAAAAGTTTGAGTGTATGGGGTGTTTCCCCGTAAATAGATTAATGATAGCTGGTTATACATTGTCTTCCCTAGGACCCCTCTATTTTTTGTATTTTTTCTTTTAAAAATTATTTGCTCTTTGTTTTGTTATTTTTATCATGCTAAAAACCAAAATAAAATCAGACTTCTTCCTGTCTGAAAGTATGGCATTTTGATAAGTTGAAATGGTGACAACCTTACTATGAAAATGAAAACTCATTTTTTTGCATTCCTCCCATCCAGTAATAACGAGCACATCTTAGTTACAATAACGGTATTAAATGTTTAACATTACAAAGCACCAAGAGCTCATGTCAAACCCGACTCTCTTGATTTGACAACCTCAGAGGGACCCTCTTGAACACATTTTGTTGTAAGGAAGAATATTTTCATTGCTAAGAGATGTGAAAGAAAAAATTAACATTTGTTGATCAGTAGTATGTAAAAGGCACTATGCTAGACATTTTTTCTCAGTCATTTTTAATAATAACCTCACCAAGTAGAAATTAGTATACTCATCTTATAAACATGACCCAGAGGTAAAGCACCTTGGCAAAGACATGTGACTAGAAGGTGGGCAGGCTGGAGTTATATAACACCAGTTCCCCTGGCTACAGTGTCCTTACTTTCCTCAGGGTATTCTGGAGAGAGGAGAGCTTTGACACCATTCTGGGGCACTGCTACTGAATTCCACACTACTCTTTATTTCCTTTCCCTTGTTTTTTTTTGGCTTTGTTTGCTTTTCTTTTTGCAGTATCTTTTTAAAAAAAAAAAAAATATATATATATATATATATATATTAATAAATACAAGCTGGGGTACAAGCCAGAGACATGGGGCAGAGAGAGGGTTCACCAGAGACAGAGTGGGGAGCAGAACAGGCAGATCAGAAACACACTGCTGAGGGGAGCAGCGGGAGAGGCAGGAGAGGTCTGCCGCACCATTCAGGATTTTCCCCAGCTGGGCATCGAACTCGCTGCCGGCAGCTCCACAGTGCAGCGCTCAACCGCTACACCACCAGGGAGGTCCTCTTTTTTTGCAGTATCTTAAGGTTAAAGTTTAGGTTATTGATTTGACATCTTTTTTCCTTTTTAATATGGTCATGTATAAGTATAATTTTCTTTCTATGCACTATTTTAGCTGTTTCTCATAAGTTTTGGATATTGCATTTTCATTTTCATTCATCTTAAAGTATTTTGTAAAGATTTATTTATTTATGCATATAAGAGCGGGGGTATGGGCCAAAGGTATAGGGATGAGAAAATTCACCAGAGACAGAGTGGGGAGCAGAAATGGCAGATCAACTGAAGTACACTGCTGAAGGGAGCAGCGGGCAAGACAGGAGAGGTCTGCTGCACCATATGGGTCAGCTCCCTGGCTGGGGATTGAACTCAAGCTACAGTGGCTGCAATAGCTTCATAGTGCTGAGACTTAGCCCCTGGTCACCAGGGAGGCCCTCAAAGTATTTTTTAATGTCCATTTTGCTTTATTTTTTTGAATCCACTGGACATTTAATCATGTGATACTTAATTTCCTCACATTTGGTTTTCCAAATTTCTTTATTATGATTTTCCTTCTATTGTGGTCAGAGAACGTATTTTGTGTTATTTTATCCTTTTTAATTGATTGAGGTTTATTTGATGGTGTAGCAGATGGTCTATCCTGGAGAATGTTCTGTGATCATTTGAGAAGAATGTGTGTTCTGAGGCTGTTGGGTGGCACATTCTATGGCTGTCTTCTCGGTCTAGTTGATTTACACCATTGTTCAAGTCTCCAGCTTATTTACTGATCTATTCTTAGTTGCTTTATCCATTACTGAAGGGGGGTGGTGGTTTAGTCTTAACTCTCATTGTTGATTTGTCTATTTTTCCCCCTTCATTTCCATCAGACTTTGTTTCATGTATTTGGTATGCTATTGTCCAACAACTATTTCTTGTGTGCTTAGTGTTTTCTAGGCATTGCGCAAGGTAGTGAAAATAGGGTGGAAATCAAAATGGATAGAGCCTTACCTTGAAGTTTATAGTAGGATAAGCAGGTACCATATATGTTGCCTTACAAATGGAAATATAATTCATAAATCATAATGAATACTAGCTTTCCCCATTAGTTTTTCACTCATTCGTGGCACTCAAGGTTTGAAATAATTTTATTCATTCATTTATATTTATGTCTCTTCTGATAGCTTGAAAATGATAGATATTGACCTAAAAATCTTGTTTTTAATCCCAGTCATAATGTTTGGCTCTATGTTCAACAAACTTTAGTTGAAACAAAGGATGAAAAAAAAGAAGGAGCAGAATATTATGGAAGAGAAAACAAGAGGCACTTAATTGAATATTACAGGATCAAGGAAGGTCTTTTTGCTGAGCTATTTTAAGTTTTCATCTGAAGGATCAGTAGAAAGTCAGGAAGAAGAGGACTGGGTGGGGAGATTGGGAATAGGAAAGCAAGGCCAAGGGAAATGAGTCTGAAAAGGTCAAGGGGCAGGAAAGAATGTGTCACATTCAAGTAAGAAAGCCAGCTGTGATCCAAGAGAGAGCACCAGGCGAAGTTGTTAGGGATTAGACATATAAGGCTTATAAACTGGAGTAAGTGTGTGAATCAGGGTGACGGCTAGGTTGCTGGAACAAAGAGATCCCTGCATGCAATGACTCAGACAAGATGGACTATATCTCTCCCTTTTACAAGAGTCTGGGAAAGCTAAATGATTTCTTCTTTGTAGATTCATTCAGAGACCTTGGCAAACAGTTGTTCTGCCATTTTCAATATTTCTCTTCCAAGATTATAGGAATTGTTGCTATTTTCAATCAAGGGGAAAGTAAGAAGGCACATGAGCAGACATCCTATGTTCTGAGGTCGGGTGTAGAAATTGCACACATCACTCCCAGTCATATTGGAAGCATCACTGGAACCTAAGCATATGGTTATACCCAGGTCATAGAAAAACTGAAAATCTCAGCTATTGTGCAGACACATTCATGGGCCCAAATGTGAATCTCTCACCAGAGAAACAAAATAATGGATGTTAGTGAACATTTAGCCAATTCTGCTTTACTAGGGTTAGAACTGATTCTAGGATGGAAGAATAGTTATTGCAAGGTTTTAATCACAAAGAGAAATGACCAGAGTAATATTTTACAGTGACTTCTTGGGACAAAATTGATTATCAGAATTTAAAAATGGAGGTGGGGAGATTAGATTAAAAAATATTGCAATAGTTTAGACAAGAAATGATGGTAGTTTGAAGTACAGCGGTGTCATGGAAATGGAGAGAAGCAGATAGTCTAGGTATAATCTGAGGTGTGGCTGGATTACATGAAGGAGAAGGCTATATAGAGAACTCTGTCTCTAGCTTGGTTTTTTTTTTTTTAATTTGCCACAAGCATTTTCACAGCAAATGTTTTTACATTTCTATTTAGCCATAAACCAATTTTGCTGTAACATAAAATAATTGGTTGACAGTTTGGTTTGATATTATTGTGTGACAAATTTGGTCCAAATGGCATTAGAGAACAAGATGTTGTATCTAAATTAGTTTAAAATTATTAATACTGTTGTGAATTGTTAGGTGTATCTTTCACATTTTCCATAGTTTTGTAAACTTTTAGTTTTCACAGGTGAGAGGAATGACTATGCTCACAGAAGGATTTGCAAACTGATACAGTATTTTCTAGTAAAGAATGCAAATTAATTTTGCACTAATTATTTTACACTTCCGGTAAGTTTTATCACATTTTTATTCAAGTCAGTATATGTAGTTGTAGCCACTATTTTAAGACTGCTGTATTTACTCATCACAGTTTAGACCATTATGAGGGCTAAAATGTGTATAAAGTAAAAAAAGGAGGACTGTCTCAGCTGAAACCAAAATGTCAAACCAAACTGCCAAACCCAACTGTCAACTAGTTATTTTATCGTTTAGACAAAATTGCCTTAAAGCCAATTGTGTCTTACAGCTTAAAAATGTTTGCATGGTAATGCTTGTAGCAAAGAACTTACTAAAAAACTATCTAGACCCAGAATGAATGACTTCTTTGTTTCTGATTCAAGGGATTGAGTAGATGGTTGTAATTAAGATGAGAGGGCTTGGGGAAGAGGTCAGTTTTGCAAGAACAAGAATGCCATTTGTATATTTTGTGTTTGAGATGTTTGCTTCCTATGACCACAACTAGCTATGGGAAAGTGGTGAGTAGAACTACCTTAAGAGTTTTACTTGGTCAGTTGAGATAATGCCCCAGACATGCCCCAGTGGATTGTGAAAGGAACATCTTATTTTGCAGAGTACCCAAAGACATTCTTTACTTTAGCCTTAATGAAATATACAAATGTTGTCAGACATGTTGTACTGCTTCATGCTTCCTCAAGTGTGGTCTTTCAAATACTCTTTTCTTGCGCTCCATCACTTAACATTCTCCTTGTATTAGTATGCTCAGGTAGTTATAAAATAATTCCATCGATTAGGTTGCCTAAGTAACAAAAATATATTCTCATAGTTCTAGAGACTGGGAAGACCAAGATTAAGGTGTTAGCAAGGTAGGGTTTCTTTTTTTTAAAGATTTATTTTATTTATTTATGCATACAAGAGCTGGGGTGTAGGCCAGAAATGGGGGGGCAGGGGGGTTGAGAAGATTCACCAGAGACAGAGTGGGGAGCAGAACAGATTGATTGACTGAAATACACTGCTGAGGGGAGCAGTGGGCAAGGCAGGAGAGGTCTGCTGCGCCATGTGGGAAGCTCCTTGGCTGGGGATTGAACTCATGGCTGCTGATAGCTTCATAGGCTGAGACTCAACCCCTTACGCCACCCAGGAAACCCTAGCAAAGTAGGTTTTATTTGAGTCCCTTTGGCTTGGAGGTTACTGCCATCTTGCCTTGCACTCATTTGACCTCTTCTTGGTGTGTATGTGGAAAGGTGTCAGAAATCTTTTTCTTTTCTTTAAGGATGATAATACCACCTTGAGAAACCCACAGTCATTATCTCATTTAACCCTAATTTAACCCCTTAAAAGATTCCCATTTCCAGATACAATTGGGGGTGAGGATTACAGCATGTTAATTTTGAGGAAACATAATTCAATCCACTCAGCCTATAGCACTCCTCCAAACTGCAGCCATCAGAGAGAGACTTACCTGGGCACTCAGTCCAATTTAGAGACTTCCCTTTGGTCCCATGCACTTTGTAAGCTTCCATCATGGAGCTGATCATGCTGAGCTATAACTGGAAGTGTAGTTTTCTCTCTGCCCACTGGACTCGGTTTGCTGAAGGTGGCTCTGGCCTATTATCTCTATCTGGCCTATTATCTCTATATCCCAAGGGCTTAGCATAGTGCCTGCACGGAACCGATTTTCAAAAGATATTTGTTAAGTGGCTAAATCATGCTTAAGCAACCTACTTTCTGTTACTAGAAATGTCTTGTTTATTTTAAAACAATAACCATATACTTGGAAAAGAACTGGCTAAAATATTAAAAGTACTAGTCTGTGGTACATCAACATATACAGAGGGAAGAATGTGTTTTTAACTTGATTTAAACTACCTGATGACAAGATTAATCTTAGGAAAATGTGTTTCTATAATGCAGATTGCACCTTAGAGTAAGGAGCACAGAGCTGCTGGTGGCTATGGAGATGCCTTCAGTCTATGCAAATGTTGACATATATGACTAATGTAGGCGCCTCTCTTTTGAGTTAAAAAAAAAACGATTCTCACCTGAATTTTTTTCAATGCAAATAGAAGCATAAATAAAGATTTATGTAGGAATTGCAGATGGCTGAAACAAAATGAATGCATAAAAGAGGTCAGATGAGAACAACAACAAAAAACCCATACTGAAAGTTTGTTTCCATTAAACCTTAGCATTTCTGTGGTGATATTTTGTATGTTTTGTGCTTTTATGTAGTATTTATTGTTTACTGTACTCCAGATACTTATCTCACATGCTTTCTCTCATTTAATCCACATAACAGCCCTGGGAGGTAAGCTAGTTGATTTTACTTTATGATCTGAGTTTGTTATTAGCTTTCAAGGGCTGTATCAGGATTTTGGGGGTAAATTCTTAGCTATATTTGCTAACATGCCAAACCATAGTAAACCTGGTTTTCTAATTTTAAATGTTACTGTTATTCCACTTCCATTTTTCCTACAAACAAATGAACATTTGTGCCTTTATGATTCTGGACTGGCAAAAATCTTTCAGTAAATTTAAGTATTGTTCATTGAAAACCTTTCTGTGAACTCTTAATCATGTGAATCTGGTCATTCTTTTTATTTCCTCTAGTGTTTGTGATTAGTTCAGGAGTTATTATGAATCACAAGAATAAGCAATTGTGACTGGACAAGGCTTTAAGCTCTTTGAGGAAAGAGTAGGTTCCATGAACCACAACTAAGGTGACTAGTTGGAACCCAGTCTCAAGTTCAAAGACCCATCCAGGGACTGCTCTAGGTTGTGACAATACTAGCTTTAGGAACTCTGGGCTCTTTGACTTTGGCTTATGACTCTGAGAAGCTAATTATATCTCCAGGAGTAAACTGCTCCCAGCATCTCTTCTTTATCCCCCCAGGTCTCTAAGGAGCTGAAAGTCTTATGTGCCCTTCTCCTGAATCTTTCTCTGGATTTTACTGTGAATTGTTCTTGCTCCTTTGGTGAAAACCTCTCTCATAATGAACGCGGCAGATACTCTTCAGTAGCACTGCCATAAGATATTCTAAAACACAAAGTTTTAGTTCCTGGAGTCACTCAACTTTGTAAATGATCACTAGAGTTAGAAGAATAAAAGTAGTCTTGTGTATTTATAGTCAGTGGCTTCTGTAGTATAACTGTACCTAATTATTAGATTACGTAGATTTTAAGGTTCAAATTTAGATACATGTGCTTTATGTGGCAAAGGATGGATTTATACAGTGGATTTAAAAAATTTCTGTGTAACTATTTAAGAATCACTTAAATTAAAGATTATCCTTGGAGATGTTCCAGTAAATTGGGATACTGTATTTTACTCTGTTTACATTTAGTTTTAGGATGCTTGCATTCTATAAAATGTATTTCAAGACTCCCTAAAAGACAAAATAGACACTCTTTAAGCAGTTTACAAGATACAGATCTTTATCTCCTACAAAGGAAAGGGAACAAGAAAGCTGTAAATAATAAGTTCTGAATAGGAATGACAAAAACTGCCTAATCAATGTCTTCCAGAACTGGCAAGTGACACCTCTTTGTTTTTTGCAAATAAAAACCTCCTTACCATCACAATATAAACCATTATCTCTGCAGGCAAGGTATATTTAGAAATGTACAAAATGTACATTTCCTGCCAGCCTCTAGATCAGTAGGTGGAGATCTAAAGTCATGCAAATATTACAGTAAATGCAGGCAACCAATTTCTAATTATTCCATATCAGCAGATTTGTGAGGAATATAATTTATTAAAAAAGAACAGTTTATGATCAGCAGACCTTGGTTATGACTGTTTAGGAATTCAGTGCATTTTGATCTAATCACAAAATCAAAATATTCATGAAACACAATGATATCTCCCCAAAGCAGCCGGGCAGCCATTAATTTTGAAATTCGGGTAATTTATTAACACTTATCTGAAGCTGTAAAAGCTTACCTCTGTGTTTGTAATACGGGGAAAAGTGAAAGCAGTTTTAAAACTGATTCCTAATGATTTATAATGGTTTGCTGTAATTTGAGCCAGAAATTCAATTAAAATGTATGTCTAGTTTTGTTTCAAGATCTTTAGTTAAAAATTCTATTAAAATTCTATTTCCTTCTTGCATTAAATGTATCTGTTATCTGCATATACAAGAAATATAAGAAAATTCTATCATTTATTCCCCGGTCTCCATAAATGCTTTTAAAAAGCATTCATTTTTATTTCATAATTCTGCTAAGGTAGCATTTGGAATTTATATACAGTAGAGGGAGAATTACTGTATATGCCAGTTTTTTCAATAAGGAAAGAAATCTAACTGAATACTTTAAGGACAAGTCAAGTGATATTTGCCACTTTATCAAACTAGAGGAAAACAAATAAAATGAAACACATTTTTTGGTTCCAAATTATTCAGCTAATAAGTTATCTCTGAGGCAGTTTAAAAAATGTAACAGAGAAAGGGGTAGGAGATGGCGTGAGGTATATGGGAGAATTTAACATTCCTGAAACAAATGCAAGCAGCTAAGAACTTTGCAAGAACTATCCTTAAGTTCTACACTTTTAAAAACACTGTCAGCTTAGTGGGTTAGTTGAAGGAGATCCAGATTCTTGTTTTCGTACTTAAAGGAGAACCAGATTGGTTCTTGCTTTTCGTTTTCTGTCACTTCCTTGAACATTATTAAATCTTTCAATCATTACCAAATGTAAACATTGAAAAAGCTGGCTTGCATCTTAATTTTTTGTAATAAGTCGATAAGCAGAAACAGTAACGAAGCTACAACTTATTGCTGGGTAGGTAACGTGGGTTTTCAAATAGTTCAAACTATTCAACAGTATATGTATTATATACAAATATTATTATTCATATCTTACAAAAGTGGTAGCAGAGATACAGAGTTGTTAGCTGGAAGAGCAAGGGTGTCAATCTAGAAAAATTATGACTGATCTTTTCAATTTGATCATGGGGTGGGGTGAAGGGAGTGACCTTCACTCTAAACAGCCCAAAGTTAGGCTGAAGTGAACCAACTCTGAGTTTGTGGACTGTTTCTGAGAAAGGAGATTTAGTTAACAAAAGCTGATAGGAAATGGGAAGAAAAGAGAGGCATTTTCTTTGTATATCTCCTGTATCTTCATAATGACAAGGTTGGAGACCTGTTTTTCTTCCTCTCATGGTGAATTGGACCCAGTATGGTGACGCTCTTGAGGGCTGTTGGGCTGAATGTTCTTAAAAATACCAGAATACAACACAAACGATTGAAAACTTGGTCAGCGAGTCAAATGAGTATAGAGAAAGACAGAGAACAAAATGAGAGCATAAGGAAGGAGCTAAGTTATAATATTATACTGAGCCTGAGACAGAGGAAAATCTAAGAACAAGTGCAGAAAAGTCAAAGAAAGGGATGTAGTTCTGGGCCAATTCCCAGGTGGGGGAAGCTTTCATTGTTGCTCTGAAGATCCCTGTGGAAATGATTGAGAGACACCAGTAAACCGAGCTCTTGTGTTTGACCACTCCCTTGGACAGAATTGAGGTTGCCTTGATTTACCTGCTGAAAGTTCCTAAGGACGAGTGTAGTGTCTGACTCTCCACAAATGTCAGAAAGGCTTTTGCCACCTCGATATGGGAACTAGAGGTCATTGGGCCGTTGAAGAATGCAGGTTGTTGAGTTGAGGATATTGTGGGCCCTGGAGGTTGAGGAGAAGTTTTTGTCTTTCCCAATCAAAGAAGTAGCCACTCTTCTCCCTTGTATTTTACGATGCAGAAAATATAGTGTGTGTGTGTGTGTGTGTGTGTGTGTGTGTATGTGTGTGTGTGTGTGTGTGTGTGTGTAGGCAGGGGAGGAGGTCCCATCCAGTATTTTAGTGAACATATCCTCTCTGAGAATCTCATCTTTACTCTCAGAGTAAGGATAAGGTTACCCCCACTCTTGTCTATCATTTGTCTTGTCCTCCCTCCTTAACACCCCAGGTGCTTAAATGAAGGGTAAATATCCCTAGTTTGTTCCTTTATTCCTTAGAATTTATGACCAGGTAAGACTTCCACACCTATGTTGTTCAATTTTGGCCTTTTTTCCCCACTAACCTGTGTGGTTTATTTTTCTGTGCAGTCTTAGAAGAACATAGATAGGATGGGGGAAATTCCCCAAGCCCCAACACAAGCGAGTTTTTGTTTCATACTCTCAGGTGGTTCAGGGTCTTACAACAGATCAAATCTGTTTGATCTCCATAGAATGGGGTGCTAATATGGGGATCCACAGAGGCAGGGGAGAGTTTTATTGGATGAAGCTTGTTGATGAAGGAAGCCAGGATGGAAGCTGGAACTGCTGGGAAAGGCAGTGTTTGTCATAGTAGACCCAGGGATGTGGTAGATGGGGCAATTATATTACTGGTGGGTGAGGTGATATATATATGCTCCATGAACCATCTACCATAATGACTGTGAAATCGAAAGGCTTTCCACAACATTACCTAAAGCAGGACTGCAAACTGGGGTCTTTGGCCAGAGGGAGCAGGTAGACTAGATGTAAGGAAAATGGGAGTTGAACCATGAGGAGTCAGAATGTACCACAAGCACCGGGATGTTCACAATTGAGGGAAGTGGTAGTCAGAGATGTAATGGTGCAATTTGATGGTATTTGGTGAAATTCTGAGAACAGCATTGCCTTGGGGTGGCCAGTTCTATACTTGAGACTAGGACCCCTTGTCATGGACAGGCCCAGTAACAGTAACTGTACATCGAGTCAAAAGTTTGGCCACCCAGAGGGCCACTGTGGCAAGTTCTGATCTTCCTGGTTTGTTTATATACTTAGCTACTTTTCTAGAATAGTCTTTGGCATTCTTCACCTTCCAGGGCCAGATCTGGGAAGCCTAAATTGGGGGCAGTATGAGTTCAAGTGCTGGATTAATTGTCCAGTTATATTCTTGAGGAGAGGCAGGTTTTGGATTCTGCCTGTTAGAAAACACACTTGCCCAGTGCAGGGCATAACAGTTGATAGGGAGGCTCTGCAAGATGAGTCATTTCTCATGCTAGAATTCTGGTGTCAAGGAGGTGGTGTGTGATTCTTGGGAGGGGGCCAAGTCATGAGATTCCGGCCATGTTCAAAATGGATAGTTACCTCTGAGCTGAAGCACAGCTACAGCTTCCTCCATAGGTTCCCTATTGTGGCATGCCAAACATGCATGATACAGAGAAATGGACTCCAGGGTGATTAGGGAGCAAGACAATAGTTGCGGCAGAATTATTAATAAAAGCAAGGTTTAGGAATGCGTGTGGGCAGCACAGAAGACTGTGAAGCTGCCCTGGTTCCCATGCCTGTCTGTCCTGCATTGCCTGGGAATTTAACAAAAATCTTTACCCTAGAAGCACAGAGCTTTTCTGAGTACTGAGCCTTTTTTTGGGTAATTAATTGTCTCTGTTAACTAAATTTCTTCCTATAACCTTATAATAAGGGTGCTTTCTCTGCCAGGCAGATGGCGTATGAAAGAACTATCTCCAAAGACTTTTTAGAGAAGAGTGTGTCTGACAAAAAGGTTACATGGCAAGGGTTACCTTCCCAAGAGTTACATGGGCAAGACAAAATCAAAAGGCTTTGAAATACAGGTACTGATGCTTAATGGATGTTAAATAATGATGCATTGAACTCGGAGATGAGCTTACTTGATTCCATTAACAAAAAAATCTAGTAAACATTAGGGTCTTGGGGTTGTTAAAAATGACATAAAAACATTAATGAGTGTATTGGGAAGTATTTAGGGTTTTCTGAATTCAAAATATAACATGAAGTTTGAGCTGATTTGTTAATAATCAGAGCAATTCAGGAGTAATCATCATAACAATAAATGCCTGCATGTTGTTTGGTTAATCTTAACTTAGTCATTGATTTTTTATTTTATTTTTTCTTTTTCTTGCAGTAACATTGTATTAAAGCCTTATGTAAATTTCAGGTGTGCATCTTTGAGAATCAACGTGTGTATATATTGATACTCTATTAACTTGCCACTAAAAGTGCAGTTTTAGACTTTGCACATCAATTTTACTTCAAAACAATGACATTATTATTTTACTCTTAAATTTCTTTAAAAATGTTTTACTATTGATATTTTTATTTTCTTCACATTGATCCTTCTCCCCACTATAATCTGGTTTATACTCCTCTTACTCTAATGAAGCATCTTTCATTAACTTCCCTAACAGTCTCTTTTTGCTGATCTTTATGGTTTGCTTTTAACCATCATCCTTTTCCATTTCTGTCAGGCATGTCTTTTTGTCAACCACACACTGTTTGCCATTTTCCTTTCTTCTCAGATTTTATCAAACTCTCCTATTTCTCTTTGAAAAGGGTTCCTGTTTCTTCTTAGTACATTTGTGGTTCCTAGAATTTGGTTTTTAATTCATTGCCAGGACCAGGACTCAGGCCTTCTATCCCTTGAGACAAGTTTCCTAGAGTATCATTCTACCTCAGTGGCAATGTAAGGGTGGTGACTTCCATACCTCACCATGGCTTTGCTCCTGCTGTCCTGCAGGGTGGTCAGTTGGGTGCTTTCTCCAGCTAACTATTCATCTGTGTCCTGTAACTACGCTCAAAATGGTCTCTCCAATCTCTTTGAGCACTAGTAGTAATGGTGGTATTAGAAGCTACTCTTCCATTTGCAGAACCACTTGTTTATGACTCAGAGACTAGGCATGCTCTATCTGTGTCCTCTTGGCTGACTGTGTGTAATTTGGTTTCCCACAAAACTTTAAATTCTCCTATTTTTGCTGTTCATAGTGTTGATTTTCTTCTGCTATATTTTGTGTGAATTTTAAAGTCATAAATGATGGATGCTAAATTTTTACAAATGGATCTGTCTAGCTCTCCATTTTGTCAACCCTTCTTTGACAATCTTGTTCTTTAGCATTAAATTGTTTTGGTTTGCAAAGGCAGCCTAAGTCACTGTAGACCCACTCAAAAATTAGCAGTTAAGAAAACTGAAACTTGACAAGGAGAAAGCTACTGGAAACAAATGAGTATCCCTTGGTTTCATAATATAAGTGAAATTTTACCAGTAATTGCTTCTTATACTTCATTGTGTGTTTGAGATCTGTTCTTATCTCATGGAGAAATAAATATATTTGTGACCTTTGGCATATTTCCCATGTGATTATTAGCAATTAGGCTTTATGTTTATAAATTGTCTATTAATTGTTCTCCCTACAGGTTTTTGGCATTTTTCTTTATTAATTTGTAAGTTTTTAGTAGAATAAAGGTCTTGTTGCAAATATTTTCTTTGTTATTTGCATTTTAATTTTTGTCAACCTTTGAAATTTCCAATTTGAAATTTTTAATTTGCCATTTTAACCATTTTTTAAAAGATTTATTTATTTATTCTTACAGGAACTGGGGTGTAGGCCAGAGGTGTGGGGGTTGAGAGGATTCATGAGAGACCAAGTGGAGAGCAGAACAGGTGAATTTTTATTGAAATACTCTGCTGCGGGGAGCAGCAGGCAAGACAGGAGAGGTCTGCTGGGCCATGTGGGTCAGCTCCCTGGCCTGGATCAAACTCATGCTGCAGTGACTGGTGATAGCTTGATAGCTCTGAGACTGTAACTAAACTCTGTACCACCAAGGAGACCCCAAAATTTCCAGTGTCTGACAATTTACAATTGTATCTGCACTTTATGAATTCTTCCATTATTTATAAGCTCTAATAGTCTTCCAACTGTCAAAATCTTAATAAATAGTTGCTTACAGTTGTTTTTGAGTTTATGTTGTTATTCTTTTATTCTTAATTCCTTAGTCCATATCAAATTTTGTACAAGGTATAAAGGGAAAATCTAACTTTTTTCCTAAAAACTTCTTAAATGTTCTGGCATTTTAAAAAATAATTTTAATTTGTCTGCTGATTTTATCTGCTACCCACCTTACACCATAGTAAATCTTGGTATGTTCTTAGTTCTGTTTCTGACTACTAGTTCTCATCTGTTAATCTATTTATGTAGTCTTATCACGCCTTTAGTCATTGTAGTGTTTTAATATATTAAACTCTGTAAAAGTATCTCTCTCCCTCCATTAAGCTTCTTTTTCAAAATGTCTTTAACCACATATTACTGTCTATTCTTACTTAGTCAAATATTGGTGTGGTTTGTGGTTTGTTCTATGATATATTTATCATGTTTCAAGTTTTCCCGAAGAGAAATTTTCATTGAGGCTACAAAGAAAGGCTTTGACAACATATAAAGGTCTTGTGAAATGCTCCAGATGACACAGAAGATACAGATCTTAGCAATGACCTTGAGAAAGTTACAATTTCTTTTAATACCCTTTTCTTACTTTTTAAAGTGAGAGATTTATTCCACACAATTTTTAAGCTTTCTTTCAACTCATGCTGTTTACATATGTAGTTATGTCATTATTAGTTTAAACTATTCATTCATATGTTCATTTATTCTCTCATTAAGTTTTTGAACATTTCTAGGAATGATGGTGGGAATTGGGGATGAGATGGAAGGAGTCAAGGGAGATAGCATATGTTTAAAATATATTCCAATCTTCAAATAATTTACAATAACATATTTGTTTATCTCTGCCGCCAGGCTATAAACTCTGTAAGAGTAGAGCTTGCACCTTGTTTTTGTTTCTGACAAACAATAAATGCACATAAAGTCATTTTTTTTTGAATGAATAAACATTAACTTGTATGACTTAGCATAGCATTTCTTGGGATGGCCCAAACATGGCTAGGGCAACGACTCAGTAACCTTTTTCATCTGTCCTCATCCATGAAAATCTACTACTTACTGTTTTAACCAGCCAACTCAGTTTTGTCTTCCATTTTGCGCTCTTGGGTCCAGTTCCAGTGACTCAAGACGTGAAGCTAGATACACAATAGGATACATACCAGACTGCTGCCAGTACCTTGGTAAATTTTAATTCTTGGATGCAGTAGGGATGGGAAGGAAGACTCAACTCAATTACCATGCAAGATTTTCAGAAAAATCCCAAGATATCTCTCTTCCCCATTTCCAATCTTCCTTCACTTAACTCTGGCTCTGATCACTCTTGACCTTAATTTTTCTTGTGGTTCTTGGGAGTCTGTTTTCATACATGGTATGTCTTTTTAAACTACAGCTTTTCTTGACCCTGAAGCTCTGTCAATATAGCTGTGAGTTCCCAAGACTGTCTTGTGTAAAAACCCCTATCCAGGCAAGTGCCACCCTGAATTTTAATCTTTTCCATTCCTCTGGTGTTTATCTGGACCAGTTCCTTCAACCTGTAAGGAACCGGCTATTCAGAATCACTGGGTAGCCCCAGAAAAGTTTCCCAACTGAAGAGAAAGTATTGGAACTGAAAGAGCATTAGGAGCTATGTCTATTAGACACACATTTTAATGTGTGTGAAGTGATAACTCATTGTGGATTTGATTTCCAGTTCCCTAATGATTAGTGATGATGGACATCTCTTCGTGTGCTTAAATTTGTCATTTATGTATCTTTGGAGAAATGTCTGTTCAAGTCCTTTGCCCATGGGAGGCAATCTTTTAAAAATTTGCATTGAATCTTTTTTCATTTTTTTCAAGTTTCCCAGAATATGACAATGAGCAATTGATTTTATCTTTTCTCTGAAGTTCTTCCTGAAAACTCCCCTAGGTAGATTTGTTTTCTGTTTTTTAATCCATACCTTATATAACCTCTAATCATCCCATCAATAAATGTGTTTTCTCTCATCTACATGTGAGTTTAGGAGCCATGTTTTTTTAATGTTTACACACACACATTATTTATTACCCTATCTGGCACATAGTAAGTAGATACTTAGTGAATTTCTGTTAAATGAATAAATCAGTATATTAATGATGTATTTTTTAAATAAAATGTGTATTTGCAATGGAGTATTTCAGTCATGGCTTCTTAGAAAATTAATAAATGGTGTCCACTAAGACCACCTGCATTGTTTTTTACTACTGAAAATGAGTGGTGAGTCACAACTCTGGATGAACATTAAAATTGCCTCAGTTCCTAAGTTTAACAATCTCTGCCATGCCAGACGAGACTGGGGCACTGTGGTTTTCAGTAGTCCCTCGGGTAATTCTAATGTGTGGCCAGGGCTGAGAACCATGAAGAATCACTGAAAACTGTGACTGCAAAATCTATTGCTTTCTTCTAGCTTTATGGGGTTGAGTACAGTAATGTCACATTATAGAGTACAGCTAGTACATTCATAAAAACTAGTGTGCAGATCTACTCACTTCCTAAATTTTCTTGTCAGTATTGAAATAACCCAGCACTCCTCTCTACACCCAATCTCTTATAATCAATTATATTACATTCTAGTTAGTATTCCAACAAGCACAAGGGTGTTCCTTTTTTATTTTAGTTTGAGAGGCATGAGTTCAGGTATTATTAATCCAGGCATTTTGAATCCATGGAATCAGGTAAGAAGCATGACATGTCTCTAACTCTGAGCTATTTCCATGTGGAATGTTATCAAAGTTGGCGGGGAAATGTTGGTAACCTCTTCTCACTGGTAGATGTGGATTTTATAATTACTTATGACTTTGCTTCTTTTATTGTCTCTGACTCTAGCCTTGGCATTCTTTTAATGTGCATTTCTGTACAAATTAGAAAAGCAAGAGTTAAGATGTAGAACTTATGTGTCTGGCCACAGATGTTCAGAGCAATTCAATATGTCAAGCTGAGGTCAAATGAATAGGGAATGTCATTACTAAATGGTAACATTTTCTGAGAGCTTTAAAGAAATTCAAGTCCTTTAAAAATCTACATTTATTTTATCTTTTTTAAAGGGTGATAGGTTGCACTTCTAGTTCTTGTCAGAGATTTGTACATTAAAATGACTTTAAATTTAACTATTATAGAAATCAACTTTCCAAACACTATTTCAGGCAGTGCCAGTAAAACATGTATGGTTTTATTTGAGATACAGAGTTCGTTTTAAATGCACTGAGATGTACTGTTTATTTGTAAAGTTGGTATGTTGTATGTATGCCTATATAGCTGTGATAGGTTAACAAAGACACTGGGAATTAAGTCATGTTTCCAAATTCCATGATCCGAATTGTAGATATCAGTTCAGTCTGCTCACAGTTCTTTAAATTCAGAATGCTATAATGTTGAGAAGTTTAGGAGATACTTTCATTAGTTTGAAAGTTAACAAAATGGACTTCATACCTGTTAATCTGTGCTTTGTATCGTGCTAGTATACACTGATAAATAGGGGGTTTTCAAATGGTGCATTTTATGTGCATTTCAAGACATAATGTGGCATTTTGGTATAGAATTTGCACAAACGAATCAAGGGCAAACCTGGTTTATTAAAGCAGCATTTTAGTTCATCCTCTCCCTATCATGACTGTAAGGAACCAACTCATATCATGAGCAAGAAAACAGTGTTGCCTCTGCCTCTTAATTATTTCTACAATTGAGGTGAACAGAAATACTGCTAAATATATGGTGGATTGGAATAGCAGACACTCTTAGAGTCTTATATTTATTCTTCTGACCTTTACTTTTCTTGCCTTCAGGCTGATTTCTGGTGGTCAGCATCTCCAACTTTTTGCCTAAGGACTTTTCCCTAAGCAATGGAAGTCTGCTCAGCCCACTGCAGAGCAGGCTGGGGAGTCAGGGAATTATATATTTTGAGGCACAGCCCTCTACCAGTGACAGATGGGAGTTGGTGGATAAATACCCTGGCTCCCTCTTCCATAAGTGGGAGAAATCTGAAGTACACATTCTATTTCATCTCCCAGATTTCCCAAGTTGGCATATCTCCAAGTGCCCAGAGGGGCAACCTGCCGACTCTCATACACTTTATTGTCTTATTGCTTTGTTGGCACTCTCACCATCTCTGTATCACTCCTCCACTCCCTCCTAGCATTTTTTGCACCTCCCAAACTTGCAAACAAGTCCTTATCTGAAGGTTCACTTCTGGGCGAAATCAAACTATGATAATTGACAAAGCATGAGGTTTTTTTTTTTTTTTCACTTGTTTTAAAATGGAAGTTTGTGGGTATTCACCTTAAAATATGTTTGCAAAGCAACATCCCAGGAACTGTGACTTTGAGTGACTCACATCTTCCTGAGACTCAGTTTCCTTATTTAAAAACTTAACAGATGGAATAAATTATCTCACTCTAAAATTTCCTTAACATTGCTTCAACAATTTGCTACTGCATGTTACTTCTCTGTGCTGGGAAAGACCATTCTTTTTTCAGCATTCTCTTAACCAATGCAAATTAAACTTCCAAGTCTTTCTACTGGATGCATTCTTTGGGTACGCTGTTCTCACTTATCAGCTCAGACTCTGGGTACCATTCCTTCTTCTGTTCTTCCTTCCTTTGAGCTTGACAGCCTCAGCCTCAGCTACAAAGCATCAGTATTCTAGACCTCCTCCTTTGCAAACCCCCTCACTTTCTGCTTGCTTTCCAGGTTTATTCTGTCTTGATGCAATCAAAATTTCCCTCTCTGTGCAGCTCCCACAGTTGCTCCCTACATGAAGTACAAGCACTTGCTCCTTGATCTGATTTCATTTGTACATTTTAATCAAAAGGAATTTCATACCATACTCAATAAATATGTGCAGTATGACGAGTTGATACCACAGATGAAGTTGGTCTCTTTTCAGGTGATTGAAATAGTGGCAAGAACTGCCAACATGGCTTGCCTTCAGGGAGGTGGAAGTAAGAGGGGGGGAGGATATGTTTTAGTTATTTATTTTTTAATGCAAACATGGTTGTTATTTTCCATGTCTTGGCAGGTCCGGAGAGAGCTGCCTTGGGTTTCCTGAGTACTTGCAGCTCTGCAATCTGTCCTCCTGGCAGAGAGAAATGCATTTAGATTCTGAGTATTCATTTTCTATTGTTTGCAACTATTCTTAGATTTGGAGTAGACATGTGGATACATTGAGGACTATGGAGAGAGCCTCATGGGGTGAACATGGCATCACTATTGCTCAGAAGGGGTGTCCTGCAAAGGGCTGTCACTCATGATTTTCAGGTGATTCATCTCAGTTTATCAGGGCTTTGACCTCCAGGGCTTCATCATCATGGTAATTCCCACAGTCATTTTGCCATTTCAATGAACGAAGACAGATGTAAGGATGTGTGTGGATGTGATTACACCAATGACTAGACTCTAAAGCCCTGAAATAGGACCTTGGAACACAGAACCCAACAAAGGAGGCAGATTTCCAGCAGGGAGATGCAGAGAGGTCCCCATCTCTTAGCCAAGAGTGAACTGAGTTGGTAGTGATGTCCAACCAAGAGAGCTTCCAGTGTGGGTGGTGGCCTTACTCATACCTAGTGAATACTAGTGTCTGTAATGATTTTAGGGTTTTCCAAGTCATTTAAATCACTTTGGTTCCGAGTGAGTTAAGCTTCAATTGGGATATTATCTTGAATTGCAGAGGTCTCTCAGATTAGCGAGTCATATTTAAGCTCACAAATCTTCCAAGTTCAAATCTGATCAAGGGAACATTGGGGTGTAAAAGAGGAAAGATTCAGAACACACATGAATGACACAGACTCTTTCCTAGACTGGAGCACAGGCAGCAGTGGGACAATGTGGAGATCCTGCCTGTCTGCTGAGAGGTCTCGGGAAATAATGATGGTTTGGTTTTGAGGCAGCTCCAGATGGAAATGACTTTAGGAAGGTATTTATCAGGTGTCTTGTGTCATTTTAGTGTATTTCCTTTGCCAGATTTGAAGCCCCTTGCTGGCAGTCTCTTCATTTATCTTATTTTTGATATCTTTACACAGCCTTAGTGTGTCACAATACTTCTCATCAAATATGCTTCCCACATTTGCTGGCCCCATGACATTAGGTGGGCCATCTGGATAGTTTTGGCCAATGAAATAATACTTTCAGTGCTAAGCTGAGGCAGCGAAAAACATAGGAATGCTGGTACATTGTCTCTCTCCTCTGTTTTGGAGGGTGACAATGTTCCAGATGGCGGTGCCTCTGACAGTCTGTGTTGAGGGTAGCTGTGAAGCATGGCCCTATTTTGACTCACGTTGAGCATGTCATACGTTTGAGAAATATGCTTTTGTTGCACTGAGTCACTGGAACCTTAGGGTTATTTTTTACTAGAGTATTATCAGTATGTAATGACTAATACAGAAATTGGACCTGATGCAGAGTGGTGTGGAAAATAATATAAAAATCTGTCACTTTGGTTTCTGATCAGGTCATAGGTAGTGAATAATTGATGTTGGAGATGGATAAGAGGATACTTGTTGAATGTTGCCGTCCCCACCTCCATGTTTCTCTAGAAGACTTCCAGGGATGCCTTTTAGCAATGGGAATGTGGTCTCTTGATTTTATCACTTTCCAAAACCACAGGGGACCACTCTACTCTTATTTGTATTATTATATTCACCCTGTACCCAATAGAAATGCAGGGTGGACCTTTTTTTTCATATTGTTTAATTTCCCTTGATTCTTATCTCTTCCCTAGAAGGTTTTCTTAGCATAGATTTAATGATTTAGTCATCTGTTTGAGTCCTTTGCAGAACCACCAATCACAGCAAATTCAATCAAACTCTGTGCCCTTTGAGCACTTCCTTTCTCTTCCTATTATAGAATTTAACATGGGCTGACTTTAGACCTCTCTGTCTCACCTGCTGCCCCCCACAGCAGTATATTTCAGTGAATCTGTTTCTTCTGCTCCCCACTCTGTGTCTGGTGAATCTTCTCACCCGCCCTGCGCTTCTGGCATGCACTCCAGTTCTTCCGTGCAAAAATAATAACAACATGGACTGACTTAATATTAATAATTATTTACGTCTACATCTCTTTTAGTCCCTACACATGGCTAAAGTTTCCTAAAGTTCAAATGATGCAGGCCGCATGTTGAAAAATGCAGCCATCTAAATCAATTCTTTACAACAAATTTGTGTGAGTAAATTTCTCTTCTATGCTTTTCGATGTGTATCAATCAGAATGTGCTATAACTGTAGCCCCCCTGAATCTGCAGGGTCTGACACCATAAGTTTATATCTCACTTACTACACGTGCCAAGTTAGACTTACATTCTGCACCATCAATGATTCTGAGACACCAAATGACAGAGAACTTGACATCTGGAATATTCTGCTAATTGTAACAGGAAGAAAGTCTGGAGAATCACACATGAGTTCTGTGTTGCCTTAGCCCAAACAGCTCATGGAGGGATAATCCTTAAAGTGTCCAGAAACCACCAGATCCTCAAATCTACATTTTAATATTGTTATTCACCAAGCAGGGTTTTTAAGCAATGTTTCATAGTCAAATTCTACTTTATGAAAAATAAAAGAAGTTAGTGAGGAGAGTATATGTACACTTGTAAGGGGGCCATTTATTATCATGTTTGTTCCTTTGGGGGTTCAAAAAGAATTTGAAAGAAGCAAAAAAAAGGGAACATTCTGTTAGGCTGAAATTTTTGGAAGGAGCTTGGGAAAATTTTGTCACTGATCTTTATATTTGTCTGTCCTTGGTTAGTTGCAAGAGAGCAGAAGAAAAGTGTGGGGTGATTTCCAGGGAGGAAGAGACTATTCAGTCTCTGACCAGTCATTTTCTAGAACTAATAAGGTCAATAGAATATTCTTTATCTTTAAACTGATAGAATGTTGAGTCATGGTTCTGAGGTTGTGTGCTTGTAAAGACAGTTTCTCAACTGAATTATTGATCTTAGTGCCTTTGGGGAACAGTACTGAGCTGTTGCATTTTCAGCTAGCATGAGGAATTATGACCAGTTAGCAAATCTCCTTTATTGTGTTTTTCTCCTACAATGAAGACTGAATTAGGTGATGTCCAAGTTCATTTCAGATGCTTACAAGTCTAGGATTCCATGATGATGCTGGCCACAAACTAATTTAATTACCTCTTGTTTATCAACTGCTAATTGAGATGAACAACGATTTGTCTCTTGGGTGGTTACAGGGAGGAGTCATGTTACATCAGGAGTCTTACAAACTAATACACCCTCTGAGTTATGGAACTCTGTAATAGCAGCCTTTGCTGTTATTCAAAGGGGACAAATTTGGGGTCCTCCTTCCTAGCATACATGTCTGTGGCTCAAGAGACTGGTGGGGGTTCACCCTCCTTTTTGAATATCCCTGAAGTATCTTCTAACATGTGGATGCAGCCTGTCTCCCAGAACCCAAGGCCATCCACGACCCTGCCACTTAGATGTGCAGTCAGCTGGAAACCTTTATTCAAAGGAGCTGCTCCAGGCTTAGCGGCTGCCAGGCAGATGCAACTTGCCCAGCTGCCCACATCCATGCCACAAAGTTGGAATCTCTGCCCTGAACCAACCCGTATTCTTCCCTGCATATGGTTTCTCCACTTCAGCTCACCCAAGTCTGAGGCAGAGTTCACCTCAGGGCAGAAAGCACTGTCATGATTTTAGAAATTGTGCAGTGCTCTTCTTTTCATGTAAATTATAAATAATGGCTGCTCAACAATAATTTGAGGATATATTTGTCAGTGGCCAGTATTTTCCTAAAGTCCATCTCTAATTCACAAAGCAAGGATTCTCTTTACACTTCCATCAGGGAGGGTAATCATTTGCCAGTTTAAGTAAACATTTGAACTTGGCACAAGATGAGAATCCCTAATATTTACTCTGCTCTTACTATGCATTAGGCTCTGTGCCAGACTTTTTACATGCACAGTAACTTATTTAATTATCAAAATCATGTGTTGAGAATTTGATAGTGTTTTTCCCCCCATTTTGCAGATGAGAAAAATGAGACAGTTAAAATAACCCTCCCTGAGGTCATACATAGAATAGTGACATAGTCTAGTAATGTCGTCAGAGAGACTTGCTGAATAGGCAGGCGTTCTGTTTGTCATGGTTTTATTTATTTATTTATTTTTGGTTATAGCTATACATTTTTATTTTGGAAAAGATTAATGGGTTTTAAACATCTCAGTTTTATTTCACATTTGAAATACCACAGGAACACTACAGTACACCAGGACCTTAGTCCTTGTGAGTGGCTCAGCCAGAGTTGTTGTTGGTAAGTCTGGGGACTGATCAGTACCTCTCATTCCAAGTTCCTAGTCACATTACCCCAGAAAAGAGGAAGAAGTATGTTCTTCATTTTGTATTTGGTGGAGGTTATTGTACATGCCATGTTTTCTGTTGAAAAAGAACTCTCAACTCTGCTCCTGTGATCTGGCAAAATCTGTTGTTTTTTAAAAAATCATTTCAATGAAGAAAAGGAGGTCGCCTATTTTTGTGAGTACTGAGAGGAGCAGTGAGGAAAGGCGTCAGATCACCCCTCTTTCTGATTGTCCATCTGTAAAATGGGGATCATAAGTGACCTTAAAGAGAATGCTTGCTGTGTGTTCTGGTATAGACTGGGCAGATGGCAAGCATGACTCACTTTCACGCATGGCCCTTCTCCAGAGCATAGGGCTGGGTAACAATTACCCTGAATCTTTGCAGCCACAGGCTTGGATGAACATTTATGAAGTGCTTATAATTGTGCAGTATATCACTTGGTAGGCACATACATTTGGTTTGCATCTTGATGAAGTTGTTTTATTTTTTCTCGTTTCTCTCTGTTTTCCTGGCATGATATTCTGAACAGCAGCAATGCAATCTGTTGTTTGTTTAGAAAAGATGGCAGAGGGGTGTATGTTGTGTGTGTGTGTGCATGTGTGTGCGTGTGTGTCTGTGTGTGTGTGTATGTGTATGTGGTGTGCAGGGGGCTACTCATATAAGCTATGTTCATGGTTCAGGAAAAGACAAATTCTCCCACTTCGAGTTTCCTGAGTTGGTTAACATCATTTGGGCAGAATGTAAAGTTTATAATGAATTAGTTAAAGCTACACTCCTATGGTGGGCAGAAAAAAATTTACTTTTCATCCCTTCCACAGTGTGGGCAAATGCTCACATGCATGCACACATATGTGCACACACAGCCAAAGGGATTTTCAACTCATGGTGTTCCCACAGCGGAATTCCTCTGTCCTTGACTTCAGAAGCCCGAACTTCTCTTCCCTCCCTCCATTCACACACCCTCCCATCTTGGAGACCAGGCTGTGCTAGAAAGCTGAGGAAGCTTCCAAGCTGGTGGAAGAATCACCATAGCAACATGGTACTGAATCCTGCCCCCAAAGGTCTCAGCCAGGCCTGACTTTGGTTTTAGCTTATGTGAGGCAATCTGAGGGTCTTCCTCACACTGAGTCAGCTGTGACTTTGAGCTACCCTGCCTTCTCAGGTACACCCGTGACTCTGGACTCGTCACACTTTTGTGAAGTGAGTATTCTTTTTCTCTCCACCAGGCAGGGGTGCTCAATGCCACCTTATTTATATGTTTCAGGTAATAAGCCAGCCTTACCCAAAGATATGTTTAGCAGCCACCTACTGGTGTGATTCAGGACTCTGGGAAGAGCTCATTCAGAATAAATATGTTGATTCTAAGAGAAAGTGATGCTTGGAAGGAAAGACTGGCATCTCTAGAGAGTCGGTGATAGTTTTGCAATTAGGGGGTTGGGGTTCAACTCTCTTTCCTGTAAACATAGACCTGGACTTTGTGTGTTGTGTGTGGTTTTTTTGTTTTCTTTTTTTAAAGCTAATTATTGAACTATAGCAATATGAATGAATTCTATGATATAGAGTGTGAAAAAATAAGCCTTAAAAGATTACTTATTTTATGAATTTCAAAAACTACTGAAACTAAACAATTTGTCTAAGCACGATAATATGGCTTGTACACGCTGGGGAGCAGAGAATGAGGAAGCTCATTTTTCTCATGACTCTTATGGACACTAATTCCAGTCATGAGGGCCCTTCCCTCATGACCTCATCTAATCCTGGCTACCTCCCCAAGACCTCATCTCCTAGTATCATCATATTGTGAGATGCAGTTTCAATATGTGATTGGGGCGGGGGGGCGGGGATGCAAGCATTCTGTCCATAGCAATCTTCCTATTGGCTATGTTGATAAAGAAGTATTTATCATATCACACATTTGCTATTTTAACAACTGCATTTTAATATTCTTGATTTCCTTCCTATTATTTTTCTGAGGTCCTTATGTTTACCATGACAGAGCCAAAATGGTCCATAGTTCTAAAAGGTTACACAACCTTTACAGGGAACTCCAAAATTTTCTAAACACACAAACATACATGAATACAGAGACATAATTCTGTTCGGTGGATAGCTTAGGTGGTCTGAGAAAGTTTGGTATTATATGTATGTTATTCCCCTCAATTCCCCTTAAGCTTTATTTTTGGTGTTTGTCTTTTCTTTTGATAGGTGATCTGTATTTATTTCTTTAAGATGAATAACAAGATGGTATTTTTGACACATTAAATACACGGAAAAGTGTGTTCATTACTTCTTTAGTTAAACTCCAAAGGAAAGCAATTCTTCTGAAAATGATGTAAACGTCTTAAGATATTTCATTCAAGTTCTAAATCATTTTTGAAAACTCTTGAGAAAATTTTAGGACCTGAAACTATTTGGGCTATTTCTTATAATCTAAAAAAAATGAGGGTCAGGCAAAGTACAATATAATATTACAGCATTCCCTACATCATAGTCTTTAAAAAAAAAAATGGACCTACATGGCCCTGTGTACTAGAATCGATTCAGGGAAGAATCTACAATATTTGTACTTATGCTTTCTTATTCATTCTTTTGCTTTTCTCCAGGGGCTTTGAATCCAAATTTATTCTGATAAAATTATTTATTTTCATATAAGGTTTTAGAGTAAATGTACAACATTGGTGATTCAGCTAATTTAAGTGCATATTCAACAGCACGTGAGAGATTAATCAAGGGTCTATTTGTATACAGGTCAGAGGGATTTTATGAAAAGAATTCATCTCAAGTGAAGAGGTAATAGAAACAGTATACAAAGTTGTTCCCAGGACAATAAACTTGTCAGAGGACTGTCAATTTTTAACAGAGAAAGAAATATCTCTTTCAGGTTATGCTCTGGAAATCTAGGTCTTGAGATCTCAAGGTGGTAAATATGAGCTGGATCTCCAAAAAGTCTCTCTAAGTCCCTACTTTCTAGCCTCTGTGGCAGAATCTAAAAATGGTGTGATTTTTAGTTGTGTCATTTTTCATGGCCTCACTGTGTAGCAGTTCTGTTGTAGCTAATTCAGCTTCCACCCCCTGAGTCAATGAGAACAGTTTCATCCTCTTGCCATAAGGGCTGGTTTATAGGGTGGTGCGGGACAAAAAGTGGGCCAGTCAACATAAGGCTCAGGACTTACGGTATAAGATGGAAAGTCCTGTTTCCTGGGGAAAAAATGTGTGTGGTTGTGACCCCTGGATTTGGTCAGGTCTCTTTGCCCCATGACGGAAGCCAGTCTGAGGACCAGGCTGACCACAACGGAGGGCAGAGAAACATTGCATTTGTGTAGAAAGCGAGCTAGTGCCCTCACCAATCAGCTCTGTAGCTGCTCTACTTCTGGGCATTTCTGGTGCATAAACAATATGGCACCTTTACCATTCAGACCATTTGGATTTGGCATTGCTGTTGTTGGGTATTACTTATGTTGGCTGAACTCTATTATGGCAGTTATTGGGCCATGCTAAATTTTGGAAAAAAAGAAAAGGAAAAAGAGTCAAGAAAAGAGAACCACCGTGATCTGACTCCAAACGTCACTCCTTCCCTCTGGAAATTTGTTCATGAGGCAATACAATTAATATCCATGTTTTACAGATTAAAATACATCTATATCAAGCAGTCTGCTGGTAAGTCTCATGGTCTCATTTTAGTTTCTATGTAAATTAAGAGTAGAAACTCTGTTTTTTGATTCTGTGCCCAACTCACACGGACAACACGGATTACTTTTTTGGTACATTTTTGACGTTTCAAAACCTAGAGGCATTTTACTAAATTTTTCAGATTTGGGACATGTATATGATTTATGTCCCTCTGAAATTCATCTACAAAGGATCACTAGCTGATCTGGGATTGAGTCTTTTGTTGTCATTAGATGAAGGTGACAGAATATAAATTATTGAGAACAAATCAACCCCTAATCAAAAAATTGTCCTCTTGTTCCAGAAAATAGAATTTCACTGACCAGCAGGAAGGTTAAATCATAATGAAAGCTCAATAAACATTGAGACTAGCTTCGTGTTAGTTTTGTGTTAAGTGCTTTATATGCATTATCTCATTTAATCTTTGCAATAACTTAGGAGGTTGTTACCATTATACATTAACTATTTTTTGTACATTATAATGTAGGAATGCAACCTGGGATGTTGTTAAGAGGTTGATGAAGGTTAATAATTTGAGACTTCTGTAGGGCATTAATATATCACCATTAAACATGATAGAAATCATCGTGATCCCACTCAGCATGCGAACAGGTCGCTCTAAAATGGTTTTGTGTCATTCATGAACTGAAAATTGCTATTTTAGATGTAGCCATTAATCTTTTTCTGAAATCTTCCATACTAGTCCTTTTGAGTTTGAATAACATCACAATTTTTGAAAATTTGCTTTGAGTACAGGAAATAAAATTATTTTTTTCAAAATACATTCTTATTTTATATTTGAAAGTAATTTGATTGAACGTTTCATGGTTCATTGCTTGACAACTATATATTAAGGAACTATAAAGAAGAGAGAGGCATTGCATTTCTGAGTAACAGTGGTGAAGAATCAATTTTTGTAACTGCATATCATCCTTTATTTTAAAATTTGAAATAATGGTTTTCTAGTTCTGAGATATTTTAGAGACGGTTGATTACTCAGAGCTTTTTATAAGAAAAGACATGTATCTCCTATAAGTATATAGTTTATGAAATGTTTAAAAGATGCTTTTAAAGAACAATTGTACATGTTATAATGAATTTTTATATAAAACATATTACTTGGAGGTGAATGCTATTTTGGATAGAAGTTGATCATAAAATTAAATGAATTAAAATTAATTTCTTCAGAGGGAAATTCACCAATGGAGAGACTTAAAGTATTTTGAGATAAAATGATTGAGATATTGCCAAATCTATAGCTACTGGGTCTTATAGTACAATATTGGATTATAAATTATTGATTGGAGAAAGTTTTAGTTTAAAAATATGCTTTTCCTTAAGATATTTTCTTAACTTCAATATATTTTTTTTTTCTGAGTGTTATGTTTTCCCTCGTATTTTCTTTTCAGGTAGCTCCATAAATATTTTCCTTCTTTCTGTCAACAAAATTTTGTGGCATTCTTTCCTGCTTTAATAGCCAAAATCACAACTAGGTTATTCTTCTTCCTAAATATACTAAGTTGCAAAATTGCACTTTGCAGTAAGTCTCATCATCTTACATAGGACTCACAACATCTCCAGTTTCATTAGCTTCTTACTAATTCAGTAAAGTTTTATAAACTTGAAAGCCTTCCTCCCAATGTACTGAGAACAAGGCATACTTGTATCATCAGACTTTCTCATTTACAATATTACCTTGCTTAATGTTAAAAAGGTGGATTTTTCCCCCCGACAAATGGTATCGGATACAAACATATAATTAACTCATTTACAATATCTCATTTACAATATTACCTTGCTTAATGTTAAAAAGGTGGATTTTTTTTCCCCCGACAAATGGTATCGGATACAAACATATAATTAACTTATCTTAACACACCTCTCAAAGTGAGGCAGCTCCTGACAATCCACGGAGCTCTGAGGCAGATAAAGGAGATGGAAAGGAGTGCTGGTTTCCCTGTCTGCAGTATCTCTTTCTCTATCCACATAGAGATAGGGTTTCTTCTCATCACCTTCATATCCCCTTAAAACTCCACTCTCACCCATCTCTAAACCTGATCTTCTGACTACTGATCCAGACACAGCTTTGGAAGGGGGGACCTGCCTTCCTGAACACTGCACTTGGCTTGTCCTACTTCTGGTCTGGTGTACTGCTCCCTCTACAACCCATCTGCAGTAAAAAAGAAAATGTTTGCACTATACATTCTGAATCCATGCTGTGACAGTGACTTCTTAATGCAAAATCTTGAAAATTGCGCGGACAGAAACTAATTCTTGAAATAAACATGCACACACCTTTGACCTAATCTACATGGTGTTGAATAAAGACAGGAATCTGCCAGAATTAGGGAGGCAGCTAGACCAGTTGACCTCAAATCTTTGCCATCCTGATGGCCTCTGAATCTAAAGACTGGGAGAATTGTGACAGCGACAAAACCCATGTGCATTTCTGGTGCTTCCTTTTTCTTCTTCACCACCTACTTCCAATTCAAAACAAAGATCTATTTGCATCTTAATCTTTTTATCCCCTCACTCTCTAGTCCAGATCATCTCTTGTTTTCCAATAATTTTATAGCCTGTATTTCTGCTTCTCCCTGGCTAGCTTCCAATCTGTACGACATAGTTCAACCAGAGTAAATTGGAAGAAATGAACATCTCATTTTGCTATTCCTTCCAAAAATTGATTTTAGGATTAAATCTCAAATTTGAAGCTGCATAACAAGCCCTAATTGGTCTGTGCCTGCTTTGCCATTCCCATTACCACTATTCTGCATAAGACTAAGAGCAAGAATTTCCAAAATTTTTTTCTCCTCATGGTATTGGGTTAGAATTTGTCAATGACAGGACCTGAAGTGAGATTTGAAAGGCAGGAGTGAGTGGAAAGCTGTTATTCTCAGGCAGTCATGAGATTCAGACATGGGCTTTGTCACACACCCTGACCCTTCACAGATCTTTCTGGAAACTCCCTCTTTGTGTTGAGATGGGCTTTGCCACCTTCCTGACAGTTTGTTTCCCTATTTACACTCTTCTACTCCAGGCTGAGGTCATCAGTGAGCTTTTCTCAGATTTTCCAGCTGTATCTTCCTAGACTTTCACCTTTGTGAGTCCAATTCGATCCATGTTGTTGCAAATGCATGAGTTTATCTTTTTATATAGCTGAGTAGTATTCCATTGTGTATATATACTACATATTCCTGATCCATTCATCAGTTATGGGGTGCTTAGGTTGTTTCCATAGCTTGGTTATTGTAAATATTGCCACAATGAACATAGAAGTGCATATATCCCTTTGAATTAGTGATTTCATATTCTTCATATAGATGCCTAGTAATGGAATTGTAGGGTCATATGGTAGACCCAGTTTTAATATTTTGAGAAAACTCCATACTGTTTTCCATAGGGACTAGACCAGTCTACATTCCTGCCAAGAGTGTATGAGGGTCATTTTGTCCACATCTGCACCATCACTTGTTACTGGTCTTGATGTGGGCCATTCTTACTGGTATAAGATGGCACCTCATTATGGTTTTGTTTTGCACTTCCCTAATGATAAATGATGATGAACAATTTTTTAGGTACCTGTTAACCATCTTTATATCTTTGAAGAAGTGCCTGTTTAGCTCTTCTGCCCATTTTTTTTTTTGATTGAGCTGTGTTTTCTTTTTGCTTGGATATGCCCCTTATTGGATGTATAGTATACAGATATTGTCTCCCGTTCACTAGGGTGTCTTTTTTGTTTTAGTGATAGTGGTAGTGAAAGCTTTGCAGAAGCTTTTAGGTTTTATGTAGTGTGGTTGTTTATATACTCTTGTATCCCTTGCTGTTGGAAATGAATCTACAAAGACATTTCTAAAGCCTATGTCATGGAGTGTTTTGCCTATATTTTCTTCAATGTGTTTTATGGCTTCAGGCCTTAATCCAAGTATTTTATCCATTTTGATTTAATGTTTGTATATGGTGTGAAGTAGTGGTCTAGTTTCATTCTCTTGTATATGGCTGTCCAATTTTCCCACTGTGATTTATTAAAGAAACTTTTCTTTCTCCAATGTATACTCTTGGCTCCTTTGTCAAAGATTAACTTTCTGTGTAAGTGTGGGTTTATTTTTGGGCTCTCAATTCTATTCAGTTGGTTGCTTGTCTGATTTTGTTCCTGTGTCATACTGTTTTGATTATTATAGTTCTCTAGATTAGTTTCAAGTCTGGGGTTGGCATACTACCAATCTTCCTTTTTCTTTTTTTTTTTTTTTGGTCAGGATTGCTTTGCTTATTCAAAGTCTCTCTGGTTCCATATGAATTTTTGTAACATTATTTTTCTTTTAAGAATGCCATTAAACTTTGATAGGGATTGCATTTAATCTATATTTTGCTTGGGGTAAAATGGTTATTTTAACAATGTTAATTTTTCCAGCCCATGACTAGGGAGTATCTTTCCATTTTTTTCATGCCTTCAATTTTATTTTATCCAATGTAGTTTCTGTTGTATAATAGACCCTTTACCTCCTTTGTGAAATTTACTTCTAGGTATTAAATATTTTTGAGCAATTGTAAATGAAATTGTTTTCTTGATCTCTTCTAACTCATTGTTTGCATATAGGAAGGCAACTGACTTCTGTATATTTATTTTGTAAGCTGCCATTTTGTTCAACTCATTTATTATTTCTTTGGACCTTTCCTCAAATGTTCCCCTCATAATTCTTCAGAGAATTTTCCCAAACCCTAGATTATGTAGGCATCTACATTTATTTATGCGGTGATTCTCTTAAAGGCTGTCTGTTGCACAAGATTATAAGTTTCTTATAAGAAGGGACTGTATCTGTTTTTCTTAGGATCTAGTTTAGTAGTTCACACATACCAGGCACTTTATAAATATTAGTTGAATGACTGATGGATGGATGTGGGTATGGAATGGGTTTATAAATCCATTCATGTGTCTGCTTGACTAGATATAAAGGTGGTCAGGGTGGTCAGACATGGATCTTGTTCTCTTGATCTTACTTGTTTATACAGGGTCTCCTTATCTTAAACATACATTTTCCCTTTACCTCATTTTAGTTTGGGAGATCTTCATAAGATAACTTCAGTAGCCCACTTTAAAACATTTCCTGGCAATGAAGAACTTTTAATGCATGACGATTTAAAGTTTAATTTCTATAAAATTATATCCTTTACTTGAAAAGCCCGAAGGCACAAATCTCAATAACTTATACTAATAATGAAATGATCTGAAGTTCTCAGCAGTGGAAATTAATAAAATATCAAGCAGCCCCCAGACAGCAGCTCATTTTGCCCTACTTGGGACATGTGCTTGTCCTTCACTCAGGGTCTTTCTGTGCAGTGCTTCTGTGTGTATTTTCCTCATTCCCATGATTGTGATGGATAATATATCACATCTGAATATTAGACCTCACACTTCATAACACCCGATCTTTTCATAACAAGCATTTGTTTCTCTGCTTTTACCAAATACAATTTTAATGACTAACATATCCCGTAAGACGGTCTTCAGGATAATTTAGGCCAGATATTCCTGTCCAATGACCTGAGCTATTGTTGCATCCCACGTCTTCTTGGCATGAGAGGCAGGCCCTCGGTGAGCACTGACATTGTGATAGGAACACGATGATGGGCCCCAGAGCATGATGCTGATGAGTAAAGGAATGAAGCCAATTGCAGGGTGCAGACTGAAGCCAGAAACTGTCATTTCTTCTTCTAAATCTGGGGCCCTAAGTAGGTGGAACAGATCAAGGTGAATGACAGCCTTGAGCAGCAATGAGGCTTCTTTTTCTTTTCCAATTGGCTTTTTCTTCTCCAGTTCCCCAATCTCCTTTAATCTAACATAGATAAAATACAACACTGAATAGCATAGATCTCCTTGCCTGTCTCTCTCTCTTTCTCTCCAGCACCTGGCAACATTTGGAATGTTGCTCCAATAACATACATTTCAAACTGATTGCGCTCTCTGCCCATCTTATGCTATTGTACCCCCCTGAAGGGCAGGATCTTTAATCACCCCACATTATTCAGTCAGTTTTGATATTTTGTTCATGATGAGTTTTTTTTTTTTTTTTTGCAGAAATTTTGTTTTTTACAATGTTACATTTAAATATTTATCTTGACTACTGAGTTTTTGGCAACCTCTTAAATTTTGTGCCCGAGGCGACCACCTCACCCCAGGGCCAGCCCTGCCAGCACAGCAGGCAGGCGCGTCCTTAGATGTGGACAGCCGTGAAGCTCATTAATGACTGTCATCCCAATTACACCAAGGGATTTTCTTTCCAAATTAGAAACCCAGCTATTTTATGATAAACCACATTATTGAAAATGGTGATACTGTTTGTTTTGTCCAGCTCGACATGATCATTTAAACAGTTATCTTTAGAAATAGGAAAATGTCCCTATTTCTCAAGTGGATTTCAGCCTTTTGGAAAAAATGGTGTGGCAAAGAGAATTGAGTTCATCTTTATGCTCATTTGTACCGGCAGTGTGACTCTCTCAGCCTGTACGCTACAGTTAATGCAAAGCAGATATGCACAGGATACTGAAATTGCATCAGGTGAATTTGGGGGATCATTTCTGCTGTTTTCAGAAAGCAGGTTCTCAATGACTCCCAAGACCAGCTAGCTGTAGGTAGTACCACACCAAAAATAACAGCTCTGCATTTCAAAGGAAGTTAGCTGCAGTCATGCACACACAGGAAATGCACCAAAGATAAAAGCTGAGACCAACTTTATTGTAAGTGGGGGAAATGTTAAGGCATATTTAAAGGTCAGAAACTTTCACTGGAGACAAATGGCCAGGGAAAAATATAAGAAATCACAATTAAAATAATTTTGTTCCCCCATGAAACATTCAAATCAGTTGATCAAGAATGGTTGATGCAGTAATGACGTTCTCTTTTAGTGTGAGATGGAGAAAATTCTGCTAAACTCCACGTTGCAGTGACACCAAAGCCAAGGACAGTTTTCAAGGCAACTTTTATTGAAGTGGAAAACGGTAACTTTCACTAAAGAATGAGGGAACTGCTAGCAGAAATAACAGTCCCAGAATTCAGAGGCCAGTGTACCAAACTCTATATATTAAGCTGCGCAAATTGAAACAACCAAAATAAATGCCAAATGTACAAGAAAATGAATGTAACTTATCAGAGGTTAATGCTTTTTATGTTTTCCTCATATTGTTACAGGACAACCCCGATATACAATAGGGTGCCTGACTATGGGTTCTCACCCGTGCGCTTATAATAAGAACAATTGCAGGCACTCACAAAAAGGTTAATAAAAGGGTTTATTTACAAAAGGAAGGGAAATAAAAAAATGAATAACTCGGGGATAAAAGAGAAAGTGAGGGAGAGAGATAAATCCCCAAATACATCCTACCAGATCCGAAGAGCTGGAAACCCCAATGGCACGCTGTAGCCCGGCGAGAAGCAAGAGACCCCCAAGGTCAAAAGCCCTCGTTATATAGCCAACATGTCTACTTAACTCCACCCCTCAGTTTCCGGTAAGCCTCTCTTCTGGATGATGATGAAATTCTGGGATTCGTAGCCCTAGGGGTCTTGGATCTCTCTGGCTTGAGGTGGGGGTCCATAAACCTTCCTGTGGAGTTTGTTGCAGACGTCCTTCCCCACCCCCCCAACAATATGGCAACTTGTTCGGTTGTTAGATAGAAAAAAGACTGGGGACCAGACAGGGCATGAGGCTTTCCTAATTCATATTGAGCCACTGACTGTGTGACCTCAGTAACTTTTTGGAGTTTGTTGACCTCACTCAGCTAAACACACACACACACACACACACACACACACACACACACACACACACACACACACACACTTACTTTTCCTGGGCTGATTGGGAAAAAAAAGAGGAGGAATTAGTAAATCTGTGATATCTGGCATCATTTAGGGACATCAATTATCACCTCTGGTAATTGCAGAGAAAGGGGGCGAGGAGACACACTCGGATCTGCAGGGGAGTCAGCTCTCTTTTGGTTTTTAATGGGACAACTCTTGTAGAGCAGAGTGTTTACTGTGTGCATATCCCTGGCAAGGATTTGCAGGATTAACTAGCCTGCTGACAGGAGAACAAACAGTTTAATCCCACCAGAGCACCTACATTGGGGTGGGCTGGGCTCAGCACCGCAGGAAGCCAGACTCCCTGTCCTCTGCTCTGTTTTTATGCAAAACACCCTGGACTCCATTGGTTTTCTGGATGTGTTGAGGGTTTTTTTTGGGGGGGAGGACAATGTACCAAACTCTATATACTAAGTGAGTAGGGCCATTCTAAGTATCTATCAAGTCAGAACAGAAGAGCCTGGCTCCTTGAACCCTGCCAAAGTATGCATCACAAGGTCATAGGGAGTGTGCTTCAGTCAGTGAGTGCCAGTTTGTTGGGGGCTTGACATTCCACATTCTTGGTCCATGTTACTCTTTCTACTTGGTAGATCTACCTCAAAACTCCCCAAACTGTACCCGAAGCCCATTCTCCCCTCATCTGCTCGTTGGGCACCTAAGCTTGCTTGCATTGAGGTAAGTACTTTCAGACCTTACATGACTCAAAATCAGCCCTTCATATGTCCCATGTGGTGTTTTCTCCATCCCACTGTCTCACTTTCTTCTCTCCATTTGTTCTAAAGCTGAACTAAATTGATTTCTGGTTTATCATCTCATATATTCTTTGTCCTGCATGAACCTAAGAAGGTTCATGGCCCGTGGTACGGGGAATTATCCGATCCACTGTTTCTGTCCCCTACCCTATCCCCTTTGCTACATCACTTTATGTAATGTCTTCATTAAAGGCAGAAGGGAGCTCCATATTCCTTGACCCCTTGACTTTGGCCTTGGTCTTATTGTTACAGGGCGGAATGAGGGGCATCCCAGAATGCCTAAATCTGCACGCTCTAAATGGGTTCAGCCATCTGCTGCATAAAGACAAACATACTCTTAGTGCATAAGACTGTCAAAATAGTACAATTAGTGTTCAGTAAAGAGAAGAGAAAGAATATAGTTAAAATAGTTTACAATTATACACCCAAAGTTACCCATCCCCTTGTGGGTAAATGCCCAGTCAAACAGGGTTGGCCCAAAGAGGACCACTGAGGCCCAAACACAGGCCACGAGTGTAGGCACCTTCTGGTGGGGGCACATAGGAAAGGGGCAGGAGAGGCCAGACAAGTCTGGAAGGAAAGGAGCAAAATCAAAAACTCAGTCAAGATAAAGGCTGCCATTGTCAGCCTCCTTGGGGTCTCTCACCCACATCTCGGACTCTTTCAGGTATCTCCTTCCCCAAGTCCCTGCTCCAAGGCTGAGAAGCAAGCACAGCCTTGGTTTTTTTTTTTTTTTAATATATATTTTTATTGTTATTTATGTCTTTTACATTTTGTATTCCCCTTGGGTAGCCCACCACCAATTCACCCGTGATCCATCTCCATGGTCCCTTGCGTTCTTTTCTATTCCATTTTGTGCCCCTTTCCTTCCCTCCCTCTGCCTCCCTCCTCCCCTCCACCCCCACTGATTGTCTCTCTCCCACCCGGCCTCCCTATAGTCCTGTTATAAGTGAAACCATTCGATATTTTTCTCTTTCTTTCTGGCTTATTTCACTGAGTATGATCCCCTCTAATTCCATCCATGTCGCTGCAAATTGCATGTGTTTATCTTCTTTCCATGCTGAATAGTATTCCATTGTGTATATGTACCACAT